>CM021101.1:526750168-527092614 GCA_007115665.2 Sequoiadendron giganteum
AGGAGAGAGGGGAAGGGAGGAAGAAGTTAGAGAGAGAAGAAGGAAGGTGGATAGATTGAGAGAGGGAAGGATGGAGAGAGGGAGAAAGAGAGAATGGGGTATAGAGGGATAGGTAGGTAGAGAGAAGTAGAGAGGTAAGGAGAGTTGGAGGGAGAGGTAGGAATGGAGAGAGAGAGAAGGAAAAGGGAAGGAATGGAAGAGGGGGAGAGGAGAGAGGAGGGAGGATGGTGAGAGAAGGAAGAGGGAAGGGGGACAGGTGGAAGGAAGGAGGAAGAAGGAGGGGAGACAGCAACACATAGGGTAGGGCCAGATAGAGAGACAGATTTAACCTGGTGGAAGAGAGAGAGGAGGAGGATAGGTGACAGACAGACAGCCTAGGAGAGAGACATAGGCAGAGAGAGGAAGAAGACATGAAAGAGGGGAGGGAGAGAGGAGAGATAGAAAGAGGGGAGGGAGAGATAGAGAGAGTAGAGAGGGAGGAGAGAGATAGAGAGAGGTGATGGAGAGAGAATTAGAGAGGGAAAGAAGGTGGAGACATTGAGAGAGAGGAGACAAGGAGGGAGAGAGAAATAGGTATAGAGGGACAACTAGGTAGAGAGAAGTAGATATGAAAGGAGAGATATAGGGAGAGGTAGGGATGGAGAGAGAGGTGAGAAAAAAATAGAGAGAGGTCTAGGTAGAAAGAGGGAGGAGGAGATAAAGAGAAAAATAGAGGGAAGGAGAGAGGGAGGAAGAGGTAGGGATGGAGAGATAGAGGTGAGAGAGATAATAGAGGGAGGAGAGAGGGAGAGAAAGAGAGTAGAGAGGGAAGGGAAAAGAGAGAAGTGAGATAGGTGATAGAGATGTGTGATGGAGCTTAAAATTAGAGAGATAAGGAGGAAGGTGGAGAGATTGAGATGGAAGGAGGGGGGAGAGAGAGATGTATAGAGGGATAGGTTAGATAGAGAGAAGTAGAGAGAAAAGGTGGGTGAAAGGAAGAGAGAGGGAGAGAGAGAGGGGGAGAAAGAGAGGTGAGATAAAGAGATGTAGAAAGGGAAGGAGAGAGAGAGGGAGATAGAGAAAATTAGAGAGGAAGGGAGGGAAGGAGAGAGAAGTGAGATAGAGAGAACTAGAGAGGGAAGGAGAGAGAATGACAAGATAGAGAGTAGACAGGGGAGGAGAGAGAGAGGGAAGCAAAGAGAGAGAGAAAGAGAGGAGAGGGAGGGAGGTAGGGATAGGTAGGTTTAGAGAGTAGAGAGAGATATATAGAGATTAAAGGAGGGGATGAGATAGAAAAATGTAGAGAGGGAAGGAGGGAGGGAGATAGATATTGGAGAGGGAAGGAGAGAGAGATGGACACGTAGAGACATAGTTCTTGAGCTCAAGGAAGATATCGTTAGATAAAGGGATGGAGATAGTGAGAGAGGTCTAGAGAATAAGACATGAAAATGAGTGAGATAGAGAGAGAAAGATGAAATTTGACCTCCTCAGTACTAAAATTTGACATCCTGATTACTGAAATTTGACATGTTGATTACTGAAATTTGACTAAGTCTGAAATTTTTAAGATCTTCCAAAAACTAGAATTTGCATTATAACTCTTAGAGATCTGAAACCACTCTCAAACATCCTGCCTATATATACATGAAATATATCTTAAATTATAAGAAAGTAAATGTCCATATGTAAATGTCAACTTATACTTAAATTTTGATTTCATGTATATAGTTTCCCTGATAGAGAAAGCGAAAATCTAGTTTTGTGCAAAGCAGGCCGTTTGGCGCTTGCCAAATGACTCATCACATTTGGCGCACGTCAAATTTGGTGCATGCCAAATGTGATGAGTCATTTGGTGCTCGCCAAAAGGCCTGCTTTAGATATATTAATTAATAGGATTTGCTAAATTTTCTCATATTTTTGACCGTACTCCCCATCTCATTTGCACGTCTTTCAATGCAAGTTGATAAAAAAATCGTGATAGAGTTAACCTCTATCTTAGCTATCTAAATATATAATTATTTTTTCATTTTGATTTATTAGAGGTTTTGATCCATGGCTTCTATTGTAAATGCCTTCGTTTTTGGTCAAAAACCAACATGTGCTAGGTTTAGGATAGATTTTTACACGTTCATCGAAACATGAAATAAATTACAGTTTTTGAAACTAGGCTCCATTCTACACATGATGAAAAATTTAATTTAATTTTTGATTAGTTTGTAAAAAATTTGGGGGGGAGCATGCTCAAATTTCAACTTTTCAGGATGTGTCCACTTTGAAAATTCATAAAATATTATATATTCATTAAAAAAATTATCCAAAAGAAGGAGGATAAACTACATGGTGTTAGTTAATTTCTCACCATTGGGATTTTTGAAATTCTTAAAAAAAGTTAACCAAAAAGGGGGGAGCCCTTAGGTGCTATGCTATTTTTTTTGATAAAAATAGGACCTATTTTGGGCCCCCCCTTTTTGAGACCCTTAATATTCATTAATTTCAAAAAACAATAGTAGCTTAGAAACTAGACTCAGAGCTCTTCAACTTTTGTTCTTGCCGCATCTTGAAATTTTGAGCATAACTATCTTCATTTTCTTGTGCAAATTAGATTTTCCTGATTTCAGAAAAAAAAGTGGCATCTTAAGAGCCAAAATTGTGTCACAGATTGGTGCACTACCCATGTACCAATTGCTACCATCTGTTTGTTAACCTACACCGACTTCCTAACTTATGCAAGAAGAAATTTCTTAAAGTGTTAAACTCTGCCAAATTAAATGTAAATGTGTTTTCAAATTACTTTTCATCACTCAAAACATGCTTTCCATTGCTAAAGGCACACTTCCCACCACATAAGGCTTATCTAAGAAAAAAGTAGCGAAGGGAATGTAGTAATTACATTCTCATGGCAGATTTTGCATTCCTGAGGGATATGAATCCCAATCCACATGTATCGCCTTACTAGCATCTCTTATTGAGGAAGTGGTAATGACAAAACCTTATTGCAAGTATATGCAAGAAAATTAAATGCACCCAAAAAGATTTTTTTTTTGAAGTATCAAAAACCTCAAGCAACTATTGCTCTAAAGAAGATTTCTACAAATCTTTCAATGTAACAATGGTTGAGGCATCATCTTTTGGTTGATAGGATGGAGTATCATCTACTAGACTAGGCTACACCAACATCTTTGGAAAGGATTCGTATGCTAATGCCCTAGTGCCAAAAGACCAAATTTTTGCTCATACTAAAACCACATAGGTAGGCGACACCATTAGGAGGGAGATGGTTAAAGACTTTGCAGACAATTTTTTTGACCCAAAGTTACATGTAAACCCTAAAACCCCGAGGGAAGGAGAAATATAGAGAATGATTTATCATGGGGCAACTAAAGAATTTGTGACACAACTTTGGTATTGTGGTTTTCCATAATTCATGTTGTTGTCCATACACCCATGTCTAGAGCTAGTGGATCCATGCATGAAGAGGCTAGATAAAGAAACAAGGGTTATCAATGGAAAAATGTTGAGGGTTACAATCAATGCAATGACAATCTAGGATATGTTGTGCATCCCTATAAATTGGGGTGCAGAAAGCTTCAAACACCAAAAAATG
This sequence comes from Sequoiadendron giganteum, assembly GCA_007115665.2. NCBI lineage: Eukaryota > Viridiplantae > Streptophyta > Pinopsida > Cupressales > Cupressaceae > Sequoiadendron > Sequoiadendron giganteum. Next base: position 526,753,752 of record CM021101.1, read on the forward strand.
GAAGATTTTTGGAGGACTAGAGGAAAACAAATTAAGTTTTCTATGGATGAAACAAACAAGAAGCCAGAAGGCAATCAACTCATCTTCCCTCTGGCATGCAAAAAAGTTCAAATTTGATGTGTAGGCCACTTTCACAATATTAACTTGTTTTTATGAATTTAAAAATGACACAAAGGTTTACACATTGTAGACAAGCTTGGCTTTCATGCTCAAGAAGGAGAAGAGCCAAAAATATTTTGATTTTGTTGATGTGTTGGCTGAAAAGATGCTTGAGAAATTACTAATTTTTGGTTGAGGTATTCTTCTTTCCTAACACATTTGATTTTACACCAGAACCTTGAATTTTTTAGAGGGTATTTGTTTCTCTTTAAGTTTGATGCGAAGGGGTTGTACAAGCTAGTTTTGATCTGGACCCATGTGGTTTCAAAGACATGGGATTATTATTCTTTTTTTTACTATTTCCTACAACTAGTACTCTTAGATTTGTCTTTGTACCCTCTAGTTCAATTTCCCCTTGAAGCCTTAGAATGGATTAAAATCCACTAGATCCCAGTGGATTATTTTCTAGGAGCTGATTTTTCCTTCATCAAATTTCATGGTTTTATTAAGGAGACTTTTAGGCTCCTAAAATTTGTAATAGACAAGAACTTCTCTTTGGAGGCATGCTATCAAGAAACTATTTTCGATAAAGCTTATGGCAATGGGAGACACAAAAATGAACTTCTTCCATTTCCCCTCACCATTGCCAATAGTTAGGTAACACTTGTGAAAAGGGAAGAGTGGGAGGTATGAACTAGAAAATTGGCTCACCTAGGCTTGGTCCTCATTTGTGATGCATGGAGTTACAATCTAGTAAGGAATCTCCCAACTATAAAACATGAAACATGGGAGTACTTCAAGTCAAGAATAAACCCATCGAAGGAGAAGACAAAGGTCTATATTGACCTATATATTGTACCATTTGACTAGCCACCATGGCTCAACTTCTATGTTTGGGTGGCAGAGTTCCAAAAAAGAATCTAGATGGGCCACTCTCTCAACCCGATGTTAAAGAAGCTAGTATGGTTGGAAAGAAAGAGGGTATATTTTTGGAGCTTCTGATAGGAAATCAAGAACTTCAATGCCATGTATGGAAAAGTTAAGTTGCATGATGAGAAGTTCAACCAAATCTATGAAACTAAGGATGGAACTGATGATAGTAATCTTGAATATGATTGGGAGATTGGATTGAAGGAAGTGCCACTCTACACCTCTCAGCTGTAGGAGCTTGGCATAGGAAAAGGAAAGGAAAGGGGAAAAAAAATGGCTCATAGATCACATTGTCCACTAATGCCTTTTCAAAGAGAAAAAGAACCCAATAGTCCCCAAAGAGATCTGCTCCAGTTGTAGGAGCCCAAGCTTCAATAGGATTGGTCTCCATGAAATCTAAATCCACCATTTTGGCCCTTATAAATAAGAGATGAGTCCAAGGCTTGGAAAAACCGAGAGTATCGAGCAAAGGAGAAAAAAAAAACTCCAACCCCCTCATCTACTAAAAAGAATCCTCTATCCATGAGTTCTGATGTTCTCATCTTGAAAACACCCTCAACCATATTTGACAATGAACCCCATGAAGAAACTCTATGCCTTGAGCAAGCATCATTCGTGTCAGTTGCGATTGATACATTAATTCACCTATCAATGACACCCATTGAAAACACTAATGCATCCATGCTGCCAATTTCACCAACCCTATCTGCTACCAAGAAAATGCCTATTTTCCCACGCACTTCCCCTTTTACCTCAATGAGTGTCCCTCCTTCTCAGTCCACATATGCAATCACACCATTTTCCATTATAACACTTCCCTTCACCTCTCCGCAACCTCAGATGATCGAAGCCTCTCCTTCCATCTCCTACTTTAGTCTCCTTCAAGGTGCTTCAATTTCTTCATAAAGTATTGACACTCCATAGAGTCTTTGGAGTCATATGAATGCAAAAAAGTAGGCCATACAGGAAATAAAGTAGAAACTATAGATAAAGGCTATGACAAAACCAACTGAAAAGATTAAAACCTTCTTTGATGAAGAGAAGAATTCTCCATTGATCTCTTCCATGAGGCCACTGAAATCCAAGTTAGATGGATAAATGTAGTTCAAAGATTATGAAATCAAAGTTGTAGGCTTTAATTTAAGTGAGACTCTTTCGTGCGAAAAATTGGTTCTAGCTAAACCAATTAAAAGGTGGTCTACACTGACTATGAAAATTTGGACAAAAAGTTGAAGAAGCATGAGGTAGACTTAAAAAATGTAAAAGCCATGTGGATAGGCTACAAGCATAAATGAAAGGAAAAGATTTAGAGATGACCTGCTTGAGGCAGTTACAGGGTCAGTAGGGTGAAGCAACTAAGTTTCTCAAAGAATCCTAGACTAAGAAGGATCAGCTTCGTGCTGAGGTAGAGAAATTGAAATATGAGATCACAGTTGAACATGAGATGAATGTAGAGAATTAATTAAGGAAAAAATTCTGGACAAAGATATAGTTGGAACAAATGCTCTATCTGATGGTCTACAAAAAGAGCTATAGGAGATGGATAAGAGAAAGGAGGACATGCAAAAGGAATTGGGTAGCGTATGATCCCAAGCGCCTGATGACCTTCAAAGGGCCCAAAAAAAATAGAAATGGAAAAATAGGTAAAATAATACATCGAGTCTATTTTTTTGACTCACGATGAAGAGATTTGGAAGCTATGCTCTGAGCTTACAAAAGTTCTTTAAGAGAAGAGTCAATTGGAGGAAAATATGAAAGCAAGAGAGTCCCAATTCCAACAAGAATTGGCTATAATGTAGGGATCAAGGATTCTCTTGATATTGAAAAAACTAATATCTACTCATTGGGAGAGAATCATAGTTGTAGTTGCAATCCTCAAATGAGTCTTATAGTTTCTAAATGATGCCACGAAATTAAATGTGAAGGTTGGCCCAATGATTGACCAAATTCTCCACACATTCACCCCCCAGGCTGAAGAATTAAGGAGCCTTATATCAAAATTATGTAAATCAACTGAAGAAGCCTTAAGGGACACTGAAATTCCTGACCGAAGAGCAATTGTGAGGAAACCAAACGAATTCATCACTTGCCATCAAGTTGCATAAAAAAACAAAGCTTTCTAGGCAACCTTGAATAAGAAGGTCAGCGAGATTGTGAAGGAGTTCAAAATTCTACTTCAATCCGAATTACTTGCCCTTTTCTCAACAAAGGGAGGAGTGTTAACAATCAAGCAGATCGCGTAAGCAATCAAGCTCAAAATCCAGACCTCCATAGCACTCTCGGGTCTAAGACCATCATCCACTGTCAAAGACATCGAGAGGGAAATCCTTCCCCTCTCTTGACTATACTACCACATCAAAGTTGTTTCATCAAGGTGGGGAGGGGTTTCTTTTAAAGAAGTCCCTGATCTGGATCAGGCATATGATACTTTATGCACCCTCATCTAGAACACTAATGTAGATTAGGAGACCCATCATGTTTCCTTCCTCAAACTCAAAGAATTACTTCAGATCTATGTTCATGCCTCTACAAGAGAAGGCCCCTTGTGAGTTTCCAAATTTGTGAAGCATTTTTGCCTTTGAAATTTTTTTTATTTTCGTCCCTTACTTTTTTTTTCACTTCAGGATGCTTTCACACCTGAAAAAAAAAGACTGCTCCCACATAAAGGTGCACAATGCGCCACGTGGTGGTTGTGTGGCTTTATATATATTTTTCCTTTTGGGCCCGAATTAGGAAATGTGTTTGATCGATTAGAATCCCTTCAAATCTATCCTCACAAAATTTGAAATTGCCTGCTCACTTGAAACGTCATTTATTTCATCAGGTAGTCTATATCTTCTGAGGAGATATCTTCCTAAGAAGAGTTTAATGAGAGGATGACATATGTATTACTTTCAGGGTGGAACCTTTGAGTCAACATTATCAATCTTCATAGCTGATTGATTAGATTTTTCTAGGCTATGCTAAAATCCAATTATCTTCTAATAGTATATCTTCAAAAAATATTTGGAACTAGATTAATAAAGCAGTTGAGACTTTATGAGTGAAGATTACTATGATCTAATCAAGATCCAGGATCAAATTGCGAGCTATCAGATTCAGGCACCTAACAGTTACTTTTTCTTTTGTTATTTGTGGAGGTTTCCTCTTCTTTTGGCTATAAATAAGGGTTGGTAGCAGTGAAGAATTTTTTTGGGTATGTGCAGGATCATCATGGAAAAAACAGGCCCTTAAGTGGCAAATTTTTTAGAAAAATCAGAGTTAGGAAACTTGACGTAAAAATTTGAATAAGTTATCTATATTATTTAAAAAATATGTAAGAATAGAATCTGTAGAAAATTTAATTTAGTTTCTAAAATACTAAGTTTATTTTCTATTTTTTAAAATCTATTTGGTGAAAATTTGAAATTTCAATGGAGTAGTACTTAAATTTCAGGGAAAAAATAAGTAGGTGTTTGTTTGACCACCCTAACAACAATAAATTAATAATATTTTTTTATAAGATTTTAGATATAAGTAGAGGACTCATTTCCCAATGTGATGAATATTTTTTTGTAATTTTTTTCCAAGTAAATAATTAATTATGAATTTTTTATTAATTTTAAAAAATATAAAAAACTCATATGTCTGACAACCTTAACTTGGTCAAAACTTCATGAAATTCATTTTTTTTTTTTTTAATCCTATAGTATGTGAAGCATAGAATGCGATGCATGTTTTGGATTCAAAAAATGTGATATCGTTTAAAATCTATAGATGTTTTTCAATCAACCTATCAATCAGGACTTTATTCATAATTCAAATAGAAAATGAATAATAATAATTTATTAAACTCAAAGTAGAGCATAATATATATTGTTGGAAAGATGAGAATATCCTTTAAAAACCCTTTTTGTTTCATCAATTTTGGGTAAAAAAAAGGTCGTCAACCACATACCCATCATATGAACACTTTTTGGCCCATCATGATCTTGCACATACCCTTCTAGAGTTTCTTTCGAAGAAAATAGATTTTTTTTTAGGAAGCTCTATTTTCTCATACATAGGAGGGTTTTTACAAAATATTCGTTATTTCTCTTTGGCATGTTGTATTTGTTTGAACTATCATCAGATTGGAATTCAACGTCTATTTTCAATTAATTTATCATAAGGATTTGATCTATTTTGGAGAAATCTTTGGAATTGTGCATTTCATGGCCTTTGTCAAATTTATTTTTCATATATCATTCAAATTGAAATTTTTTTGTTAAAGCTTTATATTGGTACTCCAAATAATTATGTTTACATGCTGTCAACTTCTATGTTCTATGCTATCTTTCAAAAATTGGATTATATCCATTATACTCTTTTATTTTCTATAAAAGATATTGCCATTTTTCATATTATGATGTAAAGGAGGAAGGATTATGTAAATATTAGAGTATTCCTATTAATATTTAGGGTTTTCTTATCTCTGATTTAACCTTAATGGATGCTTCCCATAGGGATATTTGAAAGACTACATTGTTCTTTCTCTAGGATTTTCTGCTCATTCTCTTCCCAATAATAAATAGTTTGCCGCATTCTATGTCTATCTTATCAGTTATAAGAAACATTAAGGTTTAAAATGTTGTAAAAGCTTTGGTGGATCACCATATTTATGTTTTATTTGTATTTCTCTCTACCCCATTTCCCACGAACACAAACAAGAGCTAACTTTATTTAAAAATCTTGGAGGTCATTCAGTGAGGCAAAAATTTGTTCCCCACTCTTTGAATTTCCCATAAGGTTGTTCAGAGAGGTGCAAGATTTAATGATCAATAGTTAGATTTTTCTATCATTCTTAATGGGATACAAAGTTTTCAAATGTTTGATTCAAAGTCAGAAATATTTCTTAAAATCAAACCAAGAGGAGAGGTAGGAAATCTCATGCCCAGAGTCCAAACAAAAGCATCATCAAAAGTCCATTTTCAATACTCCCAATTACCTGCTTCGACACCTAGGAGGAGAAGACCTATAAATTTTGTATCACCTATAAGAAGCAATAGGGTAAGAAGTGTTAGCCCACAATCCAAAGCCTTATCTACTCCACCAAGAGGCTGAACCTTCCAAATTAGAATACCTGTCTACCCCATCCATACAAAGTTGTTTATAGTGGCTCACATAGGTGCTCCCACTCCTACAAATTTTGAAACCTAGGATAGCAGTAGCCTAGTACAACCATCAAAGCCCCAAGATGTATGGCTCACCATACCCTCCAATGATCTCAAGGAAATTTTGAAGTTCTCTGGAGATGATTTTAAAACCCCTTCTGAGCATCTCCAAGATATAGTGGAGGTTTGTAGAGTACATAACATCCTAGAAGAGAATGTAGCCCTCAAGTTACTAATCGTGTCTTTCAAAGGAAATTCTTAGGACTGGTACAAGTCCTTGGCTTTTAGTTTTATCTGTTCTTGGGATCAACTTAGTGAGAAGTTGTTTGAGTACTTCTCAAAAAAAGGAGATTGCTCCTCTTTATTGCAACAATTAATCACTATTAAGAGGGCCCCGCAAGAGGCCATGAGTGACTTCAACTCTAGGTTCCACAAAACATGGCAGAGGATTCATGTGATTGCCAAGCCTTCAACTACTATGGAATTTATGTTCTATCTAAAGGATTTTAATTTGAACATTGAAGTCATGATAAAATATATGGTAGGAGATACCCTGCTTGATGCATATGATCTAACTATGTGCGCAAAAAATAATTTGATTGATGTCGGGAAGCTTCCACCAGATCCGTTGATGCCCATGGTCATGAAAATATTTGGTGCCCCCTAGGAAGAAGCAACTACTAGAACATCCACTTCACAAATGAGCATGTTTGTTGCACCACCATCCATGTATGTATATTGTCCAAGAAAACAACCCAGCATGTCAAGATCTTCTGCATTAGTAGTGGGTGTAAATGATATGAATAACCTCATGTAGTCCTTCATGAATGAGCTAATCCTCATCTGATGATAGAAAGAAACACCTCTGAAGCTTCCCATGCAGACCTATCAAGGAGGAAGACCATATTATCAACATAAACATATCAAGGAGATCTGAAAGGAGGAAATCAACAACCAATGCCTACAAATTAGATAGTCTTAGTCACTATGCCACTTCAAACTATCAAGAATAATCCAAGCAAGGAATTGGTCCTAGGCTACAAAAACCTGGTAGAAGATGATAACACATGGTTCTTCCTGTGTAATGATAGCCATATTCCCTAAAATTGTCCAATGGGAAATCTTCAACAGAAGATAGGAGAGCAAAGAGGCCAAGGCATGTTTTCAAACATGAAAGAATATCCGTCTCTCGATATGGAGAATGCTTGCTTCGAAGTGAAAATGTAAGGGATGTTTTTAGAGAAAGAGCTCAATATATTGCTATACCAAGCAATTTTTTCTTGGATAGAGGAAGAAGATGTAGTATTTGTGAATGATTTTTCAATGACTAGTGCCCTACAAGTACAGTAAGACTACAACACAACACCCAAAAGAAGGCTCACTAGAGAATACGTGCAACAACCTCTGCCATGACCACACCCACAACAACCACAAACAAAATTGGTGAAGGCCTCGCTGATTTGACCCAATCGGTAGTCGCAAGCTCCATCATTGCCAAAGGAGGTGGCCAAAGGACTGATCCCATCCATGTCAGATCGTTCTCTTTTGAAGATAAGAGAAATACCCTCGTTCAAGCCTAATGTCCTACTAGTTGGAATGCTTAATGTGGTAGAAAAATTGAAGAAGACACCTACTGATGTGTCTCTATGGGGCATTAAATCAATTCTAGAATAGAAGACATTGCTCAAGGAGGCATTAAAGAAAGAGGTACAAATACCATGAATGGATGCAACCCCATTGCGCAATCAAGATAGAGACAAGGAGTCTACATTGGACCCCCGACCTTTGAGAGCCATGACATACATGAACTTTATGGACAATGAAAACATAAAAGAGGTAAGAAAAAAATCCCACACATTTCCTATTAACACTTATTGTGGGGGGATGAGATTTTACACAATAATATGATTGATTTGGGAGCTAGTACAATAGTCATGCCTAAGCAAGTGGTCGATGTCGTGAAACTTAAGTATGAGCCTCTTGCAAAAGGGATCATGCAATTAGATGGGAAGAAAGTCCCAACTGTTGATCGCATCAAGGATTTTTCTTTGACCCTCTTCTCATGTATGAGTCAAACCATCACACAAGAAGTAGCCATGATAAACACCCCCAAGTATTTGGGATGTGTCTTTTAAGGGAATTTACAATAAATCTTGGTGGATATCTAGTGCTTGATTGGTGTCATTTAATACTACAGACAAAGCACAGGGAAACAATAAATATCTTGTCTTAATCCTTGTACCCTAAACATATAGCCGACAACACAATCCTATGCTTTGAAGTAGCGTATACATCCTTCTAAAAAAAGGAGACGTATTGCATATAAATGTTAGAATATGAGAAGGAAACAAGTGATCAAACCCCTGAAGATGAGGTCCTGATCAATCAATTAATTGATTCTGACCCATTCAGGAAATTCCATGCTACCATATTGTGCACCTATGTGATCTTTGATGATGACCAAGTCTTCCCAAAATTGGTAAAGAAGTAAAAAGAATTGAGAAGACTGGGCAACAATAGTCTATGGACATTATATTTCGATGGTGCCAAATGTAAGATTGGTTTTGGAGCAGGCATCTGGCTGATATCTCTTATTGGATCAAAGACCCTCAAAGCTTTCTACTTCCAATTCCCATGCTCAAATAATGATGTAAAGTATTAAGCTTTGGTGCATGGTTTGATTCTCACAGAATGGACGGGCGTGAAGAGAGTACAAGTTTTTAGAGATTCGTAGGTACTCATAAGTTAGGTCTATGGATAGACAACTTGAAAAAATGTAAGAATGAGGTCTTATAGACACACAATATGGGATCTGATCGAAAGCTTTAAAGATTTTAACATACAATTTATCCCACGATCCCAGAATGCGGTCACAGATCAAATGGCTTATTTTGGTTCACATTTTTAGCCAATCCCCAAATCAAAAAGAAAAAAAAATGCAGTATAGACCATTGTCTGATCAAAAATTCCTAAAAAATGACCAAAATTGGTAGGTTTTTGAGGATGATGTTTAGATTGCTAATTTTTTACAAAAGTTAGGGAAAGTTTTCAATAATTCGTAGTCCAATGCTAGTAGAGCTATATAAGGACAATTGATCTAATTAAATAGAAATAAGCTCTCGCAAGGCTTGATTTCTCTCAAAAATATTTTTGATTGTGAAGATGTGAGAAATGGAAAATAAAGATTCACCACCAATGAAGGAGACTATGAAGATCTCGATGTCGGGAATGGAAGAAAGCTAAAGGTTAGAATAGATTTCTCATAAAAGGATAAGGAGAGTGAAAGGACTATGTTCTAGATACAATGAGGTCATAGCTTGGACCTATGAAAATCTTAAAGGATATGATCTAGGCATAATTCAACACACTATTGACTTGGCTAAAGGCTTGAAGCCAGTCCGGTAGAAATAAAGGCCAATCAATTTGAAGGTCAAGGCGCTAATGGCACAAGAGCTCACTGAATTAATCAAATCAAGAATTATATACCCTATCAAACATTCCACTTGGGTATCCAACCTTGTACTAGTACAAAATAAGAATGGTGATATTTGACTTTGCATGGATTTCAGGGACTTGAACAAGGCTTCATTAAAAGATCACTTACCTTTTCCCTCAATGGAGTGGATTCTATAGATTGTGGCTAGATTGGAAATGTTCTCACTACTCAATGGTTTTTCGGGGTATAACCAGGTCTATGTGAAGGATGAAGACTAGCACAAAACAATGTTCACCACCAAGTGGGAAAAGTTCACATACTCAAAAATACAATTCAAAATTTCAAATGCGAGTGCCACTTTTCAAAGAGTGATGGATGTCACCTTCAAAGGATTGATCAATCAGATCATCCTAATATATTTGGATGACTTGACTATTTTTTGCAAGTCAAAATATGATCATTTTGATTGTTTGGAAATGGTCTTATAGAAGTGTCAACAATTTGGGATTTCCCTAAATCCCAAGAAATGTGTCTTCAAAGTGTCGCAAGGAAAGCTAGTAGGTTTTGGGGTGTCAAAAGAAGGGATAGCCATAAACCCCAAAAGGGTGAAGGCTATAAGAGAGCTACCACTATCATTCAACCAGAAGGGCCTACAATCCTTTCTAAGAAAGATCAATTTCATTAGATGGTTCAATTTAGACTTTACAAGCCTCAAGAGACCTATCACGCTAATGTTAAAGAATAATTTAGAGTTTAAATGGACCCTCAAAGGCAAGCTTTCTTTTGAAAAAATAAAGGAAGCCATCTTTGCAACCCTGGTGTTAGCTAACCCAAAATTTTCCAAGGATTTCCTACTCTATGTTTACAATGGCCAACACAATGTATAGCTTTCATACTCACTCAAAAGGACAAAGAGGGAAGCAGAGAACATCCCATCATGTTCCACTCTAGGAATCTCAAATGATATGAAGCCAGGTACAATTTTGTTAATAAAAAATCCTTTTCTATTGTTAAAATCCTTAATAAATTTTGACACCTGGTGTGGACCAACATAATCACCATCCTATTCGCCCATCCTAGTGTTCGAGAATACATCACCAAAGGTGAGATAACTAAAAAAAAGGGTCAAATGGATCACCAAGATCCTAGAATATGATGTAGACATCAGATTGACCAAGTTGGTTCAAAGGAGAGGTCTTTGTGAATACCTTTCACAAGAATTAAGCTCCTAGGCGGAAGAAGAGACCGACTAGGTCTATACGAATTAGTTTGAGTCTGACGAGTTGTGGGTGGTAGATTAGATGTGATTTATGTAAAAGTGGCAAAACTCAACCACCATTCCACCCCAAAAAATATTCTACTACTAATTGCAAGGCACTAGGTATGTACTATTTAAGGGGATTTTATTTAAAAGAAATTATGATGGAGTCTTTCTTTGTTTCTTAGATAATACACATGTAGAAATGGTTTTAGATGAATTTTGAAGTACTCCTGAGGGTAGACACTTCTCTACCAAGAATACTACTTTGAAGATAATGGAAGTAGGATATTATTATCCTTCCATGTTTTTTGATGTGCACCACCTAGTGCAAAAGTGTACTCAATGCCAATATTTCATTGGCAAGCACAAGAACTCCACATGCCATTGAGCTCAATAGTGACTAGGGAGCCCTTTGCACAATAGGGTTTGGATTTTTTTGAGATGATAAATCTCATCACCAACACATGCAATACATGGATACCTATGGTGACCGACTATTTCATAAGATGGACGGAAGCCGTTTCTCTAAAGAATGCTATGAAAAGAAAAAATGTTAATTTTCTTAAGGAGTTAGTGGCAAGGTTTAGTTCACCTAAAACCATCATATCTGATAACACATGATCTTTTGTAGGCTTTGGGATATTAGAATTCACCATCATTCATTGTGCTTAGCTCAAGAATTCATCTAATTATTACCTACAAGGAAACGGGTTAACATAGTCAGCCAACAAGAGCCTGATTAGGTTAATTAAGTGCATCGGGTCTGAACACCAGAAGGAATAGCACACACATCTATGAAATTATGCTCTATGGACTAATGAGATTATTCCTAGGTAGATCCTAAAAGCCTCTGCTTATGAATTTGTGTGTGGAAAGGAGGTGGTTTTACCCATGTTCATAGAAATTCTGGTATTGCAATTGTTGAAAGCTTTAGAAATTGAGGAAAGTGGTGGAATGAAAGTAAGATTGGTGAAACTTCTGAGTCTAGAAGAAAAAAGAGAAAATATGTATAACACCATGATTGGGTACCAATAGATAGTCAAATGATGGTTTGATGAAAGGACCTCCATCCTAGACTTCAAAGAAGGAAGCCTTGTGCTAAAGCATGACTAACACACTGTAAAACCAGGACAACATGCAAAATTTGACTCACTATGGAGGGGCCCTTTTCAGATCCATGCATGCAAAGAAATAAATGCATATGAGCTAGAAGATATGGATGAATTTTTTTTGGATATATCAGTAAATAGTATTCATATGAAATTATTCCATTAAAGTATGTAAGTTCTTTTAAATTTTTATAGTTATGTACCATATGTATTTTTTTTGTTAAATATGATATTTACGAATAACCCATGAGAGTTGATAGAGGAATAGTAGAAAATTATTATATTTGTATTCATTGAAATTTTTTATACTATAATATGCATATTGATCTGAGGCTCTGAGAGAAGTTTGAAGCCTTCTCGTTCAAACCTAAAATAAGATAAATTTTAGAATAAAAAGAGAGGCGACACAAAATAAGCAATGGAATTAAAGCCTACATTTGTCGTGATAGTTAAAAAAAAATTTATTCAGGTATTTATTGAACAAAGTAGTAGGGGTTAATAGAACAACACATGTGGGAATGAAAAAAAACATACCTCAATCCTCGGTACCTTGGTTATACATTGGAAACATGAAATGATTCTTCTAGTCGAGCCTGGGAATGCACTCCACTTTGTACTCCCTCAGCAAGAAGGAGGTAATAGGTCGAGACAATGAGTGATGCCTCTCCAAGTCCATGGTGTGGAAGTCTAAGAAAGGGAAGCAAGGTCACCATTTCCCCAAATTCGACATGCCTGTAGATATTCATGGAATTGAAAATATCGCCATTAGGGATAGGTACTTGCACAATCTTTCCGAGCCCATCCAAGTATGCCAAATAAAACATAGTGTGCCATAGTTCGATAATCCAAGGCTTGGAGATGTCTAGATCTATTAGGGAGGCCACAAACCAGGAGATAACATTGGAGTTACATCACGACTGGTTCTTGTCTTTCACACAATCTTTGCCAAGCACCCATTTGAATGCCACGATGATGAGGTGATCATTCTTCCCCACCAGGTGTTTGATTCTATTGCTACTATCTTTTCTCATGAAGGAATTTTGGAACTTTCAGCTCAATAGCCAAATTGGGGTACCTAGGCTAGCCACGATAGCAGCGAGCAAGCTAAAGGATAGTAGAATAGAAAATACAATAGGACAATCTTACTAACTCAAAAGCTAATTAAGTGTTTCGCTAAATTGATATAGCTATTGATAGAAAAAGTGCACAGGTGAGCTCAATGAATGGAAAGCTATCTCCCGTCAAACGGTAATGAAAAAAATATCAAGGCAACAGGAAGCGAGGGAGAAATCATATGGAGGATCCAAAACCAAGCCTTGAGAAATTAATGCTGGCATTGGGAGTGTAGGCACCAAAAATCTTCAAACATTTATAAACTCCAACACTCATTAGCATGGTTTGTTCAAACTATTGCAAACATAATAGTGCTCCTATGAAATAATCCATCATGCTTGATAAACAAAATAACAAACTAAACTAATTAAAAAGCATAAAAAGAATGATGGATACCTATTCCATATTGGATTGGTGAACCCTTGATATGTAAAGGATCCCTTTCCCAATCCTTGCTAAGCCTTAAGATGATGATAGACAAAGAGATGCAAGATGAACTCAAATTCCTATAGTAAGAATGCTCAAATTGTAGATGAAAATGAGAAGAAAAGCCTTGAATTTATAGATGGAATTGAGAGAAGAAGAGGGAAAGTGGAGGAATGTGGGATGTGGGACTAATCCTCAACCAATAGATTCATTCCACTTGTCAAGATGTGAGAGGACGAAGGGTGAGAAAATTTTGGTCTTTGAGAAAGTAAATGCTTATTAGGTGAGTTTGAAATTTGAAAATAGCTAAATGCATATGGATGAGAGTTTTGGGGGGGAAATTTGTTTGGACAAAAAAGTCAAACAAATAGAGTTAATGAGGGAATATTCCTTGGGAATATGCCTTGTGGGGGAAATAGAAATTTAATAAATCAAAATAATTTATTTATTGTGCAAGTGGGAAAAGCTAGAGGATGAGACATGGATTAGACTTAGTTTTAATCATGGATTTGATTAATTTTAAATAGAGATTAGTTGACATGACATTTGATTTAGATTTTTTGGATTTGTTTAAATCAAATGGGAAGAAATAATGGACATTAGCCATTTAATTAAATACATTTTATTTAATTAAATGAGGAGACTTTAGGAGATAATTAAATAAAAATGTTTTATTTAATTAAAGAGATAACCTTAGGAGATTAATCAAATAAACTTGATTTATTTAATTGATGGGAGAATATGATTTAATTCAATATGAGGAATGGATGATGTAAATTTTGCATGTCTAAATTTTCCCCTCTTTGAAGCAATGTACTTGTTGCATTGGTTCAAAGAATGATGCTGTCGAGATCAAAATTAAAAAAATTTCTGATTTTTCGGATGTCCTAGTGGAAAGAAGTGCACTGGTACATTGACCCCTTGAGAGATTGAGCAAAAAATTAAATTTGTGGTCAATCTCATGACAAAGAGGTTCAAGATGGATGCACAGATGGTTAGACTAATAGATCTATATGATAATGATGATGCGAATGAGTTGTTTTTAAGATGTTTAGAATAAAAAATCTATATTATCCTAAACAACTTAAATGATTATGCAATGCATGTAAGACGGATGAGATGGATGTTGTTGTCCTATGATGATATGACAAGATGATGCATGATGAGAGTGCAGATGCAAGATGGATGCATTGATGAAATGATACTATGTTAGCATGAAAGATGATAGAAGAATGAGTGATCAACCCTTGAATCCAAGATGTAAAAGTACAAAAACTCCATTTTTCATTGAGAATTTATTAGATATGATGATGAATGATGATGATGTATTGCTTATCCAAGGATGGTAGAGATAAAGAGAATATAACCTTCTTTATGTTTGATAACACACATAGGTGAGATGCATCAAGGTATAATCAAATAGGAGTAATCTTGTTCACACTTGGCATACAAAACCTTATTTAGAATGCAGTTTAGATATTCTAGACATCTCAGACCAAAATATAAAAAATCAAGCCTTCTTATGTGGTCAACAAGATATCTCAAACGTCTTCCCTACAAAAATAACAAACCACACATGACCAAGTTATATTATAAGAACATCCAACAAGCATAGTAGATAAAAAGATAATGATCATTGCCCCATTCCTTTCTCTCTAAACCTTTTGATTAGGCATCATCGAGAGGTCCCTGGAATGAGTGCAAAATAAGATAATTCAAAAAGACCAAGATAAAGTAAACAAAGAAGCTAATGTTCTTTGTACCGCTAGCCAAGACTAAACTACGATGATGCCTGATGTTGATGTCCATTGGAAGAAGGATGCATCCTAGGACATGTTGTGATCAGGTGATGATGATATTGATTGGATGATAAGCTATTGATACTCTACGTTGATTAACTTGTTGCCTTACTAACCTAGACTTTGAGACTTTGATGATTAGGTGTTCACCTTTGAACCTGCTAGAATTGCTTCTGACTGACTCACCAAAGGATGAAGATGATGATTGATTTATTACGAGTGATGATTATTGCTGGTGAGAGCAAGATGACGGGTGCACCATTTTGGGTTTTTTCATATATTTGGATATTTTCGGTGTTTTGAAATGTTTTGAGGTTGTTTTGATTTTCGGGTTTTCCATTTTTTTTGGATTTTTTGAGATTTTATGAATGTTTTTGGATTTTGATATGTTTTGTCTATTTTTGGATTTTTGCATGGTTTTGATGATTTGGATATGGATATGTGATGATATCAATGATCGATTTTGGGATTTTGTTGAAAACCAAGTTTAATGTTGATCGATTAGATTGATGGATTTGTGATGATAACATTGTCAAGGATACACAAAAATGCAAGGATAGTGTTTAGAAGCATGAGGATTGTGAAGGATATCCTAAGATGGATTGGTGAATTTATTGGATTTTGATTGATTAGGATTTTGAAGCTTGATTTGGAACAAAATTTGTTCGAATGATTTGTTGAAGTGCAAGTTAGATGCAATTGATATTGATTGTTGATGAAAGATAATGCTTGTCAAAATATGCCATGGGCTAGTGATTTGGCTTTTGGATCACAAATGCTTTGACTAATTTTATTTTAAATTCTCTAAATGTTTGGATCACTTCATAAGTTGGAGGATATAGATCAGGATTTATTCCCAAAGCGAGATGTAAACATCTACCCCTAGTGTCCAGCAATGTATGGAATGCCATGGGTGGATGCTTGGATCAGTATATGAATGGATAGATATGGTAACCATGCAAAGGATGCCAAGGATTATCTTGCAATAAGATAAGGTGTTCAAAAAAAGGATATTCATTTGGATAATTCTTTAAGGCTTAGATAACGTTGGGTAGGATAGGATCAATGAAAATGACCCATGTCAAGATGATTACCATAAGCAAGTGTAAAATGTGCACCAAAATTTGTCAAGATCAAGATAATATGGGAGATGGATGGAGATGGATGAAAATGGATTGGATAAATGGTTTGTGGATGAATGGATTTATCATAGATGAGATATATGGAATGCTAGATTTATTATGGATGGGATGAGATGCTTTCTCTTGAACTGGCACATGAAGATGCTCGATTCTACACATCACACCTGTTTTCTAGGTTTTTGTCATGGTACCTGCCCAAAATGCCACCGAAGTTGTTTTCACTAGAGGATGATTTTTATCTTTACTATTTTCAATCCTTTTTCTGATTTTTTCTAATTTTGATATTTTTTGATATTTTTTTATTTTTTGCTGAAAGATTTTAAGCTCATTTTGAATCACCTAGTGTTGTTGACCTTGATTTTTCTATCATAATGTGCCACCGATATCCTTCTTGAAGAAGTTTTTTTGCTAAGATACATGCACCTGAATGCAAATTTTGAGATTCTTGATCTACTTTGTTGATACTAGAGTTAACTTTGCCTTTGTGTGCACATCGTGATAAAGTGCCTTCTGAATCCTTATGATGAAGGGTCACTGCCAAAACATGGTCAATGTGAGAATTGAATATCATGTGTGGAGGAGTTGATGGAGTGTGTTTAGGAATAATCGATGGATTGGTTGATAGTTTTGAATCTTTGACTCTCCAAACTTGGGAAGATGAACAATGGTGGGTGGATACGAAAGTGTGTGTAGAATTAGGACCAACAACTTGATATACTTTGTACATTGCTTGAGAAGCCTGATTTTTCCTTTGTGGACATCTTTGATGGATACTCTTCCCCTTTTGATTTTTCCCCATAGTTTCTTTGACTAATGGAGTTTGATAGGGACAATCTTTCTTTGTATTCTTTGGTATCCATGTATATTTGATGTGTCCTTCATGCTTCACTACTTCTTTTTCTTTGATGATGTTCTTTATGCTTTGATTCAAATGTTTCTTTTGATGTTGGTCCCAATTCGTCGATGGGGTGATGGGTGGATGAAGATTCGTGATGTGGCAGGTTCTAGCATTGGCATTGGTTTCATCATAAGGATTCTTCATGCTCCCTATGTTGACGTTTTCTTGAGATGAATTTTCCCCCATTTTTATAGAGGTGTCACTAATATATTTAGATCCCTTAATGGTCAGATAACCAAGACCTTTATACTTAGGATTTCTAGTAATCTATACTAGTTCTAGGGTACCCTATTCATGTAGACCTAATACTCTGCCTTGATAATTCATCTGTTCAAATTTTTTATTTGCAATAGGATATGATTTACCTTGGAAACAAGGTGTTGATCCTTCTCTGCTTTGTGGTGGATCTTCAAAAGTGACAACTTCTTTATTGATGAGATAGCTTTCCCTAAGAAAGGTAAGTGATCCAATTTTATAAGTGATAGGATCCTCCATATGTGGGATGAATTCTTGATTAATATCTTTGCCTTGATCTTGTGAGATATCAGATTGTAATGCTTCAAGAAGTGTTGATGATTTATTTCACAGGATTTTTATGATTCACAACTTCTGTAGGAGCCTTCTTCATGACCCATTTCTGATATGTCTCCACATGATGTTTCTAATTTCAACTTATGTAGAACCCTTTGTCATGATCTCTTTCTAATATGTCTCTATATTTTTCTATATCTTGGTCATGTGTACAAATGTTAAGAGTAGGAGACTCTTGTTCCTTGGTAATGATGTCAACAATATGAGACTCTTGTTTTGAATGAAGATCATCTACGTTTCCATCTAAAGAAAGAATCTCATGGGTAGATAGAGGGGAATGTGCTATATGGATGTGATCATCATTTGCATCATCTTATATAGATAAGAGAGTGTCCATTAGATCATTGTAGTATCTTGTAGATACAAATTTTTGATCTTGATTAATTTTGGAATTGCTTTCAGTATGTTTTGGATCAAGTTCTTAACATGGGTCCATTTCAAAGGATGGCTTTATTACAAAGGTTTCTTGGACATCGTCCTTAGGCATGGGAATGAGTTCAATATCCTCTTTCTTTTTGAGTGGATTTCGATCAAGTGTCAAGTTGTAGGTTCCTTCATTATCTGTAACAATGAGTTCAAAGGATGTAAATATATCTTGGGAAGGACCATTGCTAGACCTTGGTGGAATATGTTGATCATGCTTTGGAATACATTCTTGAGATATGTCCTCTAATTCGTTAGGTGATGTAAAGACATTGTCAACCTGATCATTGATGGATGGATCATGGATTATGTCAATAGGATAATATAACATCAAAACTCCTTGAAATGGATCTTTGTAGGAGGATTCTTAATCATGACTAAAAAATGACTCTTGATGTATGGTGAGTTGATCATCGGATGGGGTAGCAACATCTTCAATGTGCTCATTAATGGAGAGATATTGAACACTATTTTCAACAATTGAGGCAAAGAGATTGTCAATGTATTCAACCATAGGGTTAAGTGATGTTGAAATTTCTTGAATTGGATCGTTGTTGGGTATTGTTGGTGGATTTTGATCATGATTGAAAAGTGACTCTTGATATATGTTGATTTGATCTTTGGATGAGGTAAAACTATCTTCAATGTGCTCATTGATGGATAGATCTTGATCATTATTTTCAACAATTGTGGTGGGGAGATTGTTAATGCTATTGGTAGTGGTTGAATTTTGATTATTGTTCCAAATAGCTATTAGATTTCGATCAATCGGGTCTTGGATGAGATTTTTGAGTTGAATACAATTTGATGTTGTGTGTCCCTTTACTTTGTGAAAATCACAAAAGTGATTCTCATTATACCTTGGTAGCTTAACTGGGGGCTCTTGATAATTCTCATGAATGGGGATTTTAATGATATTTTCTTGGATTAGCCATTGCAAGACAAACTCAATTGGTTCCCCAAGTGGTTTGTATTTTCATTTTTTACCTTGTGGGATTCGTACTTCAAATTGACCTTGTGGTGATTGATCTTTGAGATGTGGTGATTGGGCTTGTTGTTGATGTTGTTGATCTTGATATCCAACCTTTGGACATTGGAGATATTGTTCTTGATGTGGTTGGCAACACAACCTAATGCTTTGATGACATGGTTCAGCCAATGGAAGAGTGTATTGATTTCGGGGTGGAGATGTCTATTGGTGATATGAATCAACTATTTTGGTAAGTGCAACAATTTGATCCCGCAAAATTTGATATTGATTTTGATCTTTACACTCTTAATATAGTTGAGTTGGTTGTTGAGAAAACATATTTGGAATATATACTTGTGGTGTTCACATGGAATCATGGACGGATTGATCTTGAACAATGTCTTGATTTTGTATGATGTTTAGATTTGGAATTATTGGTTAAAATTGAACATTGTTGTGATTGGGAAACACATTGCTTGGATTTAGGTAACTTTGATTTTGCATGGGGTTACCTTGACTTGGATCGATATATGGAGTTTTCAAAATATTGCCTAGATTTTGAACTACATTGGTGGGATTTGCAAATATATCTATCCCAAAGTTCACCAAGTGTGTATTTGATATGTTCATGTTTGGTAGGATAGGATTTGGTATTGTCACATTTGGTATATATGGATTTGGTGGGATGATGTTGTTTTGATGACTCATGCCTTGATTGCTTGGTTGATAGATTTATAAGTTTTGACTTTGATTTAAATATACCATGGGGAAAGGTGTTCTAAAATTTTGACTGGGCATACTCACATTTGTTGTATCATTGAGGTTTGTAGGAGATAATGATCCCATGTATGGATTGCATAAATGTGAGTTTTGATAATCAATTGGCATTTCAAGACTTGGATAATCTAGTTGACTTGGATTACTCATGGTGGATGAATCAAGTTTATATTCCATGTTCCTCTTGTGTTTTGACCTTGTTGCAAAAGTGAACTTCTAAGGTGTTTAGGACCAATGATAAAATGAAAGATGAAGGGGTGGGTGATATAGGTGTTTTGATCTATTAGGAACTTTGGATCAATGCTAGAATTTAGGATTTGATTGATCTGGATAATGAACTTGTAAACTCTAGGAGGTTGTGTTGTCCTAGAGTGAACTCGTACATAAGAGGATAATTTGACTAAGTGTGTTAAGTCAAACAAAGTGATTTTGGATAATGAACTCCTAGACCCCAAGATTATGGGTTTTATCAAGAGGTAAACTTGTTCACAAGGATTTGATAATTTGATCAAATATGTGAAGAAGGATTCATCTACACATATCTAACCAAGCAAGATTATTTTGATTTTTCCTAGAAGTCTATCATGAATGATGTTTTCAAAGTTTCCAAGAGTTTGTTAATGAGATGATATTTGATTTTGATTGTTGAGGGATGGATGAGAATGATTGATTTTGATCCTAAATGAACCTAAGAGGGACTTTTTTACAAGACCATGGTTTTAAAGAACATGATTTTCCCTAAGAGTACTGTAAATGGAAAGATCAATGCTTGCTCAAAAGACTGTAAGACAAAAGATAAACCGACACATGTGTGGGGTTCAATTGATTTGATCTTGGTTAATCAATTTATTTTTTACCACATCTACTTCTTGATTACATTTTCAAACTAAATGTCTAATGTATCAATTTATTTTCATCCCACAAGGTTCATTATGTGGAAATCAAGGAATTCAAGGCAATAGTTCCCTAATTTTGACTTTAGTGTGAGGAAATTGTGATTAAGTCCAAATACTTAGAAGCCTCTAAAGACGAAATCCCTAGGGCAAGCATGAGAACATGAATTCGTCAAAGGTATTCGCCTCCCTAAAGGGTTTGAAATTTTGAAAGTCCTTGTGAATGTTTTTTTTCAAATGTTTTCAATCAAAGCAACGTGTTTTTGATTTCAAGAACATGTACAATCCTAGGATGAAAAGAAAATATTTGTTGGGTTCCTACTTGGATAAATCTAGCTGTGCATATTTAGTGTAGATGATTAGATGCTTGACCACACATGCTCCCCCTTACAGTGTACTCACTTCTCGGGTCAACCAAAAATCAGCACCATGAATCTCCCATGGCATACTTTTCATCTCTACAACAAAACTGCATGTTCCATGGGGTGGCTTCAAAGGACATGGCCTTTTGCACCAAAACATAATTAAGGATTTTGGCCTTTGCTAAACAAGGGTTTTAATGTGGGCATTCTATTCATGGGGGACCATCCATGCAGCGAGAGACCATTTTTTCCCTTCTCGTTGTTATAATCCTCATGATTTTCAAACTTTCCTCGAGAATCCACACTTGTATACTGGTTGGAAGTCACTTGGCTTTAGCATGTTCCTGGTTGGGTCATTCCCTGAGGTGATTACTTTTTCCCACCAGGCAGGCCCTCTAAGATTAAAAAAGTGAGAAAACATATCTGTAGTTTGATCGATCTTTGTTGAGAAACAAAGAGATAACACACACAATATGTTCCACTCACACTTGCAAGTTTTGTTCAATTTTTAATCCCAAATCGAAATGTGGAGGAAATCCTTTTGACAGCTTAATATCAGAAAAAGACTTTTGATTCGCAAGATCATTGTGAGGTGCGAGAGAAGCACATACGTCTTTTCGATGATATTACTTTGTGAA
This sequence comes from Sequoiadendron giganteum, assembly GCA_007115665.2. Classification (NCBI taxonomy): domain Eukaryota; kingdom Viridiplantae; phylum Streptophyta; class Pinopsida; order Cupressales; family Cupressaceae; genus Sequoiadendron; species Sequoiadendron giganteum. Next base: position 526,775,751 of record CM021101.1, read on the forward strand.
AAATATTACAAAACACCAAATGCACATGTTCATTTTAATTTACAAAGGAAAAATTGAGGTCTTTTTAAAGTCCCAAAATCGAAATGTGAGAGTTGTTTGTCAAATTTTAGACCAAATCAAAAAGCTTAGCGAGTTTCTAATGTTTAGTTTTAGCCCAAATTTTAAAAAAATCAATGAATGATTATTTTTAAATCCAAATTGAAAATGAGTTGTTCTAAAATAGAAAATGAAAGGGCGAAATGGATTCCTCAAGCTATTACAATAAGCATTAAAAAATGGTTTTTCAAGTTAAATGCCCAATTCCCCCACTCAAATTTTCTTGATATCTTCTGGATATTCTCCACTTTCTTACTTCGTTATCTTCAAGAAATTTGTAAAGCATTTATCAAAATATTCAAATATGCAAATCAGTAATTGTTATGTTCAAGAAGCATTTAAGAAAATAAATTACTCCAAGAAAAAGAATGTTAAAAATGATAGTTTGCTAATTTTTTCCCTTCGAATGCCACACCCAACATGAATTTTGTCCCTTGTCTCTTTCCTTTGGTTTTATGCATTGTTCTTTTACCAAAATCGCATGTGTTGTGCTTATGAGTTCTGCATTCAAAATCTTAAGCAACAATTTTCCCCTAATGTTCTAATCTAATTGAATTCTGTGGCTACAAGATCAAACTCAACATTTCTATGTTCACTCTCGGATCTATGGAAATTATCGTGCATCTAATTCTAATTTGATTTATTACATAAAAAAGTATTTCAATAATTACCATGTTATCAACATGGGAAACACAAGTTATCTATCAAATCTGCCATACATCAAAAGTCTTCAATTATTGTTTTATGAAAGTGTATCTTTTCTTTATTTTCATAAAATATTTGCTACAACAAGAGTAACAACAATGCCTAGAGGTTGGTGTTGATATGAGAAAACAACAAAGACTTTACTTTCCAGTCAATACTTAAAGATGAATCACAAATTTTAATGCATGTTAGTAATCACAAGTTTTTAATAGTAGAAAGAAATCATATTTTCAATGTATGTTAGAAAGAAATCATATTAACAAATTCATGTTTCTTGCCATACACCTGTGTCCGGAGCTTGTGGATGCATGCGTAAAGATGCCGGATAAAGAAAAATGGGTTATCAGTGGCCTCAAATTGAGGGTAACAATCAGCGCAACAACCATCCTGAATATGTTGCTCATCCCTATAAACTGCTGTGCTAAAAGATTCGAACACAGAAAAATGGAAGATTTCTATAGGAGGAGGCAAACAATTAAATTTTTATATGGATGAAACAAACAAGAACCCAAAAGGCAATCAAGTCGTCTTTCCTCTCGCACACAAAAAGTTCAAATCTGATGCGTGGGTCATATTTTCAATGTTAGCTTGTATTTACGGTTTTGAAGATGCAAAAAGGTTTACGCATTCCATACGGGCTTGGATTTCATGCTCAGGAAGGAGAAAAACCAAAAATATTTTGATTTTGTTGATGTGTTGGCCAAAAAGATGCTTGAGAAATTAATAAATTATGGCACTAATTTTTAGTCTAGGTATTCATTTTTCCTGGCAGGTATGTGTAGGATCATGATGGGCCAAAAAGTGGCGATATGTAAGTGATATGATGGCCCATGTGCCTAACGACTTATTTTTTACCCAAAATTGATGAAACAAAAAGGGTTTTTAAAGGAGATTCTCAACTTTCCACCAATATAAATTATGCTTTACTTTGAATTTAATAAATAACTATTATTCATTTTCTATTTGAACTATGAATAAAGTCCTAATTGATAGGCTGATTGAAAAAAATCTATAGCTTTCAAACAGTATCACATTTTTTGAATCCGAAATATGTGCCACATTCTATGGTTCTCATACTATAGGATTAATTTTTTTTTTGAATTTCATGAAGTTTTGACCAAGTTAAGGTGGTCAAACATATGATTTTTTATATTTTTTAAAAGTTCTGATAAAAAAATCATAATTAATTATTTACTTGGAAAAAAATTACAAAAAAATATGCATCACATTGGGACATGAGTCCTCTACATATATCTAAAATATTATAAAAATATATTACAATTTGATTGTGGTTAGGGTGGTTAGAGAGACACCTACTTCTTATTTTTTCCTTCAAATTTAAGTATTACTGCATTGAAATTTAAAATTTTCACCAAATAGATTTAAAAAAAAATAAACCTAGTAGTTTAGAAACTGCATTCAATTTTCTATAGATTCTATTCTTACATATTTTTAAAATAATATAGATAACTTATTCAAATTTTTACGTCAAGTTGCCTAACTTTTATTTTTTGAGTTTTCATTGCCACTTAAGGGCCTATTTTTTCCATGATGATCCAACACATACCTTGGCACATTTGATTTTACACTAGAACCCTAAATTTTTTAGAGGGTATTTGCTACTCTTTAAGTTTGATGTGAAGGGGTTATACCAGCCAGTTTTGGTCTAGACCCATGTGGTTTCCAAGACATGAGATTATTATTCATTTGTTGACTATTTCGTACAACTAGTACTCTTAGATTTGTCTATGTGCCCTCTGGGTCGATTTTCCGATGAAGCCTTAGAATGGATGAAAAGCCACCAGACCCTAGTGGATATTTTGTGGGAGTTGATTCTTCCTTTATAAAATTTCATGATTTTATTGAGGAGTCTTTTAGGCTCCCTAAATTTGTAACAAACAAGACCTTCACTTTGGAGTCATGCCATCATACTACTATTACTGACAAAGCCTATGGAAGTGGGAGACACAAAAAGGTGCCTCACCCAATTCCCCTCACCATTGCCAATAGTTAGATAACACTTGTGAAAAGGGAAGAGCATGAGGTATTGACTAGAAAATTGGATCACCTTGGCCTGGTCCTCATTTGCAATGCATGGAGTTACAATCCAGTAAGGTATCTCCCAACTGTAAAACATTAAAGGTGGGAGTACTTCGAGTCAAGAATGAACCCAACCGAGGAGAAGGTAGAGGTCTATATCGACCTAGATTTTATACCATTTGACCAGCCACCATGGCTTGACTTCTATGTTTGGGTGGTAGAGTTCCAACAAAGCATCCAAATGGGACAATCTCTCAACACCTAGTTAAAGAAGCTGGGAAGGTCAAAAAGAACGAGGGCAGATTTCTAGAGGTTCCGATAGTAAATCAAGAATCGTAGTTCCATGTATGTTGAAGTTAAGTTGCATGATGAGAATTTTGACCAAATCTATGATGTTGAGGCCAAAACCGATGCTAGTAATCCTAAATCTGATGAGGAGATTGGACCAGAGGAAGTGCCACAGGATATTAATGTAGGAAAAGGAAAAGGAAAGGGGGGAAAAAAAGGGACCACTATTCACATCTTCCACCAACACCTTGCCAAAGAGAAAAAGGACCTAAATTTTCTCAAAGAGATCTTCTACAGCTGTAGGAGCCCAAGCTTCAATGAGATCAGCCGCTAGGGAATCTGAATCCACCAGTTCAACCCCTACAAAGAAGAGACAAGTCTAGGGCTTGGGAAAACTAGGCATATCGAGCAAAGGAGAAGAAGAGGTGGAATTTGCTCCACCAAGATATTCAACTTTGATAGCCTAGGTAAGTCTTGCATGTGTCCTTCTTTTATCTATTGTATCTTTAGTTTCTCCAACCCCCCCATTTGCTGGAAATAATCCTCCATCCATAGGTTGTGATGTTCTCATCCCAAAAACAAACCTGGCCATATTTGATAGTGAACCCCATGAATAAATTCCATGCATCGAGTGAGCTTCATCCATGTCGACTGCAATTTATTGTTTAATAGACTTATCGAGGGCACCCATTGAAAAAATTGATGCATCCATGCTGCCAGTTTCACTAACCCCATTTGATACAAAGAAAATGCCTCTTTTTCCACCCACTTCCCCTTTTACCCCGATGGGTGTCCCTCCTTCTCAGTCCACATATGGAATCCCAACTTTTTCCATGATAATGCTTCCCTTCGCCTCTCTACAACCTCAAACAACCAAAGCCTCTACTTCTGTCACCTAATTTAGTCTCCCTCTAGGTGCTTTGATTTCCACACAGAGTATTGAAACTCATAGAGTATTTGGAGTCATATGGATGCAACAAAGCAGGCCCGACAAGCAAGAAAGCACAAAATATAGATAAAGGTCATGCAAAAATTGACAACTTAGAAGATTGAAGCCTTTTTTGATGAAGAGTATAATTCTCTACTGATTTCTTCCATGAGGCCATTGATGTCCAAGCTAGAAGGAGAAATTTAGTTCAAATATTATGACATCAGAGCCATAGGTCTCAATTTAAGTGAGACTCTTTCACACGAAAAAGTGGTTTTGGCTAAAGAAACTCAGAAGGTGGTCTACACAAGCTATGAAAAGCTAGACAAAAGGTTGAAGAAGCGCAAGGTAGAGTTGGAAGATGTAAAAGCCATGGTGGATAGGATATAGGAAGAAATCAAATTCAAATATTTAGAGATAACCCACTTGAGGAAATTACAAGGTCAACAAGGTGAAGCAACTAAGTTGCTCAAAGAATCCCAGAGTGAGAAGGATCGGCTTCATGGCGAGGTAGAAAAATTGAAATATGAGATTGTAGTTGAATGTGAGATGAATGTAGAGCATCAATGAAGGCATAAAAGGATGGACAAAGATATATCTAGAATGAAGTTGTATCTAATGGGCTACAAAAAAAGCCACAAGAGATGGATAAAGAAAAGGAAGACATGCATAAGGAACTGGACAACATCTGATCCCAAGCCTTTGATGACCTTCAAAGGGCCTAGAAAGAAACATAAAGGGAGAGACAAGAGGAACAAGACATTGAGTCTATTTTTTTGACTCGTGACTTAGAGATTGGGAAGCTACACTCCAAGATTACAAATTTTCTCCAAGAGAAGAGTCAGTTGGAGGAAAAAATGAAAGCAAGACAGTCCCAATTCCAACAAGAATTGGTTGTAGTGTAGGGATTTGGGATCCTCCTGATACTGAAAAAAATAATATCTGTACTCATTGGGAGAGAATCATAGCTATAGTTATAGCCCTCAAACTAGTCTTATAGTTTCTAAAGGATGCTTGGGAATTAAACATGAAGTTTGGCTCAGTGGTCAGCCAAATTCTCCACACATTTGCGCCCTGGGATGAAGAATCAAGGAGCTTGATCTCAAAATTATGTATTTAACAACTAAAGAAGCCTTAAGGGATGCCAAAATTCCTGACCAAAGCGCATCTGTGAGGAAAGAAAATGAATTCATCACTTGCCATCAATTCACATAAAAAAAAAAATCTTTCCAAGCAACGTTGAACAAGAAGGTTAGCGAGATTATTATGGAGTTCAAAATTCTGCTTCAATTCAGATTTATCAAAAGAGGTAGGAGTGTTAACAATCAAGCAGATCGTTGAAGAAATGAAGATCAAAATCCAAACCTCCATAGCACTCTCGTGTCTAAGCCCATCACCCACTATTGAAGAGATCGAGAGGGAAATATTTCTCGTTTCTAGACTATATTACCACATCAAAGTTGTTTCATTAAGGTGGGGAGGGGTTTCTTTTAAAGAAGTCCTCGATCTAGATCAAGAATATGAGATTTTACACACCCTCAACTAGCCCACTGATGTAGATTGGGATACCCAACACACCACCTTCCTCAAACTCCAAGAATTACTCGAGATCTAGGTTCATGCCTCCACAAGCGAAGGCAACCTATGAGTCACCATAATTGTGAAGCATTTTTTACTTTGAACATTTTTTGGTTTTTGGCCATTCTTTTTTCACTTTGAGATGGTTTCACGCTTGAAAGACAAAGACAAATCCCACATAAAGGAACACAATGTGCCACGTGTTGGCTGCATGTAGCTTTATATATATCATTTTCCTTTCGGGCATGAATCAAGACACATGTATGATCAATGGGAATTCCTTTGAAGTTGTCCCCACAAAATTTGAAATCCCCCACTTGCTTGACAAATCATTTAATTTGTTGGGCAGTCTGTGTCTTTTGAGGAGGTATCTTTCTAAGTGGAGTTCAATAGAGAGCACGAAAAATATCTTACTCTTAGGGTGAAACCTTCAATTCAGCTTTATCAATCTTCATAGTTGATCGATCCGATTTTTCTAGGCTGTGCTAAAATCTGATTATCTTTTAACACTATATCTTAGTAAAATATTTGGAACCATTAATAAAGCAATTCTGGAGAAATATTTAGGATTGTGCATTTCATGGCCTTTGTCAAATTTCTTTTTTATATTTCATTCCTATTGAAAACATTATGTTAAATATTTACGTTGATATTCCAAATAATTATTTTTACATGTTGTCAACTTCTATGTTTTATGCTATCTTTAAAAAATTGTATCATGTCCATTATACTCTTTCATTTTCTGCAAAAGATATGCCATTTTTTATATAATGTTGTAAAGGAGGAAGGATTCTGTAAATATTTGAGTATTCTTGTTAATCTTTAGGGTTTTATTATCTCTGATCAGACCTTAATAAATTCTTAAACATAGGGAGATTTTAAATACTGCATTGTGCATTCTCTAGCCTTTTCTACTCATTCTCTTCCCAACATTGAAGGGTCTGTAGCATTATATGTCTACAGATTATCAATTATAAGAAATAGTTAAGGTTTTAAATGTTGTAAGAGCTTTGGTGCATCAGCATGTTTATATTTTATTTACACTTCTCTCTACCCCTTTCCCCCAAACACAAAGAAGAGATGAATTTCTTTAAAAATCTCAGAGGTTATTTAGTGAGGCATAAATTGGTCCCCCACGTGCATAATTTCTCATAAGGTTGTTCTGAGAGAAACAAGCTTTAATTATCAACATTTACAACTTGGTGTCCTATTTCCAATACTATTGTGAGATTTAGTTTGAGACTCATGTCCTCCCATAATACATCACTCTCCATGGGTCTTGAGTTTTCTAACTCTTTCAATCATAGTGTTGACACTAGTCAACCCACTATGGATCATACCATTGACACTTCATTTCCCATGACTTCCCTACCCATAACTAATGTGACTGATGTTGACACAATGGTTTCTAATGTCCTTCATGAGAACCTAAGAAGAATGGATGAAGAACTTGACAAATTGCAAGACTTTTTGAGTTCTAAATATATTGTTGATAGTAAAATTCCTATTATAGATAAAATAAGGAGAATGATTGAAAATGAATAAGGAATAGAAGTTGTGCATGGTTTATATATCTCATATCATTAATAAACATGCCCTTACAATGACTAGTTGTGCTCAAAATTTAGGGTATACTCAAAGTCAAGGTCAAAATCCAATTTCTCCTTCCACAACCATGACCTCTATTCCGACATACACTAATCCAACTGTTACAACAACCATATAACCTAATAGCAATGCCAATTGTTTCACCTAGAAAGAAGAGGGTTTTCCTTTACCAACCCTAGGGGCATCAAATCTTGTGATTCATTCAATACTAGGGATTGAATATGTAATGGAATATGAAAGAAGCACAAATATAACATGAAAAACTAACTACTTAATCTAAACTAAGAGAGTTTATGATGTTGGAAAACACATAATTTATTGCAACAATGGTAAAAGAAAATTAAACTAACTAAAATAACCTATTAAATCAAATGGGTGCACCTGGAAATTGCTGTGGGCCAAAGAGGGAGTTGTGGAAGCCTCAAAAAATCTGAAAAATTAGAGTCCTGAGTCACCTGGGAAACTTATCCCAAGTGGGGTGACCTAGACCCTTTTCAAGAAAACAGTCTCAGAAGCCATTTTTGTCAACTGGGTCTCCAAATCTGCAACTTTTAGTGTCAGAAACCTCCACTAGGACTAGGTCGCCATTATGGGCAACCTAGTCCCTTTCAACTTTTATAAAAATCTAAGAGTGGACCTAGAGGCCTTTGGTCTATATTTTGTTTCTTCACGGGAATCCAGACTCAGATCTACAAAAGAACTTACAAAACAAAAGATATTTGGGTTTCTAATGTGGGGTTTTCCTTGGTCAAACCCCTAGTTTGTATTTCAACTTGTAATGGAATGGAAAATATGCATAAACCCTAGCCCTAAGTGTGTCTAGAACTAGGAAAACTTGAAATAAAGAAAAACCCTATTCTATTGTGCTAGAAAAAGATGCAAGTAATAGATTTGAAATGATGCAAGACTTCATCCCTAGAAACCCTAAACCATTGCAAATGAATGTAACAAGGAATGCAAATGGTCAATTCCACAAATCAGTTGAAAGTAGAAGATGGAGGCACTTTGAAATCAGTCTTTAGGAGTGATTTGGTGGCTAGTTGCACCTCCTCAACCTAAATTTCTCCATGAATCTCCATAGGAATCTATATCCAACCTTTGTTAATGAGAGATATTGGATGTGAATTGAGCTTGAAGACCTACAAAAAGCCCTAGTTTTCTATCCAAAAGCTTCAACTTTTTTTGTGTGAGAGATGAATCTTCTTGAGGAAGATGTTTTGCACTTGGTTCTTCGAGTTGGATGTGAAAAATCACAAAGAGAGAGTGGAAAGATGACCTAAAAACAAGTATATATAAGGAACAAGACCTAATTGTTGGGAATCTTGACCTAAGAGGCCAACATCGATCGGGAATTTGTGATAAAATATTCATTTTCCCGCTTGAAACTTCAAAAATCCTCAAAAAGGACTAGGTCGCAAACTTGGGCAACCTAGTCCCACTAAGGGATTTTGAAGTGGGAACGATGCTGTTTTAATGGTTTTGATATTTCTTGTTGGAAGTTGAATGATTGCTTGGGTATAATAGGCCTCCAAGTCAAAATTAGAAAACCTTAGGGGCATATAAATGTTGTTTTAGGGTGAGAATTGATGAAATGGGACCTAAAGTAGGACCAAAATGGGCACAAAAGTTTCCTTTTCTTCAAAGGTATACAATTTTTGGTGACACATTTAGGCCCCACTTTAACATCCATATGAATCTACATGCATATTTAACCTAAAGGACTCTAAAACAAACAATGCACCTTCATTTTCATAAAAGGATACTCATTTAAAAGGTGGGAGAATGAAGCCCCCAATGTAGTTATCTGGAAAAACACAATGTTAGGAACCACATGTTGCAACAAAAATTCATTAGAAATATTATAAATCCTCTTATCTAATACCTAGATATTGAATTCGAGGGTAGATGTATGCCCCCCTTGATTTTGCTTGCTTTACAGAGGTGGAATCAAGGTAGAAATCTAACCACATCAAATGAGGACACACATATTAGAGGGAATTTCCAAGTACCATGCCTCATAATGATAGGTGAGTGATGATGTAGGGCATGGAAACATGATTCAAACACAACAAATGACATCAAAAACGAAGTTCACTAGCACCTGGTATGTTGGTTTGAATGAAAAAGCACACTAAATGGTTTATAAAGTGAAAAGGTACAATTGTGCACATGTGTGAAAAGTAAGTTAGTTAAAAAGAAATGAAAAATATTAAACATGCACTTACTTTCTCATTCACCCTTTTTAGCATTGAAGAGTGATGAGGAGAGAGTGAGAGGAGCCACCCCTGAGTGATGATGATGATGCAGTAGCCAAGGACCAATACAAGCAGGGAGTGGTCTCACCTGTACATATGACTAGATCCCAGACAGTAGAAGCAACAAGTGTCGACACTTATAGTTGAGGGGAGGCGAGCACATTGTCTATGCCCCCTACATAGAATGAGGTGGACATTCCACATTCTTCCAGAGATATAGGTGATGATATTTAATTTTGAGAGATGTATTTGATGTGTGATTTAATGCATATATATTTATATGATGATGTGTTACTAATGATACTCTTGTTTGATTTTGTAGGGCCTATAGAGGGTTGGCAAGAATTCCTACATACAAAAGCCATAGAGATAGTGTATGTAATGCTTGAAAAAGAGGAGATGGATACTAACTACGTGCCCCCACCGATCATGGAGCGAGAGCTAGAGACCCTAAGACCCTTCATGAGATTGTAGGCAACCTATGAGGGCTTGAGGAGGTAGGTTCGTCGAGTGAGACTTGTACCATAGGCACAACCATCATAGCCTCCAACAAAGGTGGAGAGATTGGAGAGAGAGGTGGCACAATTATGGGTAGAGAGGGACCAGATAGCAGGTGAGCATCAGTTGGAACTTGCACGGATGGGAGGGTTGGAGTATGTGCTTAGAGTCGGTGGATCACGGTCACGATCACACACTACTGTCTCCTGATTCCTTACTATTGATGTAGTCTGAATACCAAATCTTGAGGGATCTGGTAATCACATTCCTCAGTGACACTATATATTATGATTATATGTATAAAATACTTTTGATATATGTATATATACGCCTTTGTATTTTATATGGTGTTGTTTAATTGTGTGGATGTTAAATGACAATGTGATTAATTAAATAGCCCTTGTTAGAGTATTTAAGTAATGGCAACATGATTTAACATAATGTATGTGATCTAATTAAAACACGTTTAGAATGTATGTTAGATACAACATAAAGATTAAATATGTTATGAACTTAATATTTTAAAGTATCATAACACACAAGGAGGAAAATTAAATAGTATGAAATCTAAAGTAATTATAAAAATGAATGAAATAAGCACTTTAGTGTTCAGGACACATGCATAAGGATTTGTCAAGAACAAAGCAATGAGAAATCCAATAGGATAGAATTTGATAGCTTTAACAAAACTGCTATATAAGTCATACCATTTAAAATGGGATTAGACATAATACCCGCAGAAATGAATGACATTAATGGGATCTCGAAGAGGAGTGTCATTGTGCTCGGTTAAGGTATAAGCACTGAATTCGTAATTCATGTCGACCACATAGGGGCCTAACCAATTAGGACTGAATTTACCTTTGTTAGTGTAATCAGTGGTGGTGTTGCATTGGTTTTCATATAAGACCAAATCACCTTTGTTAAAGGTCCGAGGAATGACACCAACATCATGTTTGCATTGCAACTATTTAGCATAAGCTTGAAGATGCTCGAGAGCATTGATGCATTGTTCATCAAGCATTTCAAGTTGGTGTAGATGTTGTTCCATTTAGGTGTCATTATCAATGAGAGTTTGGAGAGAAATCCTCAATGTGGGATATAGCTCTAAAGGGAGGATAGCCTCAGTGTCGTAAACAAGGTTAAAAGGGGTATTTCCTATAGAAGAACGAACACTTGTGCAATATGCCCATAGTGCATATTGCAATTATGTATTCCAATCTTTTTGGTTTTAATTGATAGTCTTCTTAAGTATTTTCTCCAGGATTCTATTAGTACTTTCAACTTGACCATTAGATTGAGGGTAGTAAGGTGTTCAAAATCGATGTTGGATATGGAAGGTCTCAAGGAGCTTCTTCACATCATTTTTCTTAAAGGGAGTACCATTATCCAAGACTAATGCGGAAGGAAGGACAAAGCAAGTGATAATGTGTTCCAATAAGAAATGAAATATCACCTCAGTGGTTGTGGATAGAAGGGGAATGACTTCGACCCATTTGGTGAAATAATTGGTAGTAGTAATTATGAACGTATGTCCAACAGAAGAAGGTGGGGAGATTTTAAAAATTAGGTCCAAGCTTGACACAAAGAATGACCAAATAGGTATTTGGGCATGAAGCTCTAAAGTAGGAGCACGGATCAAATGACTATGTTCCTAGCACTGATGACATCGCTTAACATACACATCAATCTTTTTCCACATTTTTCTAGTAATATCTCATGCGAAGGAGTTTTTGCACTAATGTTTTTCTGCAAAAATGTCCTCCACAAGTACCTAAATGGGCTTGTTTGAGGGTAACATGAGTTTTAGAATCCTTGAGGCATCTTAGGAGGAGTCCATCAAAGGATCTTTTGTACAATGTGTTAGCAAGGATGATATAGTTAGTGGCTAAATTTTTGAGGCGAATGCGGGTATTTCTAGTTGTGGGTTTGGGAATGGTACCATATTTTAGATAATTAGAGATGGCATCATACCATTCACACTAATTATCTAGGAAAGTCAGATAGATATCAGTACATCAGTCACTGATGGAGGGTTTCATAATGGGATGAATGGTAAAGATGATTTGTTCAGAAGGGTCTATAGCAGATATAAGGGAGGCTACACTAGCCATTGTATCTGCATGGTGATTATCTTTGAGAGGGATGTTATCAATGGTAAAGGAGTCAAACTAGTCTAATAGATTGAGAACGAGATCCTTATATTATGAAATTTTATCATGTTTAGTTTGATAGAGACCATTGAATTTTTTAATCACTAATTGCAAATCACCATGGATCTTAATATTTTTAACCCTTAAGACTAGAGTAGCATGTAACCCAATGATTAACGCTTCATACTCAGTTGTGTTATTCATATATAGGAAATTGAGATGATAGGATAAGTGAATAGGATTACGAATAAGTGGAATTAAGATAACTCCAACACCGGATCTTGTTCTACACTTGGATCCGTCAAAGTACAATTCCCATGTAGGAAGGTCTATAGTAAACACACTGTCATCAGGTAAAGAGTCATTGGTGGGTAATGCTAATGGTGAAGGAGCATCAACTAAATGGTTAGTGAGGGCTTGGACTTTGATCACTTTTTGAGCAATAAACTTAAGGTCAAACTTGGTTAACAACATAACCCATTTAGCAAGACGTCCTAAAAGATCTGTTTTATTGAAGAGATACCTTAGAGGGTAAAAATTTGTCATCACTTGTACTTCAACATTAAGTAAGTAATGTGACAATTTAATATTAGTGAATAAAAAAGCCAATTTTTATTTTCAATTATGGAATAACGAGTCTTGTAATGAATGAGCATTCTACTAATATAATAGATAGGATGATCTTTACCATTGGAATCCTGTTGAGCCAACAAGGCAGCAAGAGCATGGGCAAAAGCGAAGATATAAAGGATGGAATTTTGGTTGGGTATAGCAAGCTATAAAATAGGTGGAGTTATGAGGTAATCTTTCAATCTCTCAAAGGCTTGTTTACAATAATTATTCCAATCGAAGTTGATAGCATTTTGAAGGAGATGTATAAAGGGTAATGTATGATCAACTAAGCAAGCGAAAAAATGACGAATGACTTGTATCTATCCTTGTAAAGTACACAATTGGGAAATGTTACGAGGGGGCGGCATATTGATTATAGAATCAATTTTATTTAATGTATCCACCTTGATGCCTCTGTGAGATATGTTAAACCCTAAAAGTTTATCACTATCTATGCCAAAGACACACTTTTTAGGATTTAAGCACATGTTATATTTATGCATACACTCAAAGATTTGGTAGAGGACACTCACATTATCTTGTCGGGTTAAGGACTTAGCAATAATTTAATAAACATAGTCTTCTAATATTTTATGAATGTAATCATGGAAGATTAAGGTCATTGGACGCTGATAAGTAGCGCTAGCATTCTTTAAACCAAAAGGCATCATAACCCAACAAAATGTGCCCCAATTGGATGTAAAAGCCATCTTGTATTGATCTTATGGTTTAATGAAGATTTGATTATACCCTAAAAATCTATCCATAAAGGATAACAAAGTATGTCCAAAAGTGGAATCCACAGTCATATCTATGTTAGGAAGGGGAAAGTAATCTTTTAAAGAGGCCTTATTCAAGTCTCTAAAATTCATACATATCCTAACATAATTATCAGGTTTTTCCACCACGAAAATGTTTGATATCCAAGGAGAATAATCAATGGAGTGAATGGAACCCATGTCAAGGATTTTTTCAAGTTCTCTTTTACCATGCAAGGCGACCTTAGGATTCATTTTTCGAATCTTTTGGTGAATGAGCTTAGTATTCTCAGCAAGGACAATGTTATGGGTAACTATATAGCGATCTATTCCTAGGATGTCATAATATTTCCAAGAAAACATTTCAAGAAAGGTATGAAGCAAGGTTAAAAAATCCTCTTGTTCTTCATCATCTAGGAACTTCTATATTTTAATGATTTTGTCTTTGTCATTGATACCCATTGGTATGTCAAGGGTATCACCTAAAGGGAGTGCATTAAACTTAGGGAGTTCAGGATCATATGGTTCCAAGCTGGTGTGAGGTTTGTTAATGTTACTGACAACGGGCTCATAACTCAACATAGCACAAGAGGCATGTCTAATGGAGCGAGAAGTCTTATTCGAAGCACCTAAAAATTGTTTTAAATTGTCATCACCATGAACATAGGTGAAGAGGGGAGCATCCACATCAAGAAATTCAGGGTGCTTAAGCATAAGGTTGGTTCTTGATGTGCATGATATAGTATTGATGTTGAGAGAGGGTCATTGATTGGCTTTTGTAGCTTTATAAAAGGAAAACCCTAGACTGGTCTTAGTTCCTTGTGTATTAGGTTCAATGGGTACATAGATGCCTTGCTCATACTTTACCATTGTAACCCAATTGTTTTGCAAGATCATAACCACATCCATAAAGTCTTTCCATTTATTTTAGGTTAAGGGGTTGTTGATGATCTATCTCATCAAAATTTGTTGTAAATGTGGCATTTTCTTCCAAAAGAGATGAGCTAGATATGTGGGAAGGGTGCTCCTCTTGTTGGGTAGAGGGGACAATGGATTGTTCATTTTGGGTATCCTCTTTACGCATCACACTACATTCACCCATAAAGGAAGAAGTAAATTTTAAAGAGCCCTAATCGTCACCAAGTAAATTAAACTTGGTTTTATCTTCGGGTGGGTTTCTTGGAAGGGGCAATATTAGAGGTAGGAATTAAGTTATGGAGAGGACTTGATATGACCTTTTCAAGTTCTAAGAAAATCTTAGGTTCGAGATCAGTGTCAATTTGATAAACTTTGTTATTATATATATATATATTTCATTTTACGATGAAGAGTCGAGGGTACTATATTCATCTCATGTATCCATGGTCATCCCAAGAGAAGGTTATAAGAAAGATCATAGGGCATGACATGAATAGGATTTTGAAACGTAACCATTCCGACAGTAATGGGTAAGGTGATGACACCAAGAGGTTGCTTTGTAACATTATCAAATCCTCTAATGGATAAGGAATCAGATTACATTTTCAATCGATTGACATGTAACCTATCAAGAAGCTTCACACTACACACATTTAGGGCAGAGTCATTGTCAACGAGGGTCCTTTTGATACCTATCCGATCATACTAGGCTATAATTATAAAGGCTTCATTTTTTTTCATAATTATAATTGTGGAAGCTCATGTTGATAGAAATAAATATCCACATTAGTTGTGTTCATGTCATGTAGGAGAGCAACCACATCACTAGTATTCATATCGGGAGGGATCACTATCTATTGCAATGCTATTTGAAGCATGGAGTGATAGTTAGGGAAATTTTGAAGGAGGTCCCAAATGGATATCTTGGCGTGAGTATTTTTAAGTTATTCAACCAAATCATACTCCCTAAGTTGTGAGTTGAAATGAGGAGTTGTAGGTAAGATGGGGTTGGGTAATGGTAGGGATGTGGAGGGAGATGGTTGTTGGGGATGTGGGTTATTATGCGTATAATGAGTGTGGGAAATGGTATTGTTCTTAGGAGGTTAAAGGGTAAACTTAGGTTGGGATTGGGTTGGAGGTTTAGGAGAAGGTGGGTAAAGAATAAATTGAGGTTGGATGACGTTGAAATATTTTGTTTTAGCTTGGTCATCACAACAGATCACAGTGGATGAAGTAGGGGAGATGAAATCTTGGAGGAAATCATCTGACATACCCATATCATCACAACTAAAAGGTTTGGAAGACAAGGGTGGGGAAGTTGTAACTATATCATCACCAACCTTAGTGGATGAAGTGAGTGAGAGGAAGTTTTGAACGGCTTCATCTAACTTATCAAAATCATTACTACTAAAAGGTTTAGACGATATTGTATTTCTATAGTGAAGAAGTATGTGCATTGTATTAGGTGAGGTTTTTATGTTTTCAAGTGTATGTTCCACTGAATTGACTTTGAAAAAATAGGAACTAAAAGCTTTAATGCTACTCATAAATTCCATTTTAAGCTAATAATAACCATATAACAAAGAATAACAACACTGGAACCAAGCATAAACAAAAAGAAATAGAAAGTATATAATCTGCAAAGAAAATGCAAGAATTACTGAAGCAAAATGTATACTGGGACTAGGTCACCTAGAGTGGCGACTTAGTCCTAGCATGAGTATTTTCAAGTATTTTTTTGTAATTTTTGATGAAAAATGCAAGTTTCTGGAATCTAAAATGTAGAGGTATAAGATATATGCCAGATTTCTATATCATGCAAGGAAATAAATACCAAATATGATGCTTTTTCACTAATGCAAGATGGAAAACCCTAGGATGCTTATTTAAACAATGTAACATTCAGTGCAAGGCTAAATAAAGGGCTCCTATTATGCAAATGTAGTTGAAATCAGAAGTATGTAATGTGTTGAAATGCAGGTGTACCAAAATGAACCACAAAATTTGATGCTTTGTGTGGGGGTAAAAGAATGGGTCCTCTACAACTCTCTAGGGTTTCACCTAGAAAGAAGAGGGTTTTCCTATACCAACCCTAGGGGAATCAAATGTCATGATTCATTCAATGCTAGGGATTGAATATGTAATGGAATATGGAAAGGTCTGAAATATAACATGAAAATGTAACTATTTAACCTAAACTAAGAGAGTTTATGATGCTGGAAAACACATAATGTATTGCAACAATGGTACAAGAAGATTAAACTAAGTAACATTACCTATTAAATCAAATGGGTGCACCTGGAAACTATTGTGGGCCAAAGAGGGAGTTGTGGAAGCCTTAAAAAATCTAGAAAATACGAGTTCTGAGTCACCTGGGACACTTATGCCAAGTGGGGTGACCTAGTCCCTTTTCAAGAAAACTATCCTGGAAGCCTTTTTTGTCAACTAGGTCTCCAAATCTACAACTTTAAGTGTCAAGAACCTCCAATGGGACTAGGTCACCATTATGGGCAACCAAGTCCCTTTCAACTTTTATGAAAAAACTGAAAGTAGACACAAAGGCTTCTAGTCTATATTTTGTTTTTTCATGGGAATCCAGACTCAGATCTATAAAAATAACCTACAAAACAGAAGATATTTGGGTTTCTAATGTGGGGTTTTCCTTGGTCAAACACCTAGTTTGTATTTAAACTTGTAATGAAATAGAAAATCTACATAAACCCTAGTCCTAAGTGTGTCTAGAACTAGGAAAACCTAAAATAAAGAAAAACCCTATTCTATTATGCTAGAATAAGATGCAAGACTTCAACCCTAGAAACCCTACACCATTGCAAATGAATGTAACAAGGAATGAAAATGCGATGCAAACCTCAAATCTACAAATGGGCTGAAAGTAGAAATGGAGGCACTTTGAAATCAGTCTTTAGGAGTGATTTGGTGGCTAGTTGCACCTCCTCAACCTTGATCTCTCCATGAATCTCCATAGGAATCTATCTCCAACCTTTTTCAACGAGAGATCTTGGATGTGAAGTGAGCTTGAAGACCCACAAAAAGCCCTAGTTTTCTATCCAAAAGCTTTAACTTTTGCTGTGTGAGAGATGAATCTTCTTGAGGAAGATGTTTTACACTTGGTTCTTGGAGTTGGATGTGATAAATGAGTAAAAGAGAGTGGAAAAATGACCTAAAAAATAAGTATATATAAGCAACAAGACCTAATTCTCAAGAATTTTGACCTAAGAGGCTGACACCTATCAGGATTTTGTGATAAAATATTCATTTTCCCGCTTGAAACTTCAAAAATCCTCAAAAAGGACAAGGTCACCAACTTGGGCGACCTAGTCCCACTAAGGAATTTTGAAGTTGGAATGATGCATTTTGAATGGTTTTGATATTGCTTGTTGGGGGTTGGATGATCCCATGGGTATAATAGGCCTCCAAGTCAAAATTAACAAACCTTAGGGGCCTATAGATGTTGTTTTGGGCTGATAATTGATGAAATGGGACCTAAAGTAGGACCAAAATAGGCAAAAAATAATCCTTTTCTTCAAAGGTATACAATTTTTGGCCAAACTGGACACTGCAATTATTATTTTTAACTAAATCTTTATATTCAGACACCTATAGCGACTAAACCATGGGGAATTTGAAGATGATGCAAACTAGAGTCTCATCACATTTTGTCTATAGATTCTAAAAATATTTTTTTCAAAATTTTTGGAATTAGATTGCACTTTTTTTTCCATCTCCCACGAAAACTAGTTTTTTTCAGAAAACAACATTTTAAAAAAGTGACTTTCACCGTATACAACATAACTTTTTTTGTATGAAGGATAAAATTCTAATTTTTTTGAATTTAGATTTGTAACTATGATATCTAGCACTTTCATTTGGTCTCATAGTTTTTTATTAATTATTTTTTCCTTAATCAAGTTTCATATTAAAATCTCTGGTCTACACATGTGGAAAAATAGCAGATTATCAAAATAATTAAGAAAAAACAAAGCTCAATGAAAATTTTCAAAAGATAAAGAAGAAAATAGATGCAAACAAAACTTGACAAATTATCATAGAAGTAAACAAGGTATGTGTTTATTTCTTCTCTTTCTCGTCAAATATGGGTAAATTTATTTATTTACAATTCAGTGAGTTTATCATATGTTTTATCTAGCAACAAGGAAAAATGCATCAAATAACTGATATATAAGAAAATTGAAGGTTCCTCATTTCAATTTTTTGAAAATGAAAACTCAAATGCACATCATCAATGAGTTCTATAAAACTAAAATCTGCAAGTTATCACTAGATTTTATGAATCCTTATACTTAATATTTTACTAGTTTTGATCTACATTATATTCTCTTTATTTGTATTTTTTTGTAGCACCCAATTTTGCATCTATCTATGTTTATGTCCTTCTTTAAATTCTTATATTTTCATCCAATTGTGAATCATCAATTATATAGATATGGTAGAAACACCATCGTTCACCAGTATTTCTTCCTCTATCTTGGTATCTCCCTTTGTATCAATACATGAAAATCAATACTAGGGAAATCATTATGTATAACCAAATTGGATAAAAGAAGATGACACAAGATAATTCAACAAAAGAGAATTTCTAAACTCATCTAAAAAACCTAAATAGTGATAATTAGTTGAGAAGGCGGGGATAGTTCAAACACCCCACAAACACACAAAAATTGGTAAAAATTATAAGTATTGTAATAAATAGAATCATATTAGTTAACAATAACTTATTTTGGATTAGGATAGATTTAACAAGTATGATGAATATACACATAAAACATACATTAACTAAATAAGTTTATATGTGAGGAACATATAATGTAGAAATATGTATCTAAAATAATATTTTCTAAATTTTCTAACACATAATCTAACATAGAATTAGAATATTCTTAATAAAAATGAAATAATTCATAAAGAAATAAACATATTGATAGTAAAAATAAAAATGTATTGAATTTGATTACCTAAACAAAAAGTTGAAAGTTTTAACTAACTTTATTCCTAGATAAGATTAATAACACAAAAATACTATCCAAAGTAGATAAATCAACAAGTGTAAATGGTCTTATCTAAATTGGTTTCACCTATATAAACTATGCAAGCTTATTTTTCCTATAAAAAAAAATTACTATGTTTTTATTAAACAAAATATTAAAAATGGGATTTAAATATAAACAAAGAAAAACCTAGAATGAGAGTTGAGAAATAGATATCTCATCATGTGATAGGAATCTAGAATATGAATCAATAGAAGATAATAAAAATTACATCATGTTTCCTAGATGGTAGCATAACTACATTAAGGTCTATATGACTACATAGATTTTTTTTGTACATAAAAAATACAAGTTTATACAAAAAATTGAAAGTATAAAATAAGAATAAAATACACAACCAATAACAAGAAACTAAATAGTAGAATAACACATAAATTTTGTAAAATAAATTAAATGATATAAAATGGTCATAATGTTATTTAAACTGAGCTTTAAGATAATATAATTATGATAGATAGGAAAAGACACAAAACCTTCATATGAAGAGATTTCCAAGAATACATGTAGCTAGTGCCACAAAGGGAAAGGGGTGAATTTTGGTTATCTTACCAATATTTTCAAATCCCTAATTTGGTATTTTTACCTCCATAAATAATGAAATAAAAAGACATTAGATTAATAGGGTTGCACTCTTATCCTATGTGCATCTAGAACTAAGATGAGTATAACATAAAAAATATATATAATCTATAGCAATAAGTGTATCCCTTAGATATATGAAAAAATAAAATTTGAGAAGATGGATCAACAAGAATTTCCAAGAGAGATATGAATCTACAAGAAGAAATATGAAAATTTGTGATTATGATATTTTCTTAGGTAGCTTCCTCAATGAATATAGCCATCTAAATATATGTCATCTTCTTCTACATCTCTTTCTTTTGCTATCTTCTTGTCATAATCTTAATCTATATTCATATTCAAAGATATATGCACTATCTAGCCCTCCATGTATAAAATGTTAATTCTTCTTTTTGGGAGTCAAATATTTCAGAGATTAAACAAAATTTTAAAAGCACCAAAGAGTCCTTTTGAATCTCAAACACCGCAAAATTTATTTTTCCTAAATAAACCCAATAGGTTGACCTTTATATTAGATACCATGTGCTAATGAAAATTTTGGATCTTCTCCCTCATCTAGTACTATATCATAGGGAGTATCATATAAATTTGGTTTCCCAAGCTCCTCCCAATTTATTTTAAGAATAATTTTAACATCTACTCCCAAGTTTATTAATATATTTTTCATCCATAAAAATGAGTTCTATATGATTGTTCCCATTTAAAAATATCAAGATGTGAAAGAGATACATTTTGTTGTAATTATCATGTTCTTAGAATTAATGTCTATTCTAACATGTTCCAAGCCAAAAATTAAATTATGAGTGTTGAAATATATATATATTTGTTGTTTTATAACTTGAAAATTAGATTTTTTTCAGTATTAATAGATAGGGATTGAAGGTTGAGACACAAATCCTAACAATCTATCATAATGGGATACCTTATCTAAGAAAAATAAAATATTCAAATTTACTAGATCTTGACTATCTACTTAGGTACAAAGAGGCTCATAGACTTACCACACTATCTAAGATTTTTGTCCCGGTTTTCTATCCTTTTTTTAGTTTTTTTTTCTTGTTTTCTTTGTTTCTAGATTAGAGTTTTTTTTGTTTGCATGCTACTAATCTATTTGTTTTAGCATGTGTCCTGCTGGAATTAGCTAAATATTATTTTAATTGTTTTTTTTCTTTACAACTTACATTTTACATGCATTGGTTAAAAAAGAACAGACATGCAAATGCATATGGGTTAAAAAGAACAACACACTTTGTTTTTCATTGGGTTTAAAATTAACTCTTAGATAGAAAACACTACAAACAGTTAAAATTAACCCCTTTCCTTGAAAAAAACAAAAAATGGATAAATTGAACCTTGTGCATTCTCTGTTTGTTCACATTTTGATTTTGGTTTAAAAAGAACACCATGTGAGTGTGATCTGAAATATTCATGTGCTCTCTCTTTGTTTTTAAACAAAGATCAACTGAACTATGAATATTTTAGTTTGCTTTTGTTAAGCCTTAGATCTTGGGCCTACTTTGGTGGGAAAAAGTACTCACCCCAAAGCGACTCAAACCGGGAACGCGCTAAAGCCAAGCAACGCCCAACCGATTTATAAATTCGAATGTTAAGAAAAGCTTAGCATTATAAAACTTCCTGTGGACCAGCAATTGACTCCCCAGTACCCTTGTGGTGTGTTGAAACCTGCAGACCCTAACCTCTGCAAATTGGGATGATAATGCCTCTCGTGTGGCCTTCTGAATGGGTGCCCAAAATAAATCCTTTGTTTTAGAAAACCACAAACCTTCTATTCTTTGGTGCAACAATGGTCGTTGCCAAGGCACCCACACTTGCGCAGTTCTTATTAGAAATGATCAATCTACCATGGGAGTTTCATGGAGATTGGAAGCTTGGTTGCCCTGAGAAGTGAGTGCATTGTAAGGGGGAGCCCATGGGGCCAAGCTTCTGAAATTAATTTGCTAAGGATATGCAGTTTGTGGGATCCATAAGAATATTGTCCTTGCAACCTTAGGATTTTTTTTTGAAAATATCTTCTATGTGGTTGATTTTCATTCTTTACAACACTACATGTTTGCCAACTGTTCTCAGACAACATGAACAAATGAACATCATCCTCTAAATCTGAATCAACATAGTCAAACTAAAATAAATTCCTTGCAATTTGCTTGGAATTTTGTCAAATCACTTCCTAAAATGCATTTTCCATCATGAACCACATTTGTCAAATCAGGTCCTCAATTTTGCACACTTTGGGATAGGAAAAATTCCTTGCTTTGTCAAACCATTGTCTCAAAAAGTAAATTTTCATTGGACCAAATCAAACAAGTCCTTAGTCATTATCCTCTTGTGAGCTATTTCCAACTCATAAGTCTAGTGTGGAAATCTCACCTTGTCATTTTGTCATCTTGTCCTTCAAACTAGTCCTTTGACAATCCAAATTGAGACATTGGCCAAACTTTGATTGGTTAGTAAGCCTTTCCTAGGAATCATTTGACATAAGGCTCTCATTTTTCATTTTACTACTTCACATTTGACATTCCTTTGATCATCATTACCACTTTGCATAGTCTCAGTCTCATTTCATCCACCACCATGTCTTCAAGTCACTATGACATACTTTCTAGTCAAATTGAATGCCAATTTATTAGTAATGGTCAAGAACAACTAGCTAGGGACTTCAAAACACTATACATCCAATCCAAGTCCAAATTTACAACCCCTAGCCCTTCATCCATCTATCCATCTTACCAACAATCTAGGAGTCCTAGTCCTCTATCCATCTACTATCAAGAGTCCCCTAACACCACCCATGACACTAAGTCACAAAATCCTTCCATTAGTCATACCCACCCTAACCTTGACAAGGGAAACCAACCATCCACATCATATAGTAGTCCTCCAATCATGTCATATCCTAGTCCTTCGATCATGTCATATCCTAATCCTCCATCCACGTCATATCCTATTCCTCCATCCACATCATATCCTTGTCATGCATTCATGTCCTATCATAGCCCATCGTCCCTCAACCAAGTCCACACCTCCATGTCATATCCTAGTCCATCATACACCAATCCATTCCAATAAACTCCAACACAAAATACATTTGGTCATGAAATCATATCGATTCATGGTCTCCAAAGTCCCATCCCATTTCATAAACTTGAAGATACATGTCAAGAGGCAAGTCCAAAGCATGACATCATAACATCACCATCATGTCAAGATCTAAGTAGTCCATCACATGACCCTATCTTTACATCCATTCAAGAAGTCCTCCTAGACAACCATGGTTAACTAAATAAAATACCTATCATTTGACATTTTCCTCTTTTTAAATAAAATAATTTATTTAAAAATGTCTCACATTGTTAACTGCTTCTTCTTTTAGTAATTAATTTTAAATCAATTACTTACTATTTCACTGAATTCATATTTTGAATTAATTTTAATTCAAAATGGTATTATTCCTCTACTAAATAAGTAATTTCCAAAATTATTTATTTACTAATATCATCTTTCAGTTCAAACATTATCTTCTTGAATCCTACTAATTTCATCTCACTGTCACATTCATTCTCCATCCTTGATTTAATTTATTAAATTAAATATTGTCCACTCATTTGAGAATTTTACCCTAAACCTAATTGAGAGTTGTCATTTTGAATCTTGACCATTTATTCTAGGGCATTTCTCAATCTTCAATCTCATTCGTCCATCCAAAATTGCATTTTCTATAAAATGTCAATTTTGTTCTCATTTCGACACCTCTTAATTTTATCTCTTAATATCTCTTGAATCTCTTAATTTCTAGAATTCTTCTCCTTCATGCATTCTTGCATTTCTTTATTAAAATCCTTCGACATTTTCTAGGTCATGTCATGAATTTAATTTGCTCATGAAATCTAAGGTCATCCATCATATTGCAGAAAATATAGAAGGTGCAAGGAAGGCGATTCATGGAGGTTGAAGGCATTTGGTGAGATCTTCCCTTTTGTTTTGTTGTTTCCTCCTTTGTTCTTTCTTCAATACTTAGGTTTATTGTTTATGCATTTAATCATGCTAACTTGAATACTTACCCTATGTTATAGGAACATTCCATTATCCTTGCTCATCTAGAGAAATCCTTTTGGAGTCCATTATCTCCTACATAGGCTCTCTTGGTCATTGGTCCCTTGTGTTTATCGATCATAACACAAGTCAAGCCTTGCATCGTAACCAAATTTGGACCTAAAGTTGCATTTGACCTCTTACATTCTTAACTTATCACATCATATCATACCATTTTCATATATCCCATCTTAGAATCATATCCTTTTCATTGCATCCTAGTCCTTACATATTCCTACTCTTGCATACATAGATTACATTACATGGTCCTTGTATACATATATATCATTTCACCTAGTTCTTGCATGTACAACCCCTTGCATATATCAAGATCATATCGTGCTTAAGTTCCAAGTTGAATACATTCCATGAATTTAGTCCTTTGCATATTCATAATTGATCAAATAGAACCCTTAGCTCTTGCACAAGTTCCACTACTCTTCATAGGTCTCAAAACCAATCCATTTTTTATCTATCGCCCCCATCACTTAAGGTTTATCATGGACTTTCAAGTTAGGGAAAATACCATTATCCTTGCTTGTTTAGGGAAATCCTTTTGGAGTCCATCATCTCCTGCATACCCTCTCTTGATCATTGGTCCCTTGTGTTTATCCATCATAACACAAGGCAATCCTTGCATCGTAACCAAATTTGGACCTAGAGTTGCATCCAACCTCTTGCATTCTTAGCTTATCACATCATATATCATATAATTTTAATATATCATACCATTTTCATATATCCCATCTTAGAATCATATCCTTTTCCATGGAATTCTTAAGTTCAAGAATCTTTGATTTCATTTGATTTCATATGTTCAACTCCACTTATATATCATCATCTCTCACTTTCTTTGCACAATATTTGTGACATGTACAAATGGATCAACAAGCAGGAAGTTCTCAAGCAGAAGTTGAGCCCAATCTAGATATCGGACCAAATGAATCAGTTGAAGACCACATGGACCTTGAAGATAGGGAGGAGGCCCGAGTTCAAACAATGCATGTTGGAGAGGGTTCGGGATAACTTCCTTCTACACCAATGGATGAGCATATAAAAGTAGCTGAAACAATGGGGAAACAAATTTCTTATAGAAATTTAGATCATTTACTTGAAATGGATATGGAGAAAATGAAATGTTATGCCGACCAACCTAAAAATACAAGTAAGAGGTCAATGACTAAATCTATAAATAGAATAATCCATGATCATTTCAATCATGTTGAAACACTTGGAAAAACCCAATTGTTATCACGTTTACTTCTTCGTGATGAACTGAAAGAGTCATTACAATTGTTGGGTGTACATTTTGCATCGAATAAGAGGAAACATATACGACTGCAAAAAGATATTGTTCTAAATGTTAAAAAAGGTTTAGATTCCATTGGGAAAGGATCTCGATCAGTGGATAAGGCCATTGCAAGAAAGGTGATTTTGACATCTGTTTTAAATAAAGAAATATCCAGAAAAAGAAAAATATTAGCACTTTCCACTGAATTTGGTTATAGTAGAACCACACTAATAAAATATGAGAAAAAGAGAAAGGTTTTAGCTAATAGTTCTGAAGGAAATTGGGCAATTATGTGTAGAGCTCCCCATTCTGATAGGATTGAAGATACCATTAGGAACTTGATCTCAAGTTTTTGGAATGATCAAACCCATTTGTCATCAAATACTAGAGATGTTATGAGGCACAGGATTGGACCTGATATTTATGAAGAATATATTAAACATTCGATAGACATAACATAACTTGAGATGTATATGAACTTTTGTAATATGTATACTCATATAAAGATTGGGCAAACAATGTTTGAAAGGTTAAAGCCATATTATGTGAAGATAAACAAGTTTTTTGAAACTTGTTGTTGTCGTTATCATATTGAATTTGATCTCTACTATCAGGTGTTTCAAAAGATGTGAGAATAAAGATATGGTTTTCAAAAGGCACCTCCTAAATCGGTAAGTTTGTTCATAAAGGATCTATTATGTGATCATGAAAATGGACTTCAAATAAAATGCATAAAAGGACTCTATGAAACATGTGGAAAATGGGCTAACTTTCCTTCAACAAATGAAAATGCTGACCTAACAAAGACAATAAATTGCAAAAGTTACAAGTATGTAAAGTTTCAAACAAATTTTGGGAAAGAATCCACAAGGTTAAACTATGTAGAAGAGGAGATACCTATTGGGAAATTTATGGAAGATTTTCAAAAATTGATACAACCATACATACAACATTCCTTTTATGCTAAGTGGCAAGCACATCAATTTCAAACATTAAGAGATACTTTCCCACTTTAAATAGTTCTATCAGTAGTTGACTTTGTAGAAAATTACTCTTTTGTACATCAAAAAGACATTAAATCAAAATATTACTTTTCAAAGCAGGTCACTATTATGGTTCATGTGTGTTATCAACATGCGCAATTGGAATTGGATGGTGTTGAGAGTACAGATGAACAACAAGCCATCAAGAAAGAATATCACTTTTATATTAGTGATGATAAAGATAATGACACAGTTTTTGTACAACATTGTTTTACAGAATGTTTTTTTGAGAATTTGAGAAGCAGGGGTGTACAATTTGAAAAAAAAAATTGTATGGTCAGATGGATGTGTAGCACAATTCAAATCATCATGTCCATTTTATGCACTTTCTAGATATCATAAAATTTAAAACATGCCACATGTTTGGAGTTTCTTTGAGAGTGGGCATGGAAAGGGTGAGCAAGATGGCGCAGGAGCTTGCATCAAACGTGCTTTAAGAAAGCATCAAATGAGTTATTCAGAAGATCATATAGATGATGCACATGATGTTGTTTAATGGTGCAAGAAACACTTTTCATCAAATGAGGTCGGCACATCTTCAAGAACAAACCAAAAAAATCCACATAGAGTGTTTTGGGAGATATCGGGTATGTATAAATTACATTTAAAAAAATTAAATTTATTTAAATTTAAAATTTACACATATATATACACACATGTTCAAGTTCACATAAGTTTGTTTCAATTAAATTTATCTAGGTGTGGATAGAAGATCGATGCATGGATGCAAGAGGGTAGAAAAAAAAAGATCTTTGCATTGTGTTATGAGTTCAAATAGTCACCCTGGATGGACATTATACATGAGGGATTACTCTTGTTTCTACACTAAGTGCATTGTGGTAAAATCTCATGCATGCAACAATGAAGAACTTGAATATGTTAGTAAATGGGATATGGTGCCACTATTTGTTTCAGACACATACAATGAATATGAGGATGAAAGATTTCAAGAAATTCCTTTGATTTCAATTGATTATGACCATATTTCAGGATTGGTTAGAAAAGGTACATGTGTAAGTTTTTAATAGTTTAAATATTATATAAATTTAATGATCTTTAACTTGTCTAGAGACAATTCAATTTTTTTTAGAATTTTATTGTGTAAATTTGGTGTACAGGAGATGTTTTTGTAGTTATAGCAGAGCCTAGAAATATAGAAGGTGTTAGCTATTAATTACTGTGTTGCACAGAAGAGAGGAATAAGCTAACATAGCCTTAAACAAATGATGGACTATTATTTCCCACAAGTGAGTTTGAATTTAAAATTATATATATACATTGTGTACATGTGTACATTACCCTAAAAATATTAAATATATATTGTACAAACCTTGAGCACACAAATGTTGTACACATGCACATGTATTACCTCAGGTTCATGTTTACCATATAGTTTTGTTGTTGTGCAAGGGATATATCTAAAACAAGTCAAAGTTGTTCAACATGGGATTCATTTTGTGGACTATCAAGTTGATAACAAGGTATATCAATATAGTCACCTTATAATTGCTATTTCCCTACATCTTAATGTAGTTCCACATGCACATGGACAAAAAAAATGGAGACTAGATATTGATGACCATCAAAAAAATTTACATGTTATTCAAGAGCGGGTTGAACTAGAATGTTTAAGTTAGATTATGTCCATGATTTTCAAGCTCACTTGTACATGTACATACATGTTCAAGATGAGAACTTATAGTAACTTGTTTGAACTCTGGATTGTTTTAGCTACTTATAATATATGTTGATGACAAGTGTTTTAAATTTGGTTGGACACAAATTAGGGGTTGAAATACATTGAGAACCTTAAATTGAGTAGATATTTCCAATTATATATTTGTTCCATGGAATTCAAGCACTTGTTATGTACATAATGTGCAAACCTTGTCATAAAAAAATTCATTGGAAGAGTGATGGTGGGAGTAGAAGAAAATTTAGTGTTAGTTTCAATGATCCCCCAAATCTAGCATCTCAACAAAAAAGACAATTGGCACACAAGGAGATGTTACATGACTACATCTCAAGATGTTTCTTCTCCTATACATCCAAGAAAAATCATTGATTCATTAGTCCATGTCTTCTATATATATAAAGTGAATGTTGTCTCAATCTTCTTTTTTGTTGTAGAAAAAGAAACCTAACATATTAAAATTTGTGTCTTGTAGAATGTTGTACCAAACAAAAAATCCCAAAAGTGTCTAGTATGGTCTACTTCATGTTAAGTCAAAAACCCATAGTTTGTGTGAAAGAGTTATATATAATAAATTAGGGAAGATTGATCTCAAATTCAAGGGTTTCATAATGTACCACATTCCAAAATTATTCCAAACCCATCACATTTGTGATTCATGGTAACATATGTTGTTCATGTTAGTAGTGCACATACCTCTAGGATTCCTAAAATATATACATGCAAACTTGCAAGAATTTCATTTAGTTTTATTCATTTGTGATGAATACTCATTCAAAGTTGTGTGTTTTGGTACTTCCCATTCAAGGGGTATACATTCTCTTTCCTTAATGGGGTGGTATTGACCTCTCTCATCTACCAAGAGAAATTTTGTGTATGCCAAATTTGAGTGGAGACTACAAAGTAGAGTTGATATGGTGGTAGAGTTGGTACAATGTTTTTGCAATTCCCACTTGATATGAATTATTTATTGGGAAGAAGCTCAAAGAAAATTTGATATGATGGTATAATTAATCAAATGTTATAATTTCTATCTTTGATACAAATTGTGTGTAAGTTGCATGGTAAAGATGTCATTGTGAATACCTATGTTATAACTAGTGATTTTTTTTATTGTATTGATGATGTTGAGTTGGATTTTGGATTCCATGTGGCATCTTGTGATGGTGTTCATTTTTTTTATTGGTTGACAATTGTTGATGTACCTAAACCCAAAATATTTTAGATTGATAATATTATGATGTTGATCTAACATGTGTGACATTTAATTGTAGTTGTTTATGCTTCGTGTTGGTTGGTGAATAGTGAAAATGTGCACAATTCTACTCATTGTGCACGTATTAAGTTGGTTGAATATATGGTTGCCCTATAAGTAATATTGTTGCTTCAAGTTTCTTGTTTGGTGGCTATCTATTTTTGAGATTTTTCAATGATGATCCAAAGCTATACCAAATATTATTAGCTAGAGACTACTCCTTTTAGCAACTTTTCGATTGGTTGCATTTGGATGGAGGTCACAATTTGAGATGTTCAAAGACTCTTAGATACCTAGACCATAAAATTTTAAGTGACCATTAGAGATGAAAGAGATTGATGGTCAAACTTTGAGTTGATCATATTTGGTTGGAGGGAAACTACATTCATGATTGGGAGTGCAAATTCCCCATTTTTTGAAAATTCCCTTACAAAACAACAAAGGATCATCCATTAGAGAGTGTCATATAAGAATATGTAATATACATTTATTCTTAAATTAAATTGAGGAATACAATGACTTTATTGGTTAACTTATGGTTGTATTGGAAGCATAAAGTCATATTTTTCTTTAGGATTAACACCTTTTTTTCCAAAGTTATATTTGTACCTTCATTGGTTTGAGATCTTTTGGCAATAGGATTTTGTACCATCCATAGATGTATTCATGTATAGTTGTGTACAATATTTATTTCATGATTTTAGGGTTACTTGGTTACATACATATCTAAGTTGAAATATTCCATTTTTTGCATTGAGAATATGTGGTTACATCTTTCTTTACAATAGATCTTGATACATATCTTCTATCTTAATTTTTAATCTTGAAAAATTCCACAATAAATAATTTTAATGCATTTCTAACCATCCAATTAATAAAATTCCGAACAAAAACCTATGCTTCAAAACTTCAAACTACACATCCAAAACATCATTATTTTCACACCAATCAATCTAAATCAACCTTCATAGTATATAGCTGTCACATAATTCTTGATCATTAAATTTTACTTTTTAATCTATCAATTTCCTTTATGGGATGTACCCTTCCCCAAACTAGGCATAATCCTCTTCCATTTATCCTAGTAAGACCTTGGAAAAAGGGAACAATGTTGTATGTTAATTCATAGCTAATATTTTATTTCTTTGATATATTTTTTTAATCTTTTTATATATCTTTTAACCCATATCATGCCTACTCAAGGTCACCATGATAAAAACATATATCATGGTGTGCTTTGACTCGTGTACATTGAGGCATGGTATGTTATTTATATATGATTTATTTGTTTTTTGTTTCCTCACAAAAGCCACCAAGGTACAATTCCTTATGATTTGTAGGGGCCTAATCTTTCTATCTATAGTTCATTCTCTCATAGTATCCACCTAGGTCAAAGACCCTTGACATGTGATGGGAAATTCTCTTTGTGTCTATTGGTTGTCCCATCTTAGACCCACTAAGAAAATCAAATGTCTTATTGAATACTAGGGATTCCTATTGTTTATTATTTTATTATAAGTTATTACATGCATTGGATACATTTTAACCTCAATCCTACATAATTTGGTGCATAAAATATACTACTATATTAAGATAAATTTGATCTTCACATGTCAACATAACTAAGTATTCAAAAATAATCAATCACATTTTTCACCTAATTTTACTTTTCTTAAAACCTTTTCTACATTCCTCCTCTTCTTTTCTTCCATCATCTTCTATATTTCATATGAAATTTTCCTCACAATTCTTCTTTTGAGAGCTAACTTGTGTATTTTTTACACAAATAATCTCTTGAGTCCAATCATCGTCAACTACCTAATATTTTCTTATTCCTCCATCTAATTGAGGCATATCATTATTTTTTTCATCTCTTATAATCCGTTCTTCTTAAGTTCTTTTTTTTTGAAACAATGTTATTTTGAACATCATCTTGTAAGACACTAAAATAATTTTGTCGAACCACTATTATTATTTTATCATATACCATAATTAAGATCCATTATTATTCATTATCGTCCATTAATACTTTATTACAATTTAGTGAATTAATTCCTATTATTTATTTAAAGTTAATTAATTTCCCGCATTTAATAAATATATTAAATTCATATTGTCCATCTCTTATCCATCAAATAATTAATTATTTTATCAAACTCCACCTCAAATAAATAATGTGTTCTTCTAGTTACTAAGAGGGGTGAAATCATTCTTTGTGAATGTCAGGGGAAACATTAATATTTGAACATTCATATCACCTCCAACCAATGTGTTTAAATGATGCATTTTATAATCATTATTGTACATATTTAAATTCTTATATGAGTATATGGTTCTATTTTTATATGATTAAATAATTATATTCTTAAAATATTATATGCCTACATGTTGAGATTATATTTAATCCCCATGTACTATTGTTTCTCTTTTCTCACAATTTCTTATATCCTATGAATGCAACCAATTTTTGAGAGGGAATATTCTATCACTAAGGTTTTCCTAGTTAGATCTATAAATAGTTGCAAGTTCTTATAGAGGTCCATCTTATGAAAAAATATACATAAAAGGAAAACATTCAAGATCATATATATCCAAGGTATGCATGTGAAAAATATTTATTGTGATCAACATGTGAATGAACTTAATTATAAAGTGGCATTCATTTCCTAAAATTCTACTCTAGAGAGATCAAATGTATATATCATATAAGAAAATGTATGTATATTGAATATAAGAAAATGTATACATATATCATATAAACATGTAAAATGTTATAAGAAAAGTGCCAAATGTATGTATATCATAAAAGCAAATGTAAGTTAGAGATCATCAAATGTGGAATACTAAAGATCATCATATAAGGAAATGTCGAATACTAAAAATAATCATATATAGCAAATGTAAGTTAGAGATAATGAAATGTCAAATACTAGAAAGATCATCATATAAGCAAATACATGTAGTAACGATCATAAATCTAATGCAGGGCCTAATACGAATGTTGACTCCTAGTCGAACGACCATCTGAATGAGAACGGTCCTGCTCTGATGGATGTGCTGAGCCCTAAAAATAAAATGGTGTATAAAATGTGTTAAATACATATAATTTATATTAAATATGTATCTAGATCTATGCATACATATTCATGTATATATACACATGTATGTATAGAAATTTAAAACTCACATGTCCACTAGCATCAGCCACAGAGTCACATCGATGTGCATGATTTGGAACAAGGCTAGGAGTGACATTAGGTATGTCCACCTACAAATATATAAATTCATATATATCAGTACATGAATATCTAGTTATTAAAACTAAAATTTAAAATTAACTATAAAGGAATTGAAAGATGCACATGCACACATACATGCACATCATCTGATATAGGATGACCTGAGTCCTCTGAAATGACCACCTCCACCATATCAACTATACAATCAAGCAACGAACCAATATCTGCATCCATCTGATCTATCTCATGTCGTGCCAAAAATATGAGTGGAGAGGACTATGTAGGTGAGATG
The DNA here is from genome assembly GCA_007115665.2 of Sequoiadendron giganteum. Classification (NCBI taxonomy): domain Eukaryota; kingdom Viridiplantae; phylum Streptophyta; class Pinopsida; order Cupressales; family Cupressaceae; genus Sequoiadendron; species Sequoiadendron giganteum. The sequence goes on from CM021101.1 coordinate 526,808,780, forward strand.
GCATCGACGATAACAAACTGACACCAACCAACATCTCAGTAAAACCCATAGTCTGTGCAGCTATCAAATGATTAGATGGTGGATCCTGATGTGCACTAGTGCTAGGTTGAGAGTGATGGGATCCTAGAAGTGAATGACCTCCACATGCCAAATGATCTCTAACATTCTTTATACCGATCCCATAGTCTGATGTAATGAAGGCATATACCTCCAAGAGTTCCTCAGCCAAACAATGTAGAGTCATGTGTGCCATATCTCCTGCAAGTGCCTCAAGCTCTATAGGAGTAGGGATGCTTGCTACTGTGAAAGGATCCATGGTGGTCCACTATGCTGAAGATGGCATGGGCTGGGGACGTCTATACATCAAATATTGACCTACATGATCAATAAATATCCTAGTGGTGGTAGCTACAATGTCACCTACAATATCAATTGCTTCCTTTTGGGAAGCAACGACAACCTCATCTACTATGGGGGATAGAGCTGGGGTGAGAGCAGGAGACCTCTCACCAACCAATACCCTAAACACTAGGGTCAGTCTATTTGCTTGATGATAAGTGGGTCTATCAGCAATCTTGCCACGGCCCTGACCAGCATATGGTGGAATGTCTAGGTAGTTGACTTTGAGGCCAAAATGGACCTCAACATACAACTGCTGAACAAAATATAATGGAATCTGGTCATTGTGTGGGTATTGACCATGTGCTATGAGAAATCATGGGTAGATCAATGAGGCCATAGCACGATCGACACATCTAGTGACCTGGTATCCCCTAACCTTATGTGCACTTTGATAAAATGGAAAATAATTGGTTTTTATCATTTCTTTGGTCACACTATCCTATATTTGTTTAAGGGGAACCTCACCATGTACTTCTTCCTGCATGCAGGAAAGAATAGCAGCTAGTGTAGCTGGAGAAAATGCACTAGTCCTCTCAAGTTCATCTCTTAGCTTTTCAAGACTATGCAATATTGACATGCATGGTTTAGAATATATCCTTGGGTTTGCACCTTGTGCTAATGAGTCTTTCAACTTATTAATCTCATTAGTGGTATTTGCAAACAAAGATTCCAGAGGTGGAACATCTGCATTATCCATGTTATGTATGTATGTATGTATGTGTACCTAAAGGAGCAATGAGACCTTTGTTTAAATAATATATCTAGATATAAGGAATAAAAATCTAAAACAGTTCTAATAATTCATCTACTAATCAATAATATTTCCATACCATTAACAAAAAACATGTTCAACATCTATCATAGTTTTTAATAATCAAAAAATTCACATTACTAGATTGCACAAAAAACATAATCTAAAACAATTCTAAAATTTAAATTTACAAGTGTGCGTGTGCAGTCTAGTACAAAATGTGTCATTAAAGAGAATTTAATAAACATTGATAAAGGTTTCATCTAAGATTTATTTCCTACAACTAGTAATAAAGGGAAAACATCATTACTTAACATTGGTGGTCATGTAAAATCAATTTAGTCATTATTGAAGGCACAAATAAGAGGAGAAAATGAGACAAATGATAAGCTTGTAAATATGATTTCTAAACTATGAAAGGACAACATTAGTGCTTCCCAAAAAAGATCTACTTTGTGAACATCAAAATATAATAATTTGAAATTGGATGGAAGAATCTGAATGCTTAAAGCTATGATCTAATACATTCTAATCTATATGATGTCATGTTTATTGATCCTCTTGAAGATCTCTCAAGATTTAGATAAAAGAATAAAGAAATTATTATGGGGTGGTTGAAATGAAAGTAAGTGTAATCCTCTTATTAAATGGGACACTATATGTCTTCCCAAAGGTCTTGATGGCTCATGAATTAAAGTATTATCAAAATGGAAATAAATGATTAATTACCTATTTAGAATTATATGAATGTAAATATATCATAGAAGATATCTAGGGTGGTTATATGCTTAATTATTTGAACCATGTGGATTATCCAAGTGGCTTATAGTGGACTTGGAAGAATTTTGATTTGGCTCCCATTCCACATAAAATCAAAAGGATTTTAACATGGATGAATTTCACAAGTAAAAAAAATATATATACCACATAGGATAATTATTTAATATTATATAAACTATTTAGCCATAATAAAAATAAAATAAAATATGTATTGAACATGAAAGGGAAAATGTTACAAAATGTTATGAAACACATATTGAAAAGAGTAACATCATAGAAAAATAAGAATTCAAATTTAGAAATATTTTTGAATAATGTAGAAATGAACCCCATGATATTAAAATTATACTCCATGATCCAATGGTTGATAATATTAATAAAATTGATAACACACATAAACAAATGAAATTCATTGTATCTCCAAGTTACTTAAGAAAAGAGTGGACCTTTCCGAATAAGAATGATATCCCATATTCAAAATTTTTTAATGAGCTTGATAAAATTGTAATAATTTTGGAACCCAAAAATGCTTACTTAAAATTGATGAGAACATAAGATAAAGTCTTAAATGAAAGAGATCATCATGAACCATTCAATTTTGAGCTTCAAAATTTTTCAATGAATACTTTTGTAAAATTACTAAAGTTGTAAAAAATAAGACCTTTACAAAATAAATTAAATATTTAGGCAATCAAAATTTCTAATAAAATAAAATTATTATTAAAATATTTTTTAATTCTCTCAATTCTATTAGGATTACTAGTAAGTAGAAAGATAAAAGAGATACTTGTAGAGTAATAAAGAACTCAATAGTAAGAAATAAATTAAGAAAGGTTTGATTAATGAGGCAAACTCATCTTCACTTAAGCATAAATTGTAAAATATTGTGAAAAGCACTAGCAATAAGATCAAGACTAGATAGTCCTATTGAAAATGGTACTTGAGATTTTAATGGTAGGATTCCATGAGTTCATAAAAAGCTAATTAATAACACAAATGATGAAATTGAGTGATTTTGGCACTTTAACTCTAGAGTATCACTCAATTTAAAGGATGTTTTAAAATAAAAAATTGGTGATCAAGACCACACACCACATATTAAACATTACTTGGAATGTAGCCAAACAAAATTGTGTAAAATTTCTTGAAAAATATATTCATTTAAAAATATCACAAAGGGAATTTGAATCTTGTAAGCCTTTTTATTGTATGCCTCTTAAAATTTATAATACAGATTGTAAATACGACATGTAGTTTTTATCTATCATGAACTATTATGTAATATTAATTATACTTTGTATACTAACCAAATTTTACAAGAGTGTGGTACAATTATAATACCAAATTTAACCAAGGACTTATTAGATTTATTTTAATGTGTTAGATAGAATGATTGTAGTTTTTGTAAAAAAGTGTTTAAATGAGAAGCGTTTATAATATCAAAGTTTATATCATGTACCCATGATGGAAGAAAAATGATCTGGGAAATAAAATGTTTGAGAAAAAGAGATATTCAAGATAGTAAAATACAATTTGAAGAGTGGAGGTGAAGATTCTAGAAGTGAGTTGGTCACAAGAGAAGCACTGCTAATTTTATTTCTTTGTGGAGACATATGATATAGTTCTTAAGGTGGCATCTAATATAATTTATATAATTTTAAGTAGCATTTCTTAATCTTCCAATATATTTTTTGTAATAAATGTTAAGTTGTAGTTGATGTCAATTTTATTTTGCTTAACTTTTTTTAATATTTAAATGTAGGTGTTTTGGAGAATTTAAATATATTGTATATAAGGATTGTGATCAAGAGGTTAAATAATTTATCTTTCATCATGGATACTTTCAATATAATTTGGATACAATTTAAAAACGTCTATTAAATCAACATTTTGAGGAGATATTATATTTTTAAAAAGTGTGTTTCTTGGAAATTTTAAAATTTGGTAATGATATTACCAAAATATCTATGAAATATGTTTGTGAATTAAAATTGTGCTATTGAGGCCCCAAGATAAATAAATGGTATTCTTGTATTATCAATATTTGATGTTCAAAATTTTGGTCAAGCTATATTTGATTGATAAGGTTGTGAGAAGATCTTGCTTATGCTTGAATACAAAAATGGATTGTATACCTTCCTTGTTTAACTCTCTTTTCCTTCTTTGTCCATTGGAATTGCATATGGAATTTGTTCATGTGATTTTATGGTTATTTGATTGGTGTGTCCCATCCACTTTGTTTGTGGTTTTCTTATGGGCACTATTGCATTACTATTCAATTAGATCATGTTATCAAATGGAAAATTTAATATTAAATTCCTTAGGTTGGCTTTCTAGATTGTGTTGAGGAAATCATGCCTCCCAAAAGCTAGTGCATTTTCCTTAGATGAAATTTGACATGAGAATACTTATAGGATATAGAAAAGTGACACATTTGTATTTAGATATCTATCTCTAAGGTTTATACTATGCATGTCTACTAAATAATCTTCCAATCACCTATTACTCAACTATTCATATTCTTCTAAGTTCTAGAATTAGCATTGTTGTGAACTTTAGAATGGTATAATTCCCTCTCACAATACATCTTATCTCTATTTATCAATTGGGAATTTATGCTTATCATTTAATTCCACTTGGGATAGAATATGGAAGGCTAGCCCATTTAAGATGAGTTAGAATTTATGGAAAGAAATAAATTGATGAATATTTAATCATAGGGACATCCCATTTAATTATTTACAAAATTAAATTGAAATCATCATTTATGAGAATATTTCAACCAAATTTAGAGTGGTTTCACATAGAGCAACTGAGTTCACTAGCTAGGACAATAGGATGACAAATAACTAGTTAGGTTTTAGTCTCCTATTGGGTTTCTCCTATTTCTTGAGTAGGGTGGGTATGATGGAAATCAGATGGTTGGAACCTCATTTTGGAAGATAATAAATAAATGTGGATGGGGCTTGCAAATGTAATTGAAAGGTAATGGATTTGTTGAAAATGCTTTAGAAGCTTTCAAACAAATGCAATTCATGCCATGAATTTTGCACTAAAATGCTAGCTATGGAACAGTGCAACCAACCTGAGAGGACGTGTTGGAAGGTGATGGACATTTCTCGAAGGTGAAGGTGTTTTTGGGCCATGTTTGTGCTTGCCTCTTTTTCAGTTCAGCACATGCACTACCCTATTCATCGGCCGCCTCTGTCACTATTCGCCGAACTCTATTGGTGAAAATGACAAGGTTTTTTTTTAAAACTCTATTAAGGGGGTTCAACCGAACCCTAGTTCGCTCAAACCTCTTTATTTTAATATTTTCTCTCATATGTCAATGGGGTTTGAGTGAACATAGGGTTCGGTCGAACCATGTAGTTCCCCCGAACCAATATAAAGGTTCGGGCAAACACTTTGGTTCGGCCGAACCCCTTCACTTTGTGTAGAGGGAAAAATGACTTTTCCCTTCCTCCACAAAAGTGTTCACCACTTATGTGGGTTCACCCTTCCCTTCAAATACATATACACCTCCACCTTATTCACCTCCATCTCACACCATTAACAATGATCCTATCCTTAACCAATTGTTGTAAAATGTTCCATCCCTCCAAAAATAAATTGCTAGACTAAGTCAAAATCAAAATGGCTAACCTTCACAATATGTTAAAAGAAACCCCTTATTCTTGGAGATATTGAGAAAAAAAATGCCAAAAGGTACATAAAGATTCCTAGATTTGAGAAATATGGTGGGAAAGGAGATCCTGTTAGCCATGTTTTCACATATACATCCTTATGTAGTAAATTCATTTTTGAGGCTAAACTCTTGGCTAAACTCTTCCCTAGATCCTTCAAGGATACTACTTTGGAATGGTTTTTCTCCTTATCGAATAATTCAATATGTTCATTCAATGAACTGATTTAATGACATGCAAACAAAAGGATGACGAAAAGGCCACCGATTTCATAACACGATACCAATTTCTATACTCATAAATAAACATTACTTGATTCCTGATGTTGACCTTCAAATAATGTTTATTGTTTATTTTTAGAACAAAATCCAAGGTAAACTTAACAAGTTGAAATTTCCTACCCTTCGTGATTACCAAAATTTGGTTAGTAGTCATGAAGTGAAAACTCCCTCTAATCATCCTTAAAAGTTGAATCCATGCCTCATAACAACTATCAACCATTTAAGAAACAAAATAAGGGATTTTTACAACTTAATCCCCCTCAACCAACTCAACATGTTGATAACCAAGCAGCTTCTGTAAAGATGTTAAATCCATACACATTTCGAGATAGAAATAGAAAATTTACCCCTCTACCTGATAACCTTCATAACACCATGTTGTAGCTCTAAAACAAGAACTTAATTTCTTTACCTCCTATTAGAGCTCTTGATCCTACTAGACCTTTACCTCCAACTATACACAAAATTTCTATTGCCATTTTCACCAGCAAAATAGAAATGATACATAACATATTAAGCATATTAAAAATGTTGTGTAAGACCTCATTGGTTCTAATCACATTGAAATTGGTGGTGTTATTGATCAAGGTAATAAGTTTGTTTCCCCTCCTAACAAAATTTTTCAAATCTTTACTATTCCTATGCCAAATCATAACATATTCTTTGTAAAATCTAGTGAAATAATGAATGATGTGATAAATTTTGATACGAGTGATGATAACATGGAAAACATAGACAATATTATTGGACTTATTGAAGTTCAACCTCGTAAGGTACTAACCAAAATACCCCTTGACATTGATTTCTCATAATCTGACATAATCAAACATGTAATCGATGTTCCTCTTTACATAGTTGGAAGAAATAATGAAAATCCTACTAATGAGATATCAATTTATCCTATTTGTGTAGAGAATGTGATCACTAAAGATTTATTTTTTGTGCATGAGCTTTATCAAGATACTTATGAAAAACTGAAAGCATGGATCAAAATGCATAATGGTTTTTCTTACCCTATGATAGATTCGATAACTCTTTCTCTAAAAGTTGGATAGAGAACATTAAGTGTCTCATTCTCCATCATTCCATCATCAGATCGATTTCATGTGAATTTAGGATACCCATGGCTTTGCTCCATGAAATTGATCCTATCAGTAGTGCATAAATGCTTCAATTTTCCATTTGGAAATGAGATCTTTACTGTGCACCATAGTGGCTTTAATCCTATGTATTCCTAGTGGTAATTTCTCATTGGATTTCATTTGGCCCAAACCTATAGAACCTATTATGCCTTGTGAGGACCTTTTTTTCAAATATTATCAAAATTTTAAGGCAAAGCATATAACCAAATTATCTCTTAGCAATATGCCTCAACCCATGATTGATCCTCCTATTCTTGATGAAACCATGATTCAACCAAAAGCCCTTACAAGTAACAAAAGCCAAAACATAGAAAATCCTCCACCTATTTCATATAAGAGACAACGAGATAACCAAGTAAGCCCCATTGTGCCTCCTAAAATAAAACAAGTTTATAAAGATGAAGAGAAAGTGGTTGAACAACCTCCCATGGTCCTTCTATTCTTCCCCTGAGAGAAGAAAAGAAACCCATGGTTGATAAACCTACTCCTACAAAATCAAAACTTGAAAACTAATAAAAAATAAATAGAAATGCTAGAGAGCATAGGCATAGACGTCGTGCTATTGATTGTTTATTGCAAGAAAAAGAAGAAAATAACAACATATAAAATCAAAATTAAAACTTACCTCAAGCAATCCATGTTAATTCTCCATCTTCACTAAAAATTGAAAATCCTATACCTCAACCACAATAAGAACAAGAACCTTCCATTGATATTATCATTAGACTTTATTTTATGATAAATTTAGATGATGGTAATGAAATTGAAAAAAGTGATGAGAAAGTGGATAATTAGTTGAATTTATTGTTTTCCTCTTCTATGAGCTTAAATGATAACAACCATGATGATCCTCCTACAAAGAGTAGCTCACTTTGTGTTGAGCTTGGTGTTGTCCCTTTAGCTAGTTGTCCACCTTCTGTATATAATGAACAAGATTGGGATGTAGATGAATTGCTAGAGGTTGACTCACATGTGCCTTACTAGTATTTTTCTTTGTTTTATTTTCATGTTCTTTGTGTGATAGCATGTGCATAATGTGATCCCCCATTCTCTTATGTTTGATGTATGTATCTATGTTCATTCCTCTATTTCTATCTACATTCTTCTATATGTCATAAAAATTTATCTTTTCTTTTGTCTTGTTTTTTCCTTTTGGGGATGATGCAACATGTCGAGACATTTAGGTCTCTTTCATGTTGACCCAAAATAATTTTCTTTATTTTTTCTCTCTATGTGTCATTCTTCAAGTTCCATGAGTCATTTGGGGAATGATGATGTTTTCGAGCTCTATAATATTATTATAGTAAAGACATACGTTGAACCCGAATCCATGGATCCCTTGTGTGATTTTGGGATTTCACTTTAGCGGCAACCCCTTCTTATTTTTCATGGAATAACTTCAATTGGAAACATATGTTTGACATAAGGCTTTCTAAATAACTTCTCATGTCTTGTTTAACATTAATCATTCACTACTTGAAAGTAATTTCTCACAACATGGTGTTTATAAATTTTATTAAAGTGGGGGCATACATTGGCATTACCATTTTGAAATTTTTGACTATATATCTCATGTTTCATAGTGTGATTTTCTTACTTCATGTGATGTTTCTTCTTCTTGTTGGTGTCATTGGATTTGATGTCATCCAAGAGTGTGACCATTCTTGGCTTATGATATTCCTCTTAGTGGTGATGGTATGCATTGCATTCCTTAAGTTGTGAATATTTTATCCTTGACTTGTTCACTCTTGGAGATGTTATCCATGATGTCCCCTAAGAGGAGACCTTACATGAACTAAGAAAAACACATTTGAACATGTATTGCATTTTTTCCATAAGTTTTTGAATAAGGAAAGTTGCTAACCTTTTGAAGCTCAAAGTTACACCCCTTTTTCATGGCCACTAAGCATAAAACTCCTTTCTTTCTTATGGAGCCTTGTTTGTCCATAAGTGTTTAGCATAACACAACTTTCCAAGCCTTATGAAGCTCAATGTTCATATTGTGTTGTGCCTTATTAAATTTATTAGAGGTAAAACTTTGGTATGGTATGGGAGCCTAATAAATGTTCTCTCATTTTCCACTCTTGGGGGCTCACCTAGTGGACAATAGATTTCACTAGCCTATGTGAGCATGCATTGTTGTTTTCATAGTGGATAGCGAGTTCCACTTGTAAAAATTATTGGCTAAGGCTTGATCCACATTGAGTTGGAGAAATAGTCAAGGCTTGATCCACCCCCTTTTCCTTCTTATTTTTTTTTCCTTGAGTTTTTGACATTGTATGATTGAGTATCTTGTCATTGTTGAAGACTTATATTTAACATACGCATGTGTCTCCTTCTGACTTTTTTGTTTTTTCCATAAGATGATAGATCTTATGGGCTTGATCATCCTCCTTGACCTTTTCCATCCTATTCTTCCAACGATTCTACAATTAGACTTCTCTTGATTGTCTACTTTAGTGTGAGTTTGATGCGAGGTCACCCTCTCACTAAGGTGGGGGCTAAATTTAGTTTAGAAAAATGTATCCCTTTATATTTTCACACTTTTTTGGGCCCTCCTAATTAAAATGGACTTAATAATGGCTTCATTTAACAATGGAAAATTTATCCCTTTACATTTTTACCCTTTTTTGGGCCCTCTTAATTAAATTGAACCTAATTATGCCTTAATAATCCCTTTTATTCACATACATGCCTAATTAATTACATTTTATGAAGGGGAAACCTAGAAATAATTATCACCAACATATAACACTCTGCCTTGAGAAATGTGTGTTCTAGGAATAAGGACCTAGGACCCATTCACCCATGGGTGAATGGGTCCTCCGTAGGCCTTTGAACCTTAACTTAAAATGTTTTTAGCGGTATTTAAAGTCTTCAAATCCATATTTCAATGTTGGCTTGTAATATTTTAATTTCAAGAAATTAAGGATACATACCTATAAATACATGATTACTTCACTAAGTTCCACCTAGAACTTTAATGAGATTTCAAGAGAAATTTCACAAGAGCTAAAGTTGATGATCAAGAGCATTCAAGAGCAGATATACCAAAGATTTATTGTAGCATTCAAGATCCATTCATCATGTCAAAGTCTTCTTACATAATGCATTTTGGAGCTAACATTGTGATGTAGGTTTCGAGATCAAGTTTAAGCATTCAAAGCATTATTCAAGCATGAAGATCCACATCCATTGAATCCATTTCACAAAAGTTGCAGAACTTCCAAGATGTCCATTATCAAGGTTTCTATAAGGGTTTGTTGACTGGTAACATAGCATTGTTCGTTCTTCATTCCCTCTTTCATGCATTATTTCAATTCAAGGATTAATTACCCAAATGGGCTTTGAACAAGGAAAACTCCCATTCATTGAAAAAAAACAAATTTTACCTCTTGTGTGTAATCGAAGATTTAGGTTCAAGAAGGATTGAAGACCTCTTGAAGAGAAAGATTAGAAATTTTGCAAAAGTTGTTAAAGTTGTCAAATCATGAAATTTATAACTTGCAAATCTAATTTCTCACTATTCAACACTAAAATATGGATAAATCATATGATATAAATTAGTATAAGAGGCTCCCAAAATTTACAAAAAAACCTTGACAAAAGAACCATTCTCCCATGGGCAAATGAGTCCTAGTTTTCCTTCAAAAACTGACTTTTGGTGACTCGTAAACACCTTTGTGCCCTTCTCAGATTTGCATTCTATTTTTTGGTTATGCTAATATTGAGTTTCATATTATTGTTTCAAGTTTGAATTGGAATAATTAGGTTGATTTTCTATTTTTTGGTTTTTCTCCCAAAAGTGTTGTTTGACCTTGACCCCCATCCTCAAAGCTTAAGGAAATATGTAGATTATCACATTGAGTTGATTCACCTAAGGGTTGTTAGTCAATTCTTTGCGGGGATCTCATTTCCTAATGAATTAGTGAGAAATAGGTACATCATACCCCCTTGTGATCATTCCATATTTATTTGTGAACCTATTTTCCACCTATTCATAAACTAATCAAAACAATACATAATCCAAGGTACTCCACTAGCTATCCTGCTATTAGTAAAAAGCCAATTTGAATGAAATTTAGGGATCTTATTTAATATTTAATCTAGAATCAGTAAGGTGAATATCTAGGCATGCACAAGTGAAGAAAATATGTAACCCTAATTTCCTATGATTCACTTATTCCTTCAAAACTTTAAGCATAAACTCCCCATTCTATAACAGACTAGCTGCTTATGGAGGTAGTGACTAACTTGGAGTTCTCATGAAATAGGGAAGAATAGGTGATAGAAGATGGAGAACTGATGGAAATGATTGAAGAGAGAAAGATTAAGTGATGTAGGGGAGGAGGGTATGTGCAGGATCATCATGGAAAAAACAAGCCCTTAAGTGGTAATAAAATTCAGAAAATCAGAGTTAGGCAACTTGACATAAAAATTTGAATAAGTTATCTTTATTATTTCAAAAATATGTAAGAATAGAATTGTATAAAATTTAATGTAGTTTCTAAACTACTAGGTTTATTTTCATTTTTTTAAAATCTATTTGGTGAAATTTTGAAATTTCAATGCAATAGTACTTAAATTTCAGGGAAAAAATAAGAAGTAGGTGTTTGTCTGACCACTCTAACCATAATAAAATAATAATATTTTTTAATAATATTTTAGATATAAGTAGAAGACTCATGTATCGATGTGATGCATATTTTTTTGTAATTTTTTTCCAAGTAAATAATTAATTATGATTTTTTTATTACAACTTTAAAAAAAATATAAAAACTCTTATGTCTGACAACCTTAACTTGGTCAAAAATTCATGAAATTCAATTTATTTATTTTTAATCCTACATTATGTGAAGCATAGAATGTGATGCATATTTTGGATTCAAAAATATGATTTCAATTGAAACTTATAGATGTTTTTCAATCAACCTATCAATCAAGACTTTAGTCGTAATTCAAATAGAAAATGAATAATAATTATTTATTAAATTTAAAGTTAAGCATAATTTATATTGGTGGAAAGTTGAGAATCTCCTTTAAAAACCCTTTTCATTTCATCAATTTTGGGTAAAACAAAAGTCGTCAACCACATGGGCCATCATATCACTTACGTATCGCCACTTTTTGGCCCATCATGATCCTGCACATACCCAGGAGTTACTAAACATGTATATTGTTCTAAGCATTTTTGTTGTAAGGGAAATAAGTATAGCATAAAATAAAGGATTCAACCCCATAGAGGAGGTCATTGAATCCCCAAGGATTCACAACTCCTTTTCTGGGCCATGCCCTTGAATGAGGGGGTTGCTTGCCTTCATAGGAAGCGATCCCCTCTTTTTTATAGATTTTTTTTTCCCTAAAATATGATTTCTTTCTATTTTTTAAAGTTGTAAAACTCACATTTTGATTTTAATATAATGGAGATTGATATCTATGAGGATTCTACTAACATTGATAAGAAATAAACATAATAGATGATACCATACATTTTCTTTTTAAGAAAAATCTAAACAAATAAATTTTATTCAGTTGGAATTCAAATAGCCTTAGGAAACTCATTTTATTTTTGTTATAAATATAGAGCATAATATATATTTTATTTCCCTATTTGTGTAAAATAATACTACCATTTATTTTAATTAACAAAAAATGATAGTGCCTTTGAATATAATATAATACAATAGTTCTTTTAATGTTTGAATAGATCTACACAAAATTGAATCCATAGTATATTTCTAGCCAAGCATAAAACATTATTTTGTTCTTACCTTAAAAATAAACTTTTAATCAATATTTTTAAATCATAGAATGAAATGGAATGATGAAATAAACTTTCTCCTTGTAGTTACACATCTATAAAAAAATTCTCATGCATTTTACAATAGCCATAAATGAATTTACATTTCAAAGTATAGGGAAGATTTCATTTGAAATGGTAATGCTCATATTATTCACCAATAGAATATAGATTCTCCAAATCCAAAAACTTCCTCAAAGGTCTGCAAATCCACACAAGACAAAAAGTTTCTTCCAAGGACCAATGGGGTTCACACCACCCAACCTCTTCCTAGAAAACTATTCATCCCCGAGCTTAGAGGTTATCATAGAAACCAAGTTACATTCAAAAAAATAACTATACATTCAACATTCAGATACAAACACTCACATATTTACACCTAATCTAGGGATTAATAAACACATTGAATCTACTCAAGATTCATAATGGGGAGATGGGGCGACATCTCTACCCAATGGGGAAGGACATATAAAGGTCATAAACATTTTCAACACTTATCTTCACATATAACCTTCTCATAGCATCCAAACTCAACATCTCCTACACAATAATCCAATAATCAGATGGGTTCTCATACCCAAGCTCCATGCTTCAATAATAAGATGGGTACTCATACCCAAGCTCCAACTTCTCAAAGGGTAGAGTCTTCCCCATGGGAGGTTCTCCCTTCCAAACTTACACTTGGGGATCTCTTAGGAATGAAAAGAGAAGTCCCCATAACAACCCATAACAATAAAAAACAACATGAAAAGTACAAGAATTTCTTGAAATAATTACTCAAAATCCTTTCAACATTTAAAAACTTCATACAAAAAAACACATAAAGATCTTGAATCCTACCTGTCAAGATTTACAAGGAAGAAATTTTTAGAAGAGCTCCAACCTTTTTCCAAAAGTCATTTGGACAAAATCTTCTTCAAGAAGGAACCAAAAATTACAAACCATAAAAGAACACCAAAATAAAAAAGAAGAAGAGATAAATAGAATCCAATTCCAATCCTCACAAATGAAGTGTTGAGACTTGCCACCTCTTCATATATACACACCCTCTCTAAGTTTTCTTAAGTGGAGGACTAAATAAAGGATTCTATTCCACTCCTTCCAAAGAAAAGACTCAACATCACTAAAGAAAGAAGATTTTACTTAAGATATATTTCCAAAATATCTCTTTTCATTAAGTAACTTGGAGAAAATTGGGGATGTGATTGGTATAAGTCCATGCACAACCCATAAAAACTCCAAACTCATTACCTTTAATGACAAGAACTTTAGAGAGGTCATATCTTGAGTTTAGTCTAAGATATGAGTTCTATTAAGTACCTAACCTTGGGTCAACACCCTAGGGGCTTAACAATAATATAATTATGTAAAATAAACCTTTCTCTACACCTTTTTTTACTTAACTAAATAAACATCCTAAATTACGGGCTCAAATATAAAATTTATAAATTAAAATACAACTTAAAGACTTAAAAAACTCACAATAAAATACATTCATGCCTCAAACCACTTCACATAATTCAAGTTACATTAGGACTATAGGCCATCCACATAGACTATCATCAGTGTTTAGAAGATTTATCACATTGAGTTTCTTGAAGACCTCTAATTCCATTGATCATGGAATATGTATCTACACACTCAATTTCACATATTAATATATCCAATGGAATTGTATATCCAAAGCAACTAAAATAAAACATGTATATTCACATCATAAAATTTCCATCAAACATTTTAAAATAAACAAACTTATTAATTCACGATTATCATGACCTCATATATACATAATCATTAAATTCACCTAAGAACATTTATTCAGTTTTTATAAAGTAAACAATAATTCTAATTTTGTAATTCTAGTTAAAACTCAATAACTTTACTCATTCCAATATTGTAATTAAAATTTGTATCTAAATTATCATTTAATCATCACACCATCAATTATTCCTCAATCATACTCATGCATTAATCATCAATAATATCAAATATAGAGTCTAATGTCTAAATCATCATGAAACAAATAGCATCATAAATGTCTAGTAATCAACATGAGAAATATCATAATATATCAGTCTAAAAGAAAGAAAATAACATAATATCCATAATCAACGGGTGAACCTTAGTCCTCACAACATTAGAGTTATTTTTTCCTACAAAATAGTGAGAAAGAAGATATTTCAAAAATTACCTTTGATGAACTACTCACTATATTTTGGTAGAGTGATTCCTTTAAAGTCTATTTGAACTATGGCACAAAATTAGCCAAAATATATCCAAATCCTTTAGAATCCAACATATACAAACAAGAAGTAAACGGAATCCCACACAAATATAGTGGAAAATACAAAAAGAATTGAACTAATGACCATTAACGGTGATGAAAGTAGAGATTCAACAAGGAGAATGCAAAATAAGTACATAAAGTGAGGGAAACAATTTTAAATATTCAAGAATAGAAAGGATAAATTATACTCTATGTTTATAATACCTAGCCTATCCCATTCCTTCTAACACAATAATGTAAACGCTTGAAATACACCTATATTTGATCAAACTAGTTTGCCTAGGGTGAATAACCAAATGATTAGGATCAAATATATTGTGAATAATTATTTTATCATGAATTTCTATGAGGAATTCAATAAAGTGGTGAGTCTCTAATTTCAAATCTCCACTTGATCTTCATCATTAGGTATGAACTTGGTATTACCATTTTTGATAATTTTATCTAATTAATTGGATTGAAATAAGTCATGATAAAATTTATGAAGATATATACCAATAACATACTATTTAAGGCCCTAAGAAATGCACAAGGAAATCTATTGTAAAATTTTCCTTTATCATCATCCATTGGGAAAATAATCTCATGAACATCCTATTTTATTGGAAGTTGATCATAGAGAGAACTATAAGAGTGTGTAGGCTAACAAGAAACTAAATTTAACCATTTTCAACTACATTCACTCATTTAGGAGTCCCCTCTTAATATTTTGAAACCTACTCATAATGGAACACAAAAGTAAAACAATGAAGGTCTATCTAAATATAAGTTTTTCCATTGATGATTTTGAAGGATTGAAAATTATGGTAAGCCCACAAAAACTGGAGGCACATATTAAGATCTCTATCTTGAATTTCAAGCCAATGAAGATGAGTTATGAGTTGATCTCTATAAGTAGAATGGTTATCAAAAAAATTATTTTATTGATGAATTTTAGCAACTTGATATTTAGAGTAAGAGAAAAGGATTGTGCTTCAAGAAAAACTTTGACATGATAAAGCTCCAAGATAGTCATCTTATATTAGTATGGTGGAAGTGCACAAACAAGCACTAATAAATGCAAAGAAAGTGGGATACATGTTTGAATACATTATTGTGGATGCTGAAAATCTACATGAGAGACTTAAATCATTTCATGTTGTTAGCACAAGTTAGTTTAAATCAACAAACTCAACATCCCTATGAAATACCTAATCATGTTCAAATATGCAACTAATGAGAACAAAACAAGTTAAAAAAAAGCATATGTAAAAAACATGATTAAACCCTTATCTCATAGTGGATTGGTGCCACTTTGTTGTGTAGGAAGCAGCCCTTTCGCAATCCCTGATAAACTCAAATGATAAAAATATAATACTATGATTAACAAAATTAGTTCTCACATGTAGAGAGTAACTTTGCATGAGATTGTGTTGTTGATTTGAAAGAGAGAAGCCTTGAATTTATAGTTGAGTTTGAAAAGATAAGAGGCCATGTTGAAGAATGTGGGATTAATCCCCAACAAATATGAAAGAGCCACTTGTCACCATGTGAATGGACCATGGTTGTGCAAGTTTTGGCCAATGTGCCCATTTGAATTTGAAAATGGCATTAAATGCATGTAGTTGAAGGATTTGGGGAAAGATTTGTTTGGAAAAAAAGGTCAAACAAAGGGAGTTAATGAGGGCATATTCCTTGGGAATATTCCTTGTGAGGAAAATAGGTTTTTTAATAAATCAAAATAAATGATTTATTGTGTAAGTGGGAAAAGCTAGAGGATGGGACATGGGTTAGGCTTAGCATTAATTAGGGATTTGACTAATTAAGCTAGTGATTAGTTAGTGTGACATTTGATTTACATTTTTTGGATTTGCTTTAAATCAAATGAGAGGAAAATGACTTTGGCCATTTAATTAAATACATTTGATTTAACTAAATGAAGAGACTTTAGGAAGTTAATTAATTAATTTGATTTAATTAACTAGGAAGAAAATGATCAAATATGATGTTAATTTCGTATGTCTATATTTTGCCCCTGTTTGAAGCAATGTACTTGTTGGATTGATTCAAATAATGATACCACCAACATCGAAATTAATTTTTGCTTTTATTTTTCGGATGCCCCAGTGGAAATAAGTACGTTATTACATTGCCCCCTTGAGAGATCGAGTGGAAAGATTCGATTTGAGGTCAATCTCGCGATAAAGAGGTTCACAATGGATGTATGGATGGCTATGACTAACTGATCTATATGATAATGATGATGTAAATGAGATGTTTGGAAGATGCTTAAAATAAAAAATCTATATTATTTTAAGCATCTTAAATGATTATGCAATTCATGTGAGATGAATGCACTGGATGATGCTGTCCTATGATGATATGATGTGATTATGCAATATTCAGGATGGATGCATTGTTAGTGTGAAAGAGGATAGAAGAATGAGAGGGATCAACCCTTAAATCCAAGATGTAGAAGTCCAACAAGTCTACTAGGCATCGAGGCTTTATTGGATATGATGATGTATTTTTTATCCAAGGATGGGAGAGATAAATAGCATACCCTTCTTTATGTTTGATAACACACATAGGTGCGATGCATCAAGGTATTAAGAACCGGGATGGCATTGCACCTAGTGTGATGGACTTTGACTCATCAAAAAGATAGGAGTACTCTTGTTCACACTTGACAAACGAAACCTTATTCAGAATGTAGTTCAGATATTCTAGACAGCTCGGGCCAAAAAATAATAAGGCAAGCCTTCTTATGTGGTTAACAAGACACCTAAAACATCCTTTGTACAAACAAAACAAAGCACGCATGACGAAGTTATGTTACAAAAATATCCAACAAGCACAACAGATAAAAAGACAATGATCATTGCCCCATTCCTTTCTCTGTAAATATTTTTGTTTAGACATCATCGAGAGGTCCTTGGAATGAGCACAAAATAAGATAAGTCTAAACAAGACCAAGATAAAGTAAACAAACAAGCTGATGTTCTTCGTACTGCTAGCCAAAGACTAAACTATTGTGATACCTGATGCTGATGTCCATCACCAGAAGGTCACATTCCTAGGACATGTTGTGATCAGGGTTTTGATGAGATTTTGATTGAATGATAAGCTATTGGTACTCCAAGTTGACCAACTTGCTGACTTACTAATCTAGACTTGAGACTTAGACGATTGAGTGTCCACTTTTAAACCTGCTAGACTTTCTTCCGTCTGACTTACCAAAGGATGAAAGCAAAAATTTATTTAATGCAGGTGAAAGCGAGATGAGATGGGTGCACCATTTTAGGTTTTTTCAAATGTTTTGAGGCTGTTTTTGGAATTTTGAGATGTTTTGCAAATGTTTTTGGTATTTTTGATATTTTTAATGTTTTTGGTATTTTTGAGATTTATGATGAAGAGACTAGCTTAAAGACCTATCCTAGGGGTCTCGGGAGCTGATCCATAGATTAGCATTGCCTATGCTATACACGCAGACACCACATAGTTTGACTGATAACAAACTTTACTCAATGATGAGATAAATGGGAAAACGGATTTCCATTTCCATTGCGATGGACGCCTCGAGGACTGACCTAAAATGTGTGAAATAGATGGAGAACAGATTGCCAATGTGACAGATGCCTAAGGACTAACCTAAAATGTCTTGAGGATGATCAACGATCAACCTTGCCTATGTTCAAGCTCAGAGACGATGTAGTTTAGTTGATGAATCTATTTTTTATTTTTCTTTATTTTGATATGTTTTGGATTTTGATATGATTTGGATGTTTTTGGATTTTTGATATGATTTAGATTTTTTTGGATTTTCGCATAATTTTGACAATTTGGATAATGATATGTGATGATGATATTAGTGCTTTGTTTTTGGATTTTGTTGAAAAACAAGCTTAATGTTGATCGATCGGATTGATGGATTGATAGTTTGACTAAGTGTGCTAAGTCAAACAAAAGTGATAATGCACTTGTAAAATCTAGGAAGTTGTGTTATCCTAGAGTAAACTTGTACATAAGTGGATGGTTTGACTAAGTGTGTTAATTCAAACAAGGTGAAAATTGATTGGATTTGATTGATCAAGATTGATGAAGCTTGATTTGGAACAAAATTATTTTGATGAATCTTTGATGTGATGCTGATGTGCAAGTTAGATGCGACTGATATTGATTGTTTAAATTGATGTTCGATGAAAGATAAAGCTTGATAAGGAATGTCTTCTTGTCAAAATATGCCATGGGCTAGTGACTTGGATTTTTGGATCACAAATGCTTTGATCAATTTTCTTTTATGTTTGCCAATGTTCGGATCACTTCATAAGTTGGAGGACATAGATCAAGATTTATTCCTGAAGTGAGATGTAAATATCTGCTCCTAGTGTCTAGCAATGTTTGAACGACCATGGGTAGATTCTTGGATGACTGGATATGAAATATCTTGCGATAAGATAAGTTGTTCGAATAGAGGATGCTCATTTGGATAGTGCTTCCTGGCTCAGATAACGTTGGGCAGGATGGGATCAATGAAAATGACCCATGTCAAGATGTTTACTACAAGCAACTGTAAAGTGTGCACAAAAATTTGTCAAGATCAAGATAATGCAAATAAATGGTAATGAGTTGGATAAACGGTTCATGGATGAATGGATGATATGCCTAGAATGTTGGCTTTATCATGGATGTGATAAGATGCTTTCTCCTAGAATGGCACACGTAGATGCTTCAATTCTACACATGACACATGTTTGCCAGGTTTTCATCATGGTACCTTTCCAAAGCACCGCCCATGCGATTTTCACTAGAGGAAGATTTTTTTCTTTACTATTTTTAATCCTTTTTTTGATTTTTTTTTTTTGGACTTTTATATTTTTTTGTATTTTCTGAGAGATTTTCAGCTGATGTTGAATCACCTGGTACTGTTGACATTGATTCTTCTATTATAATGTGCCATCGATATCTTGCTTGAAGAAGATGCTTTGCCAACATACGTGCACTTGAAAGAAAATTTTGAGAAATTTATTCTGCTTTGCTGATATCAGAGTTAACTCTATCTTTGTGTGCACATCATGATAGAGTGCCTTTTGAATCCTTATGATGAAGGGTCGTTGCCAACACATGGTCAATGTAAAAATTAGATATCATGCGTGGAGGCGTGAATGAAGCATGTTTAGGAATAAAAGTGGATTGGTCGATAGTTTGGAGCCTTTGACTCTCCAAACTTGGGAAGATGAGAAATGATGGGTGGATACGAAAGTGTGTGTGAAATTAGGACCAATTTCTTGATATACCTTGTACGTCACTTGAGAAACCTTATTTTTCCTTTGTGGATATCTTTGATGGATAATTTTCCCTTTTTTATTTTTCCCCATAGTTTCTTTGACTAATGGAGTTTGATAGGGGTAATCATTCTTTGTATTCTTTGGTATCCATATGTATTTTATTTGTCCTTCATGCTTCAATACTTCTTTTTCTTTAATGATGTTTTTCATGCTTTGATTCAAATCTTTCTTTTGATGTTGGTCCCAATTTGTGGATGGGGTGATGGGTGGATGAAGACTTGTCACATGGCTGGTTGTAGTATTGACATTTGTTTCATCGTAAGGATCCTTTGTGCTCCTTATGTTGATGTTTGTTTTAGATAAAGTTGCCCCCAATTTTGTGAAAGTATTATTGATATGCTTAGATCCCTTAATTACCGAATAACCAAGACCTTGATGCCTATGATTGCCAATAATCTGCATTAGTTCTAGGATACCTTGTTCATGTAGGCCTAATCCTCTGCCTTGATAATTCATCTATTTAAACATTTTATTTTTAATATGATATGATTTACCTTGGAAACAAGGTGATAATCCTTTTCTGCTCTGTGGTGGATCTTCAAAAGTGACAACTTCTTTATTAATGAGATGGCTTACTCTAGGAAAGGTAAGTGATCCAAGTTTATAAGTGATAGGATCCTCCATATGTGGGATGAATGCCTGATTGATATATTTAGCTTGATCTTGTGAAATATTAGATTTTAACCCTTCTTCAAGAGGTGTTGATGATCCACCGTTCACATTAAAGTTTTCCTCATGATCCATTTTTGGTATGCCTTCACAAGATATTTTTGATTCACAACTTCTGTAGAAGCCTTCTTCATGATCCATTTCTGATATGTCTCTAGATTTTTTTATATCTTGATCAGGTGTACAAATGTTAAGAGTAGGAGACTCTTGTTCCTTGGTAATGATGTCAAGAGTATGCAACTCTTGTTTTGAATGAAGATGATGTATGTTTCCATCCAAAGAAATCATCTCATGGGTAGATGGAGGAATATGTGCTATATGGATATGATCATTATTTGCGTCATCTTGTATAGATAGGAGAGTGCCCATTAGATAATTGTAGTATCTTGGAGATACAAATTCTTGATCTTGATTAATTCTGGAATTGCTTTCGACATGTTCTGGATCAAGTTCTTGACATGGGTCAATTTCAAAGGATGGATTGCTTACAAAGGGTTCTTGGGTATCATCTTTAGGCATGAGAAGTGGCTTAATATTCACTTGTTCTTTGAATGGATTTTGATCAAGTGTGGAGTCAAATATTCTTCCACTATTCATAACCATGAGGTCGGAGGAGGTCAATATGCCTTGGGAAGGACCATTGCTAGACCTTGGTGATAGATGTTCATAATGCTTTGGAATAAATTCTTGAGATATGTCCTCTAACTCATAAGGCGATGTAGAGACATTTTCAATATGATCATTGGTTGATGGATCATGGATTATGTCAATAGGATCAAATAATGTCAACACATCTTGAAATAGATCACTAAAAAGTGGCTCTTGATGAATGTTGATTTGATCACTAGATGGGGTAAACATATCTTCAAAGTGTTAATTGATGGATTGACTTTGATCATTGTTTTCAACAACTATGGTGGGAAGGTTTTTAATGCTATCGCTAGTAGTTGAACTCTGATTATTATCCCCAATAGCTATTAGCTTTTGATCAATCAAGTCTTGGATGATATTTTTGAGTCGAATATAATATAATGTTGTGTGTCCCTTTGTTTTATGAAAATCACAAAAGTGCTTCTCATTGCACCTTGGTAGTTTCACCATGGGCTTTTAATAATTCACATAAATGGGGACTTTAATGATATTTTCTTGTATCAACCATTGCATGACCGATTTGATTGGTTCCCCAAGTGGTGTGTATTTTCACTTGTTACCTTATGAGGTTTGCACTCTAAATTGACCTTGTCGCTATTGATTTTGGAGATGTGGTGATTGATATTTGAGATGCGGTGATTGGGTTTGTTGTTGATGTCATTGATATTGATATCCCATTTCTTGACATTGGAGATGTTGTTCTTGATGTGGTTGTGGAGATAGCTCAATGCTTTGATGACATAGTTCAACCAATGGAAGAGTGTATTGATTTTGGGATGGAGATGTCTCTTGGTGCAATGGATCAACTATTTTGGCAAGTGAAGCAATTTGATCTTGACACCTTTGATATGGTGGATTTGGTTTTTGTTCAAGCAGATTTGGATTGTATACCTGTGGTGCTTTCTTGGGATTGTGGACAAGTTGATTCTAAATAATAATCTGATTCGGTGTGATGTTTTGATTTGGCACTATTGGTTGATATTGAAAACTTTTGTGGTTGAGAATCATATTTCCTTGATTTAGGTAACTTTTATTTTGCATGGTGTTACCTTGACTTGGATCAATATCTGAAGTCGTTAACATATTGCTTGGATTTTGAACAACATTATATCTATCCCAAAGTTTAACAAGTGCAGATTCAAAATGGTCATGTTTGACAAACTTGTATTTGGCATGTATGGATTTGGTGGGTCAATGTTGTTTGGAAAACTCATGCATTGAGTGTTTGGTTGATAGATTTGTAGGTTTGGACTTTGATTTAAATATATCATTGGGAAAGATGGTCCACAACTCAGATTGGGCATGCTCACATTCGTTGTACTTTTGAGGTTTGGAGGGGAGAATGATGCCATGCATGAATGTGAGTTTCAATAATCAATTGGAATTTCAAGACTTGGATAGTTTGGTTGACTTGGATTACTCATGATGTATGAGTCAAGTTTGAATTCCATGTTCCTCTTGCATTTCAAACTTGTTGCAAAAGTGAACCTCTAAGGTGTTTAGGACTAATGATGAGATGAAGGATGAAAGGATGAAGGGTATGGGTGTTTGAACTTTTAGGAACTTTGGATCAATGCTAGACTTCAGGACTTGATTTGATTTGATTTTGAATAAGGATAGTTTGACTAAGTGTTTAAGTCAAACAAGGTGATAATGCACTTGTAAAAACTAGGAAGTTGTGTTATCCTGAAGTAAACTTGTACAAAAGGGGGTAGTTTGACTAAGTGTGTTAAGTCAAACGAGGTGATCTTGAAATTGTAAACCTTAGGAAGTTGTGTTATCCTAGAGGTAAATTCGCTCAAGAGGATTGATAATTTGACTAAGTGTGTTAAGTCAAATAAGGTGATGTTGAACTTGTAAACCCTAGGAAGTTGTGTTATCCTAGAGTAAACTTGTGCACAAGAGGATAATTTGACTAAGTGTGTTAAGTCAAATAAGATGATCTTGATTTTCCAAAAGTCTAACATAAATGGTTTTTTCCAAGGTTCCAAAAGTTGGCCGGTGAGATGATGTTTGATTGATGTTTGAGATGGGTGAAGTTTTTGGCTTGATCCTAGATGAACCTAAGAGGACTTGTTTACAAGACCAAGGTTTTGAATAACATGTTTTTCCCTAGGATTAATTCAAACCAAAATACCAATGTTTGCATGAAAACCATATGACCCAAAAGAGAACAAGCACATGTGTGGTTCAATTGTCTGTTATCTTGCTTAGATTCAATTCTTTTTGACACAAGAACTTTTATGTTTTTCAAACTGAATGTCCAATGTCCTAATTTTCTTTTATCCCACAAAGTGTATTATGTGGAAATCAAGGCAAAGGTTACCTAATGTTGTCTTTAGGAGAAAAAAATTGAGATGTCTAAATGTTTAGAAGCATTCTAGAGATAGGAACCCCTAGGGACAAGTAGTAGCATGTGGACACCTCCAAGGTATTTGTTCTTCCAAAGGGTTTGAAATTCTGATGATTCGTTGAATGTTTGTTTTCCACTATTTTTGATCCAAACAAAGTATTTTCGATGCCAATAACATACACAATCCTAGGATGAAATGGTAGTATTTTTTGGGATCCCACTTGGATAAATCCAACTGCACATATTCAGTGCGGATGATTAGATGCTTGACCACACAGGCTCCCCCTTAGAGTGTACTCGCTTCTCGGGTCAGCCAAGCATCAATACTCATGAATCTCCCATGGCATACTTTTCATCTCTACAACAAATTCGCATGTATACGTGGGGTGGCTTCAAAGGACATGGCCTTTCGCACCAACAAATAGATAGGATTTTGGCCTTTTCTAAACAAGGGGTTCTAATCCCTATTTTCAAAGCAAGACAAAGTGGCCCCAAATTCTAAACAAATTAGATATGAGAAAGTATGGGCTTATTAGTTAGATAAGACATGCTTTGGAAAAAAATAGTACTTGTAGTATATAGTTTTACATATTTAAATTTCACACAAATCAACATGAAAAAATAGTCTGAAAGGAAAAAATTAAATAGAATCACCATTAGTAATGAAAAATAGCTTGCAATGGAAAATAAAGATTGAACTAAGAACATGACCTCATGCTATTTGTAAAATCTATTGAATTTGGAATGATGATTTCTCCATGTAAATAAAATAATATGTTATGATGGTGGACAATTTTTTTGTCACAAATCCCTAATTTACAATGCATGTAGTACTAAAAATCCCTTTTCTCAAGTGTCCAATGCACAGGTAATGTGTCATACTTATTGGACATCAATTTTTGAATACTAGAATATCTGCGCATGACTTAAGTTGAAGAAATAATTAAATTAGTGATCTAAAATTAAAGAGAAGATATTTCAACAAAATGGTTGGCATAATAAATGTTAATAGCTTCAAAGAAATAATTCTTAATAATGAAAAGATCCCATAGATCCTATCTATTAAAGTCACACTCCTAGTCAACTAAATGTGACTTCTATTTGGAAGAGAAAAATATAATGCCACCACCATGATTAGTATCATGATTACTAAAAAATGGTTTGCTTGCTAAATTATAGGATAAATAATAAAAATAAAAGATAGGATAAACAAAAGAAAGTAAAGATCCATAAATTTTAACCTCTTCTAAATATAGAATATTCAAAATTAGAAATATTTATCAAGTTTATCACATAGATTACTTCCTTAGAAGGTCTATTAGAACTTTAAAATTCTATGATAAAAAACCATTAATGGCAACCAAGAGCTTTTTAATAATTATTTATCTCATTAAGGGTCACATAAGTGTTCTCTAAAAGTTTAGCCTTTGAAAGGGTATTGAAGCTACCAAGATGAACTATTAGTTGACTATACCTTGTTTTATCTATAATGCATTTGCTCTCTTTCAAATTCCTAGTTAGACTATGAGGCCATTATGAAAATTTTAGAGAAGAAGAGAAAGGTGTTTGATAAAAAACAATATTTTAGAGGACAATATAGAAGTGATAGCTTGAGAATATATGTTTATTTGCCTCCTTAGACAATTAAACATTGAAATTGACAATTCCTTTCTCCTTATTCTAAGGTTTTGAAATGACAACACAATATTTTTTAGGTGGCATAACACTACTTGTAGTGTTCTAGTTATACTTATGCTTCCCAACTATTTTTGACACATCCTCATTTAACAAGAGGGAAATCTCTATCCTTATGATCAAAGGATTTGCACCTCAAACAAGTCTCTGATATATTTAGATAAATGACATGTTGGATGTGTCTCATTTAGTGAATATGAATATTAGTTGACTCCTTCAAAGCTTTTGAAAAAGTGATTCCAATGCAAACACATTTTTATAGGAATGTAATAAAAAACATATCTTGTTTATCTCAAATGATATTTCTTAAAATGGCAAGAGTAACCCAAGAAATTCCATCTAGACCAGGATTTGGATAAGTCTCTTCTTATTTATGACAGTGTCCCATGTCCAAGGTGTGGAAACTAATAGAGATACATGGACAAATCAATGGCCATGTTTGAGGATGTAGGCCTTTACATGACAAGGTTTACTAGAATGAAAATGGAAGAATCCATTTGTGAGATTCAAAATAACATCAAAGTGGAAACCATGTGAGACTCGACCATTGTTCACCCATTATTTATACAATCTTTTATGGAGATTCCTCCCAACATGTCTTATTAAAGAGATATTTCCAAGTCTTCAGCTAGCACTATCAAATTCTAAGCCTGACAAGACTATATCTAAAAGTGTTTTGGAAGACATACATCATGGAATATTTTAAGAATGAACTTTCTACATCACTTGTGTGGTGGAGCCATCCTTATGCACCATCAAACTATCCACCCCAACAACATTCACTGAATTGAAGAATCTTGAACTCATTTAGACAGAAAAAAGATATAAGTACAAACAATATAACATTAAAAAACTACAACAAATTAAAAAAAAAAAACTCAGCCACAATCTAATCCAGAAACATATTGCCAATAATCTTCATGAGTTGTAAAAATCTGTTCTCATTAAAAAAAAACTCAAAATCCTATTTCAAATACAAAATTTCTTCACATGCATAAAGGATCCATATTGTAGAGCATACGAGTTGAACAAATTAAAGCGTATATTTTAAACTCTCTCTAGATGAGAGAATTTGGTGGTCTACTATTTGTGAGAGAATCGAGCAGTCCCCTCACATACTATTAATATTTTTACACACAAAAAGTTATGTAATCTTGCCATAGATCAGAATGTTGAGCATAAAATCAAGCATTTAGTTGAACACGTAACACTTATTAGGCATAGTCTAAGTCGGAATAATCCGAACATAGGATCATTTCGTCCCTAGCCCCTACTAATAGCAGTTGCATAATCATTCTCACCTTAATATGAAATAATTGCAATCAGATTTTAGTTGTTAAGCAGCTTAAACAAAGCTAAATATTATAACATGTCGAAACAAACTTATACTATATATACACAAAGCTAAATATTATAACATGTTGAAACAAACCTATACTATATATACGGACCCAATCGATCGCTTAGCTTTCATTTCTTTGTATTTCCAGATGCTGGAATTTCAGCGAACGTTTGTCTTCAAGTGATCCGCTTAGAACCATCTCCATGTATTGTTTATAAGCTATTTCGCCATAAGCAGGCAGACAACCCTTCAGCAGTAATTCAGGAGCTGGTCTGATAATGGTGTTGAGAGACGGACCATACGTTGTCACCACAGATATCCGATCTCTGCTTCCATTAACGGTCGCCCTGTGCTCTACGCTCTTGTATATCCCATTGCTCAGTATCTGTTCAAGATTTTATAACAATAAATAAATGTTCAGAAACACAAAGCAGGCCGCTGTCCCTTACCGTACGATTAGGTGTGTTAAAGGACAATAAATAAACTATGTTACCTGCAGGACATCACCCAGATTGACGACAAGAGCATGAGGAAGAGGCTTGACTGTAACCCAGCGATCTCCATGGAGGACCTGTAGTGCTATGACATCATCCTGCATCAATGCTGTTATCCAACCTGGGTCTGTGTGGCTCCCTACACCTAGAGTGGACTCAGGGTCTGGACATTTCGGATAGTAGTTGCACACCATAATTTGCGAATAGTCTTTAAATTCTTGTTCAATGTAGTTTTCTGGGAGCCCAAGGCTTTGTGATATCGCACCACAAAGTTTCCTTACCACCCTATGGATTTGGGTACAGAAATTTGCACTCGCTTTCCTACAAAGTTTAAACACTGTTGTTCAGCAGTTGAAACGTAGAAGCAAGCATAACAGATTGTAACTAGCCATGCTGGATGCAGTTTTATTAAAATAACAATAATTTACATTTGAAAATATTATGTAATTGATTTAACAAATTAATAATATTATTTTCATAGACTGTGAATGGATATGGGCACAAAATTTGGCTAATGTATTTATATATAACAGTATATATTTTATTTTGTTTGTGTTTAATTTTATGTTTATCACTTATTCTATATTTATGTAGATACTATTCTAATTCAGGTGATTTGTATGTTTGATTTTAGTCATTAATCTAATGTTTATTTAATTCTATTAGACTTTTAAGTTCATCTATTTGTCTGAATTAAATCATATTCATCACAGTATATAACAGTATATATTTTGTTTTGTTTGTGTTTAATTTTATGTTTATCACTTATTCTATATTTATGTAGATGCTATTTTCATTCAGGTGATTTGTATGTTTGATTTTAGTCATTAATCTAATGTTTATTTAATTCTATTAGACTTTTAAGTTCATCTATTTGTCTGAATTAAATCATATTCATCACAGTTTATAACAGTATATATTTTGTTTTGTTTTTGTTTAATTTTATGTTTATCACTTATTCTATATTTATGTAGATGCTATTTTAATTCAGGTGATTTGTATGTTTGATTTTAGTCATTAATCTAATGTTTATTTAAGTCTATTAGACTTTTAAGTTCATCTATTTGTCTGAAAACATTGTGTAATTGATTTAAGAAATTAATAATATTATTTTCATAGACTGTGAATGGATATTGGCGCAAAGTTTGGCTAATTTTTTTATATATAATAGTATATATTTTGTTTTGTTTGTGTTTAATTTTATGTTTATCACTTATTCTATATTTATGTAGATGCTATTTTAATTCAGGTGATTTGTATGTTTGATTTTAGTCACTAATCTAATTTTTATTTAATTCTATTAGACTTTTAAGCTCATCTATAGTCTAATGTTTATTTAATTCTATTAGGTTGTTCTAGTTGTCATAATATTTATATTACTTACAAAATAAAAAAACAAATATTTCAAAAATTAGTATCATTCTATACCTTAGTTTTAGATTAACTAACATTGCAAAAAGTACATAATTTCATACTATGCTTATGTATAAAAAAATATTGATTTCCACACATTTTATTCATAGTATGATAATGGAATAATTTGAAATCTATCCACTCACATCTTCACTCAAATACAAACAGAGAATCTAACACATCTTATCACACTCATTCTAGTGTACATGCACCACCTACTAATCAAACTAATATTCATATACATATTTGCAATTTATTGTCAATCTTGGTATTCTCAAATTCCATCAAATTAACAGAAAAATCTTAAGAGTGTGAGAAAGAATAGAAAAACCTTTAGAATATGACAAAGAATATTGTTCCCTTACAATATACTTCTCTAGTAATTCATATATCAAGATCTAAAGATGATTAAAGATCCATTTCAAAGATGCAAAGCAAATTTATATTGAGAAAGACAATCCAAAATAAAAGTAAAATAATATTTTGATCATAATCTGCATATACTTCTAGATTCTAAGACATAAAAATCACATTACCCTCAACAAATATCAATATTTTTCAATTAATTTATTCATTAATATTTATAACTTAATTATACATTTTATCTAATTACTGTATTCATCTATTCGAGGCCATCCAACTAACACCACAGGCTTAAATTCTCTCAGCTAGGTATCATATTTTCCCTTTTAGGTTCTTTTTCACCTAGGAATCATATTTTCCCTTTTAGGCTGCATTACGATAAATATATACAGCTAGATACTACAAATCACGTTCTTGTTTCTATGTTGTTTTCGTACTGTGTCTTCTGTTAAATTTAACCAGTCAGTATTTAGTGGGCCCTAACAATTAATGATTTTATGAACATCTCCATTAGCTTTTTAACACATTAAAATTCCCATGTGCCAGCAAAGATAAAAGCTTTACCCTCTATGTAAAGGACAAAATTAGGATGTCGATAGAACAGTTTGGTTTAAAATGTTCGAGAAGAAGAGTACTACTACCGATAAAGAAAATACCTACTATTTGTTAATGGCATAAAATGCACGCCTTATGCCATTATAATTCTACGGCCTAAAGAAAGAGGTGTGTCTTAAAAGTTATATTAAATTTAATGGCCAAGGTAATTTTAATCTAATGGTCAAAAGTAATTTTTTTAGTACTCAAAGTTATATATAAATATATATTTATAACTAAAATAGAAATATTTTATTCATTAAATTGTTTATTTTTATATTCAATTTATAAAATTTCATACAAATCAATTTTAATATATAATCTTAATGGCTTCAGACAATTTATTCGAACAATTCACTATTGGAAAATTCATCCAACAATTCATCATCGGCATGACAAATTCACTTCATGGAAAATTTACCACCATCAATTTGTCAAAGGATAATTCATCGCATTAATTCACCACCACCAATTCCCCTACATCGCATTAACATTTTCTAATATATATTTTCAAGATCTTAAAATTTTTCATGATAGTGAATTGTTGACAGTGAATTTTCTTAAAGCCAATCTTAATACAAGGGTTTCATTTTACTAAGAAAGAGGGTTCGATGCTCATGACTTTCTCTGCTACAAGCTTAAAATGTGGAGGACTTTATGAACTTACCTTCTTCCATCTGAAATTGTTCTTAAAACTAAAGTTTAAAATTCTCTTTTAAACAACTTTGCTTAATTATACTGAATTGAAAGAAAAAAGGTCAACTGAGTTGAGCAAAACACAACCTAACCGATGTATACAGTGCTTTGTTTAGAATGCCCTGTGTGGAAATTTTTCATATGCAGTGGACAAGGATATTGATTGCAGGTCATGCATGGATAGATATTACCTAAATGCAGGCGGAGAGCTGGGCCACAGAGAAATGGCATCCTCTAACGGATGACAGGAGTAACGGATGAAATCTCTCCAGCTTAGTACTTTATCCTTCTGCAAGTTGAAGCTCGATGCATACCGAAACTTTGCCATTGTGTCCAAAGTAAAGTACTTCATTTTCTGTTCCTCTGGTAACTCGAAGAACTCTCGAGCTGCCCCCATCATTTCATTCATGGCCGATGGAGCAATGCCATGATTCACCACCTACAATTCAATATTTTACTCGATAAACCTATATTCGACAGCCATCCATCTAAACCCTAAAACAGATTCATATTTCCTAAACCTAATGTGTGCCAACTATCAATGAATATGAATTTATCAGAAATCACGTGATGTAATTTGCAATGAAGTACAAAAGCAGAGGAAAGGGTGATGATTTACCTGAAAGCATCCCCAATCACGACAAGCCCGACCGATGGCCTCCACAAGATTGGCTGACAGGCTAAAAGGACTGTCATGTAGTTGTTCCTGCAGATCAATAACTGGTATATTCTCGTGCTCTTCATCTTCAATATCCTGTGAGACTTTTGGTCGCTCTTGGAGGGATCTGATAAAACGATGAGGAACTCGATCCAACCCTTTTTCTACCATGGTTTTCACTCCCATAAACTCCTGCAAAGCATTCTCATCCTCCATCTCTTGCACCATTAAGAAAATCAGGACACAGAAGAGAATAAATTAAGATGAAAGATCCAAATTAATAGATGCCAAGCTCCTACAACGTGGCTAGAATGGATTGCGCATCATATTATTGTCACATGCCACAGCTCATCGTAAATCTGTAAGTAGTTAAGTGAAACGTGATACTTAAAACTTCTCTCACAAACATGTGGTTTGAATATTAAGGTGAATTGTTTAAATACCAAAAGAAATACGTAAAATATATTATTTGATTTGAAAATATTATATTGTGTCGAGTCAATTTTGTCACATTCTTTAGGAACTTCTTTCATTTTTCTTTTTGATATATCTTAGTTCAATTATAATTTGAACTAGTGGCAAAACTTGTGATTGTAATATGTTATTACACTGATGTGTGTATAAATTCATGGTGTTATGAACTGTTGATGGATATGTCTTAAGTAATTGTGCTATTTATTAAATTCAATATACTGATTATATTTTCGACTAACCCAAACTAATATTGGTTATGAAATTGTGCACAAATATGATTTGTTTGATGTGGGATGTAAAGTGAGGCAGATTCTATTGTTCTGTTGGGGGAAAGAGTGACAGATAGATTGCAATGCAAACTTTTGTGCTCATACCTTTCCCTTAACATTTGCCAAACATAGGTCTAGATAACTTGGTATAGAATATATAGTGTAATATTTAAATAATTATGTTAACAATAGATTGCGTTTGTAGGGACTTGTCTTAATCCTTGCATATAATCTTAGGAACTTACATACCTATTAAATTGTATTTGTTGACTCATTTCAAATTATGTTCTAGGAGGCACCAATAATAACTTTATTTAATCCTAGCGAGCCTTAAATATCGAATAATAATAAATTCATTAAGATATATATAATATATACATGTATTTGAATAATTTTGGATATTTTGAATTATGAGTTTATTTTCCATTTGTAGCACTAAGCTTGGTACATGGGCTAACTTTCAAAGAAAAAAAGAAAGATAGATGGAGTAAGGACTCTGTAGGGGTATAGGTAGATGATGTATATCCCCTAATATGTAGTCTGATCATCTGCCTTTGAGGTGATCATTGACTGATAAATCCTACAACTCACATAAGACAAGCTTATCAATGCTCCAACTTGATGATATTCAAGGAGCATGCTCTTCCTATAAATTGTTTAACCATACCTCATAGATAATTGGATGACTTCTTCCAATGGAATATAGGCCTTGTTGCTAGTCATATGTGTAATGGATGCCTCACATTATTTTAGAGGAAAGAATGGTTTCCACTAGTGGTATGCAATCCTTAGTGCTAGTAGCATGTAGGTGATGAGTGCCTAGTCCTATTCTAGAGCGTTGGATGCTTTATGATAGTGCCATGGAATTCTCAGAGATAGAATCATGTAGGCAATGAATGCTATATTTCTCACTTAACCATTTGAAGGATTACGAGGAAAAGGGAGCTCTAAAGATGAATAGGTAAATAAAAGTGGGTCTAGTCTCCATAAGAAAGTCCTAGGCATACCTTGTCATGGGAATTGGTAAATAAGAATAGAAGTAGTAGGAGCATCCTTTGATGAATGGTTAATATGTAATTACATATCCATAGTAGATAAGTGAACCACCAAAAAGATATATATGCAAAGAAGCGAAAGTGGATTCCCATTACTAGGCCCCTAGGGTTTTTTCACCTAGGAGCACTTGGTTTAGGAATGAAATTCTTTGCACTTTGGTAAACTAAATGCAAGCTAATTAAATGACCTAAATGTATGTAAAGAGGAAGAAAATTGGAAAATATAGAGATAGTGCACCTAAGAAATGAAACTTGTAGAAGAGGAGCCCTTGAATGTTCTGAGATCTACCTTAAATCTACAAAGGGACACTTACACCAGAATGAGCAACCTAGTGCTTCTGTCGAGAAATTCTTCTAGACTGGTTTTCGAGAAAAAGGGTATACACAAATATCAAAACCCTTTTTCATGCCCGATACAAGGAAAAGGTTGCCAATGATGGTGATCTAGTCCTCCTTGTACTTTTGTGAGCTTGGCGGTTTGATTCTATGGGTCCCCACTTGCACTTTCCTTTTCTGTAGATGCTTGTGTCCGAATCTTTAGAAAATGACCTGCAAGTTGTCCTTTTGCTCCACATAGGGTTTGATGACTTGAGTTGACTTGAATGGAATGAGTATACCCTCTCCAATACTTTATTCCTTGTAAAATTTGTGTACAACCTGCAAAGCACATGCAAAGACAAAGAGAATGTTGGGGTTAGAGAATAAGGGTTAGCCTAAGTCAAACCCCTTTGATGGTAACTTATACCCAAATGAGATAAAATGAAAGGAAATAAGATTGAATGATAGAACAATGTAAAAACTCACCAAATCCTTTATTGTTGAAGTCTGTAAAATACAATAACCAACTCCAATGGAGGTTGTTTGAGATGCCTTTGTGCTTGATTACTTGCTTTGGAAGGTTGAGTGCAAGAATGTTTGTGAAGATGAATAAACGATCTTAAAAGTGGGGCAATGAAGGTGAAAATCCTTATTTATACAAGATATTCCCTAATTTATCAAAAATGTCACATGATAGGTCGACACTAAGGTTTTGGAGGCAAATTATTGTTAGGTTTTTTATTTAATTTTGAATTTTAAACCAAAATGGACTAGGTGTCCCAATGTGGCAACCTAGTCCACTTGGAAAAATTAAAGTGGTGGGCGGGAATAAAAAGGTGTTAAATGATGTTTATCAAACTTTCCTCCTGAAACACACTTAAGTCAGGCCTAAAAGTACATTAAGGGACTAATTTATCATTTAAAATGGTTGAATTAGTGATGATAAGCCTGGGAAAGTGTGAAAATACATTACAACACTTTACAACACTTTGGCACAAGGCTTGAAAAGGGGTAAAAAGGGCTTATTTAGGTGAATTGGGTTGAAAGGGTCTTATAAAAGTGGGAAGATGTGTTACAAAACTTCACAAAACCTTTATAAAACATTGTTAGATTGTTGTTTATTTGCAAGCATTCAAGACTAAACTAAGGTAAAACAAGGCCAAATTCCAAAGGAAAGGGCCAAAATGAGTGAAAAAGTGTCAAAGGCTATAATTTTTAGTGACACATTTAGGCCCCACTTTAGTGAGAAGATCAACTTGCTTCAAACTCACACTAAAGTAGTCTAATCATGCATGTTGAGCAAGATCCAATGTAATCATGCTAGTAAGGTGAGATGACTATGACCAAGCCCCCAGGATGAAGATCCCAGGGAAAACCAAACATAAGAACAAAAGATCACACAAGGAGTGATGTTAAAGGGTGGAGAGAGAGAAGAAGTCAGATCAATCTTTGATCGTTTCTCTAGCTAGTTATGGATCACATCTAGGCTGTTTGTCCGAAAGAAAAAAAAGGGGGGGTACTTACTCTAGGTTGACGAGACTTTCGGTTCTCTACTAGGTGAGAATGTTGGAAAGGAGGGGAGATACATACACATGGTTGGTATGCACTCACACACACAAAGGTGGTTATGGGGAAAGTAGTGTCGCTAGTTGTGCTTCTCACTCAACCATACAAAAGTTATACCTCCTGCTAACTTTGATAAGGTTCCACAAAAGACAAGGGCGTGATTCATGAGACAAGCAAAGGCTTAGATGCTTATAACTCATGAACAAGTGAAAGATGACACCATAGGCGTGCAAGTTGTGTTATGCAAGGTGGCCATGTATACACAATGCAAAAATTCAACATGTAAAAATATAAAACGTAAAATGCGAAAATGGATGTTTAAAGAAGTCTTATTTGGTTCATGTGAGGTCTTTGATTTAGGGAGCATTCTTTATAATGTCTCCAAGAGAGGACCAATCAAATAGTACAAAATTCATAACTTAAGAGATGTAGTGCGTCACATCAGGCTGCTAAGAGGAATGTAATATGCTAAGATAGGTCACACTTATGAGGGACATTACACCCATGTCATCCACAAAGTGAGAAAACACATCATATGAAGTGATAAGGCTGCACTAGGAACTGAGGAAAAAAAAATGCAAATGAAAAATAAATTATGCCAATGTATGCCCCCACTTTAAAGGAATTCCTACATACCTTTTTGTGAGCAATTGCTTTAAAGTAGAGAAAGGAAAATTGCAAAAAGGAAAAAAAGAACATGATAGCCTACATGAAAATCCCTGTGTCAAGTGATAGGTGTCCAAGAAAGGAATTTTCATGCAAAGGAATAATAAAAAGAAAGGGAAAGGGGTTGCCCCAAAAATGAAAATCACCAAACACATAAGGTATCTATGGATTTCTAGTCAGTATGTTTTTTGTGGAAATGTTTGTGTAGAAAGCGCGAAACTATCATCGTTCCCCCAAATACATGGAACTGGAAGAAGACACAAAAAGAGTGAAAAAAAATGAAAAGAAAGAGTCAATTTGGGTCAACATGGAAGAAACATAGGATGTCTTAACACTTTACATCATCTCCAAAAGGACAAAAAGAAAAAAGGAAAAGACAAAACAAAAAGACCCTTTTTGAGTCAACAAGAAGGAGGCATTGTGGTTTCAATGCCTTGCATCATCCTCAAATGGAAGGAAAAAAGGAAAAAAAAAATGGAAAATAATCCATTTGGGTCAATATGAAGAATACATTGCAGTCTCAATGCCTTCCATCATCCCCTAATTGAAGGAAGGAAGTTAAAAAAGAAGGAAAAAATTCTATTTGGGTCAACATGAAGGAGACATTATGGTCTCAATTCCTTGCATCATCCCCAAATGGAAGGGAAAAGGGAAATAAAAAAGCGAAAAAGAATGCACAACATATAGAAGAATGGAGATACATATAGAAGAATTTCACAAAGAGGGGGAACATCAAACATGAAAATACGAGGAACACATGTCACATAAATTCAAAAAGAAAAGACTAGTAAGGCACATGTGTATCACTCAGCAAGCAAGTCATCCACCTCCCAATATTTCTCAGTATAGAATTCGGGTGGGCGACTAGCTAGTGGGACAACAACAATTATCGAACTAGTGTCAAGGTCAACACTTGTCCTAGGAGAAGTGTCATGTATTCTAATGGAAGAGGAAAATAGTGAATTCAAAGTGTGGTGTACATCTTCATCTATCCTAGTATTCTCATCATCATCATCATCTAAGTTGATGATAATGGTAGGTCTAATGACAATATCAATGGTGGCATTTAGGAATGGTGGTGATGGAGATATAGGATTAGGTTGTAATGGTGGGGGAGGAAGGTCCTCAGGCACTATGTTAGGTAAAGGTGGATTAGGATTTTCAATGTTTTCCTCATCACATGATTGGTGAGCAAGAGAATGATGACGATGCCTACGTTCTCTCACTTCCTTATTTATTTTTGTTCTTTTGTCAAGTGGTATTAGGGAAGGAGTGGGTTGATTCACCATAGGTTGTTTATCATTCCTAAGGGGAGGAATGGGGGGAACTACATGTGGATCATTCACTTTCTCCTTAGATTTATACACTTTTTTGATGAGAGGGGGAAGGATATGATTGTTTTCATGATCCATAGGCCTCTTGGATGATGTGGAGGAGGTTTGAGGTGTGGTTTTTTTAGTCATTTCAGAGTCAAGTTGCAAATAGCTTCATCGAGGATAGGGGATTTCGAAGTAGAAGGGGGTATGTTGCAGAGAGAAAGTTCAAATATTTTGTTGGCTTTAAACTTATGATAGGAAATGAAAAAGAAATCCCGTCTAGGGGTGATAGGTTCCCTGGGCTTAGGCCAAAAGGATTCCAAAGAAAAATTTCCTTTGGAGGACAAAGGATTGAAGCTATTATGGTGAACAATGAATATTTCATTGTCAATAGGAAATTTCACACATTTATGAATATGAGATGGGACTACTTTAATTGAACAAAGCCACGAGTGGCCTAGTTGCAAACGAAATTGGTTTGATTATGGATTGATATAGAATGTCATGTCCAATGTCTTAGGACCTATTTGTAATGGGAGAGTGATCAATCCAATCATAGGGCATGCAAAACCGTTATGAGTTTTGTTCCATGCAGTCGATCAATTATAAACATCTTGAGCAATGTCATATAATACCAAAAATTCTTTGATGATCCCATTCTCACCATGGGCAGGATCTATGAGTATCTTGTTAGTGGGCTTATCATAGATTCTACTGGCTATGTAGAGAGGACCATTAGGAAGGTTTTTGAAAGAATCTTGAGATGTAATAGTTATATCAAAAGATGTTTTGGTATGGCCCTTACAATGGATGATGTCTATCACACCCACCATCCCATCCATAGGGTTGACATGGGTGACATTCAAAAGAGGATCTGAATATGCATGTTGTGCATCAACATTCATAACATCAGGTTGTGAAGTTTTGTGAGATTTGAGAAAGGAAACATTGTGTTTAGGCATAGGGTTGGTAAGAACATGTAAGTTCTGGTTGGGAGGTACCACAAAATTATTGATTTTATCATTGGTATTGAACCACCGAAAAGAAGATATGCTAAAAAGGAAAAGAGATTCCCCAAATAGGCCCCTAGGGTTTTTCACCTAGAAGCTTGGATGGAAGAATGACTCTCTTTCACCTAACGATATACATTTTTGGTTGATTTCATTCAAAGGGGGATTGATTGGAGGGTTTTTGATGTATGTGTGAATGTGTCTAAGTGTAATAAACCAAAAATACAAATTCTTTATTGAATGCTAAACTATTGAAATGCAAAGTACTGGAAAACACATAATGATATGCAAGCATGTACGAGATGACCTAAAAATGTACACTCAACTAGACATAAATGAAAGAGATAGAATGTGTGCACCTAGAATTTGAAGGAGGGTCTGTTGGAGGTTAGGAATGTTGATAAAAATGTTGTAGAATCCGAAAGGGACACTTGTGCCAATTTGGGCGACCTAGTCTCATATTTGAGAAAATTGGTCTAGAGCCCATTTTTGCCAAATGGTTGTTTGAAAATGTGAAAATCACTAAAATCCCTATCCAATGGGACTAGGTCTCCATTGTTGGTGACTTATCCCTCTTTTGGATTTCTAGAAATTGTAAAGGGGGAATGAAAGCCCTAGTTCTACACTTTGGTTCTTCATAGTTCCCAACTTCTGAAACTTTGATATATGGGCCTAAAACTGACTTTTGGTGGATGTTTGGACTTTGTACGGAAGGAGAAGTCTTCAAAAATTATTCAAAGATCTCCAATGATCTTGAATGTACCTAAATATGAAAACACACAAGGAAAGAAAAACAAAATGTTGATTGTTAGGGACAAGGCAAACCCATTTTAGGTAACTAAACCAAAATGAATAGAAATAATGTAATGAAAAATGAAACATGAAGTAATGGAGTGAGTTACCTGGCCATGATGAGAGATCTTATGTTCTTACAAAAATCATCCCTTGAATGCTTCAAAAAAGATGTCTTGTTGACTTGGAATGCTCAAACCCTAGCTTGCTTGAGAAGAATGTTGGAGAGAAGAGTGGTTGAGAAGAGGAATTAGGGTTTAGAATGAATGGAATTAGGTGAAAAAGATGAGAATAGTACTTATTTATAGAATTTATTCCCTAATTTCCCAAAAATAACACTATATAGACTGACCATAGAGTTTAGAAGACAAAATCCAAAAACAAAATTAAGTTAAAATTGAATTTTATGCCACATGGGACTAGGTAACCCAAGGTGGCGACCTAGTCCACTTGGGAATTTTTGATTGGCTTTTGGGGATTGAAGTGTGATTATTAATGTTTGTGGGGATTGTCTCATGAAACACACTAAGGTAAGGCATGCATGTGCATTAAGGGGTCATGATAGCATAAGAAAGGGTTTATTTAGTAATGACAAGCCTAGGAACGTGTGAAAATGTTTTATAAAACCTTACAAAACTTTGGCACAAGGATTGGAGAGGGGTAAAAAGAAGTTGAAAAAGGTCCAAAATCTATAGGAAAGGGTTCAAATGAGTGAAAAGTGTCGATGGCTACATTTTTTGGTAACTCATTTAGCCCCCACTTTAGTGAGAGGATGAACTTGTTTCAAACTCACACTAAAGTATCCCAATGGAGACGAAAATGGATGGTGAAGAAGAAGGAGGTTGTCAAGCCCCCAAGGATTCGAGATTCTAAGTCAAATCGACATCAATGCAAGAGACATATTCAAGGGTGAATGATTTATGACAGGACGAGATGCATAATCATGCAATGACAAGAACAAGAATGAAGAGAAATATAAAGGTGAAAATGTTGGATCAAGCCTCAACTATTTGTCCAGCTAGTTGTGGACCAGATCTAGGTTGTTTCTCAAAAAAAAAAATGATGTGCTCACTCTAGTGCCACATAACATCAGGTCATCCGTGGGGTGCTTTTTCCAAAAGAAGATGAGAAACATACACATGGTTGGTATGTACTCACAAAGGAGGCTATGGAGAAAGTCATGTCACTAGTTGGGCTTCCAGCTCAAACCATACCAAATTTATACCTCGTGATAAATTTGATAAGGATCCACAAAATAAAATGATTTTTGAAATGATGGTGTAAGGAATGTACATGTAGACATGGAAAATTGACCGACACACTTGATCCTAATTACTAACATAATTTCATCCTAAATCATACTCTCAGCTTGTCATCACTTTTCATCTCTTAATTAGATAAATCATTATCTATTTAATTAAGTCATTCTCCCCTCTATTAATTAAATTAATCAAATTAAGTTAATTAATCCTCTATCTCCGTTCATTTAAATAATTCATTTTATTTAAATTAAAATTCTAAAGTCCTCTTATTTAAATTGAATAAATTAAAACCTTATTTGATTTAATATAACATTACCCCCTCTAGTTAAATAAATCAAAACATTTATTTAATTAAAACCTTCCTCTCAATTTGATTTAAATCAACTCATAAATTTAAGTCTAAATTGTCACATCTCCTAATTCCTCATTAAATTAATTAATCTTTCATTAATTTAATCTTAAAATATGTCACATTCTCTAGAGAATGTAACTTTCACAATAAATCAATTACTTTGATTTATTAAATTGCCTATTTTCTCTCAACATGGAATAAGGGAGGAATATTCCTTCAAATTTGAATTCAAATCCAAGTGGATTTGTCCTTCCAACAAAGAATTCATTCCTCTTACATGTCCTTGTGCACTGAGCCAAGTGGCATTAATTTCATTCTTTTTTCCCTTTCACATGTCATTTCCTCAATTTCAAATTCCAACTAAAATCATTTATTGGAACTTTGATCAAAATGTGTACAACCTTCATCCATTCACATCTTTACAAGTGGCACTTGGCCATTGGATGTTGAATGATCCCACATCTCTCAATTTCACTCTCTCTTCCAATTTGTAAATCTATAAATGAGAGACTCTTCCTCTCATTCTTCATCCACAAATCCAAGCAAGTCTACTATACTTCATTTCATCCATAATTTGAGAAAATTTACTCTCTTCACATGGAGAGATAGTTTTGTCTAATTCATAGCAAGTGTTCATCGTTTTTATGGTTTCATAGCTAGGTTATGCTGAAATCTCATCAAGGAGCTACAACCATCGTGAAATCATCATCAAACTTACAAAGGAGTTGGAAAAGGTCCAATTTCTACACACAATTGGATCCAATTCCCCCATGGGATCAAGAGTTTGCATCTTAGAATAGGATTTCATTATTTTCTTTGTTCATTTCTTCATTATCTTTCCTATTTAAGAGTTTCAAATGGATTTCATGGGGAATCCTTGTCTTTCACCACATGGGTCAACTCCTACAAATGGAAAGTCCGAATTAAAACTCTTGTTTAGAAAAGGCCAAATCCTTAACTATTTTATTAGTGGAAAAGGTCATGTCATTTGAAGCCACCCCACGTATACGCGTGGTTCTATTATAGAGATGCAAAGTATGCCATGGGAGGTTCATGGGTACCAATGCTTGATTAACCCTAGAAGCGAGTGCACTGTAAGGGGGATCCTGTTTGGTCAAGCATCTAATCATCCACACTGAATATGCATAGCTAGATTTATCCAAGTGGGAACCCAACAAAATATTTTCTCTTCATCCTAGGGTTGTACATGTTCTTGGAATCAAAAAATACATTGCTTGGGTATCAAACATTTGAAAATTAAAATTCAAAAAAGGATTCAAAATTTCAAACCCTTTGGAGGAAACAAATATCCTTTGACGAATCTAATTTCTCTTGCTTGCCCTAGGGATTATATCCTTAGAGGTTTCTAAGTACTTAGGTTTAATAATCATTTATTTTAACTAAATTAAGTCAACCTAGGAAACTGTGCTCTTGAAACCCTGATCTTCACATAATGGACCTTGTGAAATGAAAAGGAATTGAGGCATAAACATTTAGTTTGAAATCATAATCAAGAATTTTTTTTTGATAAAATAAACTCATTAAACAAAGATAAGGACAATTGGACCTCACACATGTGTTCTCTCAAATGATTTCTTATAAAATCAAAATCCAAAAAACAAGGTTCAAGAAGCTTAGTCCAAAGGCTTGTGAAGAGCATCTTGAAATGCTTCTTGAAGTTGGAGAAATATTGGCATATAATTTCTACAAGAAAGCCTCAAAGAACAACCCAAGTTTGTATGAGTTCTATTATTGAAACAAAATCCAACTCTTTTCCAAAGGTTTTCTTTTCTCACTTAGAAGTATGGCATGTTTTTGAATAACGAGGTCTTGTAAGAAAGAGTCTTGTCTAGGTCAAGTTTAGGATCAAAATCAATCACTCTCATCCATCTCTCAATCATCAAAATCAAATCCAATTTTAGCAACAAACTCTTGAAATATTTGAAACATCATTCATGCTAAACTTATAGGAAAAATCATCATCACCTTATTTGACTTAGTACACTTAGTCAAATTGTCAACCCTCTTGAGAAAATTTACCTCTAGGATAACAAAACTTACTAAGGTTTACAAGTTCAAAATCACTTAATTTTCCTTAACACACTAATTCAAATCACCCTCTTGAATGGGTTTGCTCTAGGATAACAAAACTTCCTAGGGTTTGCAAGTTCATTATCATCTTGTTTGCATTAATGCAAATAGTCAAACTATCCTTAATCAAAATTAAATCATTTCAAGCCCTAAATATTTTAGCGTCTCCCCAAATTTCTTTAAGAGTTTCCATTCATTCACATCATCCATATTTCATTGATCTCATCCTCATTATCACTTTTGATACTTAGACTTTCCAAGTTATTCTATTTTGTGCCTAAAGATCAAGATCAAATGATCTACTTTATGGTTCAAAAGAGATGCCAATACAAGAAGAACATGGAAATCACTAAAGAAACATCAACTTCAAGTGACCTAAGTTAAATGGCCCCCGAGAAGAATCTAGTGGAATCAAGCAACCCTCCAAACAAATCCTCTCTACCATCACAAAACCCTCTAGAGGAGGGTCATATAAAGGACATCACCAATGATGACTTGGGAATGATGCAAGAGGAAATAAATAAAATGGTTAAGAATCTCGAGAATCATAGAATCGTCAAAACCATGTTGAAAATTAATCTCTCTCTATATATACATGTGTTAACAAAAGAAGGGGCCAAAATCCATTTTGAAGTTGATATGAGTACCAATATGGAAAGGCCTCTTGTGAGCATACCTCTAGTATCACTCCCAAACATCACTCAAGATATTTTCCCAATTCATATCGACAATCACTTCAACCCCACCAGTTGTTAACAAGGGAAGCGCCATGCTTCACACAATCCAAAAGCATAGCATTGTGTACAACAAAGAAGTGAATATCAGCACCACACCGGATAACTCCATTTCGGTAAATTCATTATACCTATATGTTCCAATTAATTTCCATAATCATGTAGACTCATCGTCATTTCATGAGATGCCAATCTATCTGTTGAATGTACAAAATTCTCTCCCCATGATTTGGTAAGGAAAGGGTGGGTTATTCGGGATAGGGGAGTCATTGATCCTTCCTCATCATCACTTTTCTAAGGGAGCACACCACCATTCCCTCCATTACCTTTGACATCCGCATCATCTTTTGGGTTGGGCTTTCTTCCCTACTCACCACCAATATACCAAACCAAAGCAATCAAGGCATAACATCAAACCCTCTCATTTTTCCATCGACATCACAACAAATGACAACCATCCAAGCTACCCCAATGGTCAACACATCCACCATTCCCAAAATCTCTCAAAGCA
Source organism: Sequoiadendron giganteum (assembly GCA_007115665.2). NCBI lineage: Eukaryota > Viridiplantae > Streptophyta > Pinopsida > Cupressales > Cupressaceae > Sequoiadendron > Sequoiadendron giganteum. Next base: position 526,852,580 of record CM021101.1, read on the forward strand.
TGGTTTCCCAGGGACCAAGCATCTCAATTACACCATCCACAAATCAAATCCCAATGACCAACACAACTGTTCCAATCATCACAATGGTTCACACCATTCCCAATCCACTACTGATTCCACCAAAAGTTAACATGCTGAACTCATTCATCACCATGACTCAAGAAGTTCAAAAAGCCACCCACCAAGGGGTACTTCAATAAAATCATCAAGTTGCACAGCTGGTTGCTTGGCAAGCACAAACACAATTAGCTGCTCAACAAGAAGCACAAGCTGCACAAGAAACACTAGCAACCCAACAAGCATAGGCCCAAGCTCAATCCCAACAACAAGATCAATAGGCGCAAGCATAGCACCATGCACAACTACAGGAAATCGATGAACATACATACCAAAAAGCCCTGCAAGACTTTCAAGCACAACAACAAGCTAAACAACAAACTTTGTAGGTGCAAGAACAACTAGACCAACAACAAGCTTTATTGGCGCAACAAAAACTGGACCAACAACAAGCTTTATCGGTGCAACAACAACTAGACCAATAAAAAGCTTTGTTGGAACAACAACAACATGACCAACAACAAGCTTTGTTGGTACAACAAAAACATGACAAACAACAAGCATTTTTGCCACAAATGCATGCATATCAATAGGCTTGAAAAGCACAATAGAGCTTGCATCAATACCCCACCCATCAATCAAACACAACAAGTGCCTCAAAACACATTTATCCCACCTCCTGATCTACAAAATGACGTTGCAACACAGATCAAACTTCTCTCACAACAAGTGTTGGACCTTCAATCAGGAAAAACAACTAGAACACCAGGAAACTTGTGCCCCTATCCTTTTGATAGAAGTCTTACAATGGTACCATTCCCAAGTGGATTTGAAATCCCCAAATTTGATAAATATAATGGGATGAGAAACCTTGAAAATCACATCAAGGAGTTTCAAGTGTATTGAATGGAAGTTGCATACAATGATACATTTCTAATGTGACTATTTCCTCAGAGTCTAATTGGTCCTGCCATGGAATGGTTATCTCATCTACCCACAGACATCAAAAAATTCCAGGAAATGATGGACATATTCCTAAAAATCTATACCTTCAACATTGGTGCGGATGTTAGTTTGGAGGAACTATAAAAACTCAAACAAGAAAAAGGATATCTATTCACTTCCTTCTTGCAATGATGGCAATCCGAGGCCAACCGAAGCAAGTGGTCCATGCCAAAAGAGAAAAAAGTTTGCACTATCATAGCCAATCTCGATGAAAACTTTGTGTTATATTTAAAAATACAATGCATTACAACATATGATCAATTGATCCCAAAATCACTCAATATCAAAAGAGCCCTTACTACGCGAGGGGGTACAGCTACGGTTCCTGCACAAAAGGATAACCTCCCATCCACCAGTTATAACAATAAACCTCACACATGGTCAAGGAATAATAATTTCACAAACGATGGGGTGGTCGATGTGAAGTTTGTCATTAGTGCTCCTAAGAAAAATATTCAAACCCATCATCAACCATAGAATCACAACTGCAACAATGTGAAACCCAATATGGTAGTAGAACAACCACCACCTTTGAACAAACAAATAAATAATCTAAGCAATCAAGGAGGACCACCTCCCTGAAACAAGTATCCTCCCAAGTAGAAGTTCACGACCCTTGGGGAGCCAATCAAATCTATATTGAAGAAATTGGTTAAAGATAACCTTATCAAAATCTCCACTTCATAGAAATATGCGGAACCCATGAAAAAACCACCTTGGTACAACGAAAATATCCTTTGCAATTTTTATAAAATCAAAGGGCATACTGTCACAAATTACATGATATTGAAAAAAATCATCCAAGATATCATTGAAGAAAAAATCATAAATGTCGAGCAACCTGCCGGAAATGAAGATCTCAAAATATACATGAATCCGATGCCCAATCACAATTAGGGAAATAATCAAGGAAGAAAAAAGGGGAAACAAAAGTATACCAATGCAAACCTTGTATATGAAGGCATTGTCGCATGCATAGATGAAATGGTCACTTATATTAGCATCAAAGGAGCTAACACCAATTGTGGAGTCAACACATGCAACAGAAAGGTTACTATTATAGGGGCATCACAACCATCTAAGACCCCCCTCTCAAAATATGAAATTCATTCCCTATGATTATAACATCATTGACCAGCTAAAAAGAACCCCCGCTTAGATCTCCATCATGGAGTTACTAAAAATTTCTATCGCCCATAGGAAAATCCTTGATGAAGCATTAGTTGTGTCCACTCTCTCTACTAATCTTGATGTGGAACAATTTCAGGCTATGTTTGATAACATCGTCACCTCCAATCTCCTCACCTTTTCTAATCAAGATTACCCCACCCAAACGTCTCACAACCATGCACTTCACCTTCAAGTCCTGGTTAACAAGAAAAAGGTCAAAAGGGTCTTGGTGGATGGAGGCGCGTGCCTCAATATTTGTTCGCTTAAACTTATAAGAACTTAGGAATCTCAGAAGAATCTAGCGACAAAAATAAAGGCATTACTATCAGAGCATATGATGACCAAGAAAGAATATATTAAGGCACTATGAAAATCCCAATCCAAGTAGGGCCAACTACTATGGAAACCACAAGATAGGTCCTCGACCTTGATTTTCCCTACAACATCCTCCTAGGACACCCATGGATCCATGGAAATGAAGGTGGTTGCCTCAACATTCCACCAATGTGTCAAATTTTGATACCAAAATGAAGAGGTCACAATACATGATGATCCTAAGCCGTTCACCTATTGCAAAAATTTGGAGGCCAAGTTCTATAAAGTTCCCCAAGTGCCAAAGAACGATGAAGGCCCCTCCACTCCCTATGTGGATCCATCTAACCTTTCCTCCACTTCTGTGACATAGACAATTTCCATCCCTAACATATCCGATATAAGGATCATGATCCAAGATAATGGGTGTGGAGATTATAGAATGATAAAACATGCTTTTGTTGTAGGAGAGTTACCTCAATCTCCCAGGTCACATGGACTACCTCAATCAGTTGAAACACCTTCCTACACTTTTAGGGTAGACCCTTCCAAATTTCATTGTTGAGGGGATATAAGTCTGGGAAATGTGGATGAAAGAGACATTTAAAACTCACTATACCAAGATGAAAGACCCACACCCACCCTACCCATGGATGAAGCTAGCAAAGGACTACAAATGATGCTTGGTATGGGATACAACAAAAATGAAAGCCTTGGAAGGAAAAATGATGGGCGACTAGAGCCCATCATGTAGAACGGCAAATGAGAAATCTTGGCCTTGGATGTACCCCTCTGAGTATAACCGTATGTGGCAAAGGTCCCCTATTAGAGAGGTCAGGTCCCCCCCTTAGTTATCAGCAACCGCCCTTCAATTATTCGTATCCACGGGTCTATCCCTAGATAATTTCACCTTCAACATAACTGATGTCTATAGTATTAGTGATGATGAGGATACCATAACCAGTCTACTCATGATTAGTGCCTCATCTATTGAGTTAGACTATTAAACTCGCAAAATAAACCTAGTTTATCCCCAACTCATTGATTACGACCAACGAGGACTACTGATTTTGGACACATTCGAAAATGATGAGGCACTCTTAGAATTCTTGGGATTACAAGATACAATACTAGGCAAAGATCACAAAGCTAGGTTCAAAATCACACTGGACACACAAGAATATTACAAGGAGATGATTGTGTCCTTCAATCTCAAAAGTAAAAGAATGAGAATAAGCTCAGGGTCATTGAGTGAAAACACACTATGGCACTCTCTAACCATATAATAGTAAAAATAAAGGATGCATCCAATGGTGAAAACCTTTTTGAGGAGCCCGATTATGAAGGATTCAATCTCCCCCCTACTGTACTTCATCAAGAAAATTTAGGAGTCTTACTAGAACTATGCAATCCCGTCAATCTGGGAACAAAAGCAATGCCATATATCACCTTCTATGTTGAGTCACTTGTCATAGAAGAACAAGAGGTCCTAGAAAAATTCTTAAGGGAAAGAAAGGTAAAATTCACATGGACCTACATGGAAATGTTGGTTCTTGATCCGAAAGTCATGGTTCACCATCTAGTTGTCTACCTAGGAGCAAAACCAATAAGGCAAAAGTTGAAAAAGATGCACCCTCAAATAGCCTTGCTAGTCAAGGTGGAATTAGAAAAGCTCCTAGATGCCGGATTTATACGCCCAATTGCTTATTTGGAATGGGTTTCCAACCTAGTACCTATTTCAAAGCCGAATGGGGGCATCCGCATCTACACTGATTTTAGAGACCTAAACAAAGCATGTTCTAAGGATTACTAAATCCACTACCCAACATTGAGATGATAGTGGACTTGACAGCTGAACACGAGATGCTATCACTGATGGATGGCTTCTTAGGATACAACTAGATTATGATAGCAAAGGAAGACTAGCATAAGACAACCTTTACGTGTCCATGGGGCACCTACTACAGAACATGATGCCATTTGGGCTAAAGAATGCAGGAGAAAAAATCAAAGGGACATGACACTAATTTTTCACGACATGATTCACAAAATTGTGGAAGATTATGTGGATGATATATTGGCCAAGTCAATGAAAATACAAGATCACATAGTAGCTCTATGTGCCAACTTTGATAGACTAGAGAAATACAAGGTTAGACTTAACCCCAAGAAGTGTGTCTTTGAAGTGCAATCTGGAAAAATCCTGGGATATATAGTATTAATGAGAGGAATAGAAGTGGATCCCACCAAATTCAAGGAGATCCTCAAAATGGAAGCCCCTAGAACACTAAAGAAGCTAAGAGGCCTATAAGAAAGGCTCCAATCCATTCATAGATTCATAACACAACTGGCATATAAAAAAGTTCCATATTAACATCTACTTCATAAGGGATTAACATACAAGTGGGACCACAAGTGTGACTAGGTGTTTAGTAAAATCAAAGAATATCTACTTATGCCATGAGTGTTAATGCCACTGATTCCAAGAAAAACACTAATTCTATACATATCAATAACCTTGCTGCCTATTGCCTGATGAGGTAAAAATAACCTCATCATAATAAAATCCGGGAAGCTTACTTTTACCAACTCAATCCTAAGCCTGTGCCAATTTATTAAACTTTAGGAGAAATAATTGCATATTTTAAGGAAAATTATCCTTTCTTTCTTTCTTTTGATCAATTGAGGAATTTTACCAATGCAGGTTTAATGGGTTGATTTGAGTGATTTTATGGGGAATAATCGGTCATCTAGCAGCTGTGCAAAAGTCGAACCAGCATGTGCCTCAAGTGTGGTAAAGGATAGATGTTGCGAATCTATTCCTAAATATTGGGATGATGAACCGAGGATTTAGTTTATGTTCTTCAAAATTTTGTTATCAAAACTTCGTGGCTCTTCTCAAGCCTTCTATATGTTTATGAGCTTTAAAGACATAAAAGTTAGTTTTAAGTTGCTGAATACTTTTTCAATGGCTATCCACGCCATCTTAAATTTAGGATTTAGTTATAAGTTATCTATAAAAATGTAATTTCACAAGTGATGAATAAGACAAAAGAAGTATCATTATGTTGAGCACATAGTTTCTAAAATATTGTTGAAATGAGTTACTTAATTTCTATCTTTTGATACATTGTTGAATTATGAATGATGATGACTATTTGTAATGGAGAGACTCTAGAACTTGTAGCTTATGTGATTTAAAGATGAAGTGTTAACCCACGAGCTGGCCACTCAAGTGAAGTTAGCTTAGATAAATAAGTATTTTACTGTTCTATTGTTCATTTGTTCAAAATTAGATAATTGTTTAGTAGGAGGTAATTAAGTTCGTTGAAGTTGAGTCAGAATTTTTGGACCACCACTATTTTTAATTTGTATAAGTTATCTTTTTTAGTTGATAAAAAAAATTACTGTGTAAAAGATGTTTCATTGTCTATTCACTTATTTTTCTGCTACCGTAGTATATCAGTTATTTAGTTTGCTTATTGCAATGCTTTCTAGTTTAGTTGTGATGCTTTCTAAATTACTTGTTTTATGATTTTTAGTTTAGTATTTCCAGTTTTTCTTAGAGTAAGATTATTTTCTAGTTAAATAGTAATGGCCTTAGGTTAAAAAGTGATTCCAATAGTTCAAAGTAAATCAGAAAATATAAAACGAGTTATCCAAATAATCTCCTTCTGCAAACTTCCTTGGACACTACCCGGTCAACTAATTGACATTCAATATTCTAAAGTAGCAGGACCTAATGAAAACCTATCACTTTTTGGCATCGTTTTTGGGGAACTTAAATAGCCTTTGTGCTTAAGTGTTGTTAGGAGACGATTTGAATACCAAGTTTTATACCAAAAATTTCTCAGTCGGCCTCCTTCTCTTCATGGCCAGGAAAGGAGGCCCTCATGGATGTTTTATACCAAATACATCCCCCCCCCCCCAGAATATGTACCAATCCTACCTAGGGAAGCCCAAGGCTCAGATGACCACACTTTTGAAGAACTATTTGAGCCTACTCCCCCCGAGGCTTTGGATTAATTACTTGTTGAGCAACTAGCAGAACAACTAGTTATAGAAGAAATTGTTTTTGAGGAATAAACTCCTCTAAACATCATGGGAGATCATAGAGCTGAACCTAACCACAATGAACCTCAGCCTCCTAGAATGTTTACTTATCCTATTACGTTGGATGCAGACGATGATACTGTCATGAAGAACATCTCCCCAGCCTTCCTTCCAACCTTCTTTGGTTTATCCTCGGAAGACCCGAACTAGTTTCTCTTTGAATTTAAAGTCATGTGTCAGACTTATGACTATAAGAATGACAACCAAAAGTTAAAGCTCTTTTCATCGAATTTGAAAGATTCAGCAATGCACTGGTTTATGGGATTTGGTTCTGGTAGTATAATGTCCTGGGGGGAAATGGAGACTATTTTCTTGCAAAAATACCAAAGTTACTGTAGGGTAAGTGATCATAAGGAGGAGCTATTTAAATTGAGAAAAAATGAGGACTAAAGTTTAGAGGATTATCTCGATAGGTTCCTCTTCCTCTCTAAAAAGATGTGGAGAAGCGACCATTAGCGTTGAGATTCTCAAAACAATTTTTCTTAAAGTTCTTGATGATGACACTAGAATAAATATTGATCTAATGGGAAAAAGGTGACGTATCTCAACTAACCCTTGAGGAAATATGTGAGTTATGTCATAATTTCTCCCATACTCGAGGAGGAATCTGCAAAACTAATCTTTTTAAAGGGTCTAACAAGATAGGTAAGCTCCGCGAAGAAATAGAAAATCTCAAAACAAACATTCTCATTCAGTTGAATAACACATTAGATGGTATACAAGCTAAAACTCACAACCCTGAGACCTTGCCAATTTATTGTCCAAGGTGTTAGAATAAACACCTACTGTGCGAGTTTCCTTTAGATAAATTCAATGTTTGTCAACTTTCTGAGCAAAACCATCCTACAAATCAATGTGAGCTTCTATCTAATATCAAGAATACTAAGAAAAAACCCATTTAGGTTGAAGAAGAGATAAATTCCTTAAACCAACATGAAGGAGGTAATTTCTCTTATGGTTAGAATTCCAACCCTGCATGGAGACCCAAAAATAATTGGGCTCATAATTAATGGAATCCATCTTGGAATCAGTCACCTGCACCACAACCTAATTGGGGAACACCGTATTGGGGATACCCTAAATGGGAAAATCATGCATGGGGAAATCAGTAGTGGACAAATCAACCACAACAACAATGGTACCAAAAACACATTGCTCCCTAATGGAACTGGGCATAAAATTAGTTTTATACTAAACTTAGGAGGAATCAACAACAAAATCTATTACCTCCAGCTCAAAACCTCCTCAGAATGAGAGGTGAACCAACCTCAGCCTCCAACACAATGGCTTCCCAATCCTAAGAATAATTGCTAGAGTACACCAGTATATTCTATCGAACATGAAAATGTTATAGGGCTTAATGCGATACACTTAAAAAATGTGCAGTTGTGTTCTAGTTGATCTCTTCAACCTCCAACTATTGAAGAAATAGTGAAGGAACTTGAGCCTAAAATTCCAATAAAAGACACGTCGTCTAATCAGGATACCACTCCCAAAGACAAAGAGCCCATTTAAGTGGCAAGGGCTGCTAAGTTGTCTCAAGGGAGGAAGGTTAGTCCTTAAGTCAACAGAAGAAGGATCTTGTTCCAAAGGAGAAAAGGATGGCACCATATCCCGAGTGTTTAAAGTCCATAACTTTGAAAGATGCTCCGGGAGTATCCTTGGCTTCATAAACTACGTTAATTCAGGAGATTAAGCAACTTCAAATTGAAGTTCATTTATTGAAAGCAATAAAGGAAATTCCTAAGTTAAACTAGTTAATCAAACAACTATGTATCAAAACACTAGGTAGGAATCCAAAAAAGATAAATACCATTCATATTGATGGTTATTTAGCTGATTTTATGTTTGGAAAGAATATCGCTCTGAAATACGATGATCGTAGGAGTCCACTTATAACTCTTACAATCAATGGGGTAGCAATACCAAATACACTAGTGGATCTAGGGGCAACTATTAACGTGATAACTATGGATGTAGTGGAAAAATCAGGTTTAACTGATTTACATCTTGCAAGCACAGTCTTACAAATGGAAAATTAGTCTATATCCATCCCTAAGGGTGTCATTAAAAACATCCTTGTCAAAGTTGATGGATGGGAATATCTAGTTGACTTCCATGTAATCCAGTTGCTTACTTCCAAATATAGCTATCCTATAATTCTTGGAAGACCTTGGTTGGCCATGGTTGCTACTACGATTGATTGCAAGGAAGGGGGAATGACCATTTCACATGGTCAAGACAATAAATGTTTGTTCTTATATCCCCCTGCTAAGCCTACTAAGCATAAAAAGGTCTAGGTTGATGAACCTAAGGAATCCAATGGTTCAGAGAGTTTAGCCTCTCTAGCCATGGTAGTAATTAAGTAACACAGGGAAGAACTGGAAGAAGAGTTAGTAATCGATGTAGCATTCCTTGCTATAACCCCGAATGAGGAAGAAATGATGGATGCTCCAAGGATTTTTTAGCAACCAATTGATATAAGAGGAATGAAGTACAATTATGCTACCATGGGAATGCCTTTTCCCTTAGCAAATATGATTCCTAGAACAAGTCATTTCTATGAGGATATCACAAGGTTTCACTGACTGGTACCTCATAGTTTTCCTCTTAACACATTGTTGCGACCTATGTATACTGTCACTTCAGCCCATCCTAGAATGAAATCGATAATGCTATTACCAGGAAAAACTTTGAATATCAATATCTAGCTGACAGAAACACAAGAGGAAAGGTTATTTAATGTGTTGGTACAAAGGTCTAAAGATTTTTCTTGGGATTATACGGACATGAGGAGAATACACCCAAGTGTTTGTACTCATCACATTTATACTGAACCCAGTGTAAGGCCTATTCGCTAGCCTCAGAGAAGACTCAATCCTGCATTAAAAGATTTGGTCAGAATTGAGATTGAGAAACTCCTTCGCACAGGATTTATTTATCCAATCTTTGATAGTAAGTGGGTATCACCTATGGTGGTCATACCAAAGAAAAATGGGAAGTGGAGAATCTTTGTAGATTATAGAGAACTCAAAAAATCCACTCATTGAGATTATTCTCCCCTACCATTTGTTGATCAGGTCTTAGACAACTTGGCTAGGAGGAAATATTTCTCCTCTCTTGATGGATTTAGTGGTTAAAATCAGATACAGGTTGCTCCAGAAGACCAAGACAAAACAAAATTTACTTGCCCATGGGGCACATTTGCATATGGAGTGCTTCCTTTTGGACTGTGCAATGCTCCAACGACCTTTCAGAGAGCCGTTCTTGCCATATTTTCTGCACTTGTTAATTACTGTGTTGAGGTCTACATGGACAATTTTATAGTCTATGGGTCAACATATGATGAAGCTCTTTAGAACCTAGATCGAGTTCTACAAGTTTGTGAGGAAAATAGACTATCCCTTAGCCATGATTTTTTTTTAATAATGGTGGAACAAGGAATAGTCTTGGGTCATCATATTTCCTTTGAAGGAATAAAGGTCGACCCTAAGAAAATTGAAGTCATCCAACAATTGACTATCCCTCAAACTCATATAGATGTTCAAAGTTTTCTTGGACATGTTGGTCACTATAGAAGGTTCATAGAAGGCTTCAGTAAAATTACGGTTCCTATGTTCTTACTTTTATAGAAAGAAGTAGAATTTTTTTGGACATTTGAGTGTTAGCTATCATTCGAAACCATAAAGGAAAAGCTTGTCTCTACTCCCATTCTGCGAGGACCAAATTGGAGTATTCCCTTCCATATCTATGAAGATGCTTCTGACAATACTATTGGTGTAGTTCTGGGACAAGAAGATGAGAATGGGGGAAATTATGCCATATATTTCATCAGTAAAAATCTTACTCCTCCAAAATGAAACTATACAACAACAAAAAAGGAATTACTAGTTGTTGTTCATGCCATTAAGAAATTCTTCCATTATATTATGGGATATAAGGTTAGATTTTATATGGACCACTCAGTTGTGAAGTACCTAATGAATAAAGCCGTAGTTAATGGTCGAATTATGAGATGGTTATTGCTCCTTCAGGAGTTTAATGCCATAATTCTTGATAAACCAGGGAAATATAATGTAGTAGCAGATTTTCTATCACAAATAAAACATGAAGAAAGTGATAGTACTCCTATATAGGATGAATTCCCAGATGAAAATTTGTTAGCAGTTTCTATAAAATCACCCTGGTTCACAAATATCGCTAACTATTTAGCTACTTCAGAGGTACCCCCTGGATTCACAACTAAGAAAAAGAAGCATCTAATCAGGGAAAGTGCTCCATTCAAATGGATTAATGGAATGTTATTTTATTGTGGTCCTGATATGATCTTGAGGAGATGTGTAAGGGCAGACAAAAGCTACATCATTCTAAGGGCCTGCCATGATGATCCTTTGGGAGGGCACTACTCTGTGAAGAGAACTTATCATAAAGTCTTAGGAATTGGATACTATTGGACCTCAATGCATAAAGAAATTAAGAACTATGTTCATCATTGTGATGAATGTCAAAGATTAGGAAGATCAACTACTTCTTCAGAAATGTCGTTGCTACCACAAGTAGTGCTTGAACCATTTGAGAAATGGGGTTTAGATTTTATCAAACCCATAGATCCTTCCTCTGAAAGGAAAGAGCACATATTGGTTTGCATTGACTACCTAATGAAATGGGCTGAAGTTCAAGCCTTACGAATAGCTAGGGAAGATCGAGTAGTAGACTTCCTCTATAATAAAATCTTCCTTAGATTTGGAGCTCCTCGAATGATCGTTATTGATTAGGGACCCCAATTTATGTCCAAAGTGCTCTTGGAATTTACTAACCATTTTTAGCTAAGCCATAGGAAGTCATCCTCTTACCACCATAAATTGAACGACCAGGTGGAAGGAATTAATAGAGAGCTTGATTTTTTTTTAATGAAAGCAATTTCTTTTGCAAGAAAATATTGGGCTAGGAAACTCCCTGAAGCCATATGGGCATACAACACAACCTGAAAATCTACGATTGGATTCAACCCTTATGACCTCATTTTTCAGAGGAAGCCTTTTCTTCCTATTGAGTTTGAAATACAAACTCTATGAACAACTATGGAACTAGGTCTGTATTTAAAACAAGCCCAAGTTGAATGAGTTCTGCAACTACGTGAATTGGATGAGCTTTGCTTAGATTTCGTCCATCAAACTGAAATAATTCAATATCAACAAAAAGTGTGGCATGTCAAAAACATTAAGGAGAGGGAGTTTCATAATGGAGACTAGGCCCTACTATTCGATTCAAGATACAAGGATCATAGGGGAAATCTTAGGACTCATTGGTTGGGACCTTATGAGATTGATGAAGTCTTTTCAAATGGAACTATTCGGTTGAAACCAATCGATGGTGATACACACACCCTCTTAGCTAATGGTCATCACTTATATTTCTACCACAAGTCAGTAAATAGGGAAGACTTTTCAAAGATGGTAGAAATGCAGGGTGAGGTCTAGTGTCTTGACTCTACCAAGGCAAAATCTATCTCGTAAAAATGTTGGAAAACTGTTCAAAAAAAAAAAGTGCAATAAAAAGACATGTATGCCAAGATATTGTCAAAAATGTGCAATAAAAAGAAATGTATGCCAAGATATTTTCCTTCATTAAATTTTTCTTTTGGACTTGCCTAATTTTTTTCCATTTTGCAAGACTTCTTCAAAGCGAAAAATAACTTTCGGAGCACCCTCCAAAGATGCTCTGGAACGTTATGATCCTTATGCCAGATGCTCCAGAACTTGATGGTCCTCATGCCTGATCCTTTGAAACTTGTACAAAACTCATCAGTCAAAGAGGCATTTTTGCACTGAGGTATAAAGCTCCCGAAGTTCAAAATTCTTTATCATATCACTCCCCTTTATTCCATTGTTGCTTTGGCTACATCTTTCAAAGATGCTCCAGAACCTTCATTCCATTGCTTCTTTAGCTGCATCTTTTAGCGATTCTCTGAAACTTTCATTTCATTGCTGCTCCAGCTACATCTTTCGGCAATGCTCTAGAACTTTCATTTCATTCCTTTTTCGGCGATGATCTGGAACCTTCATTTAATTCCACCCTACACCGATGCTCCAGAACTTCTACACTAGTTTCGAGAGCGATGTAAAATTGCATGCTCCAAAACTTTTCATTCATATTCCACCACCTTTTTCAAAAATTCAAAAATTTTGTGAATCCTTCCATCAGTATATCTTGTAAACCTATCTTTCTATTTTGTTTTTATCATAAATAAAGTTGTGAAGTACTGCAGTCCTCATTGATGGCTCCATCACCCATAAAATTCTGCATCCATATCATAATAAATCCACCATCACCTCAGCCAATGCCTTCACGTCATCTTGTCAAATTTTTAAGGTATGAGATCTTCAAACAATCACAGAACGCAAGTAAGTATTAATTTTCACTTTAAGTAGGTAGTTGTTTTCAAATAAAGAATAATTAATTGGCACAAACTTCACTCCCAATTTAGCAACTTGTGCCACTGAGCAATCAGTTACTTGTACGACAAAGCCTTTTGCATGCCTCCATGCAAATTGGAAATCATTACATAGTAAGCTGCAAACAAGACAAAAATTGAGTTCAAAAGCAATATTTTCAAAAGTGTTGTGTCGTAATTAATTTTTTTTTGTAGAGTGGGAAATAAGGAATGGGGGGTGATAAAAGAAAGGCAGAGTCAGATTCAACGGATTTTTTTTTGGGATTAAGTAATATCTCAAGGTTGTTCGAAGAAGTAGGGTGGTTGAATTTTATCAGAAAATTTGAAGGCTACAATGAAAAGCTGGTGGGCTCTTTTATTGAAAACTACACAAATGGTGAGGTGGTACTTCATGGGAAGCATTTCAAGGTAAGTCCCAAAATTAGTTCTCACTTATTAGGCATAAAAATAAAATAAACCTCTCAAATTACGTACCATAAATTATTTGAATTATTTGTTAGAGAGGGAGATCCTCACCCAATGGTAGTAATAAGTACTAGGGGACAAAAGAAAGGGTTCCATAAAATCTCTATATTAGAACCCTGGGGTATTTCTATTGCATGCATTATAAATTATTTCACTTGTGAGGGTCAGCTAACTATAGTTGTAGGACCTACCTTCCGTATGTTGACCCATTTATGTCACAGAAGGGAGGACCTTGCTCTTAAGGGTAATATGCCTAAATTATTTTGTGATTCCTCAAACACTTCCATAGAAAGGTATAAAATAGGAACTGGGCCTTTGAAACATCATAGTTTGATTGAGTTGATCTATAAGTACCACTTTCGCAAGAAACTTGAGGGAAAATGAGAGAAGATTTTGAGGAAAATTGAGAAGCCTACAATTGCAAGGACAATAGAATCGGGGGAACCATCCCGCTAGGCTATTCCACCATCTAGAGAAATTTCCCCTAAGGTCTCTCTAGCTTTGGAAGCTCCTAATCCCACTACTCCTGGTGAGGATTTTCCAAACTTCTTTGGGGATGAATTCAAAACCCCTAACTTACCAAAACAAGTTGAGATTAATTATTTTGATTCAAGTAAACCTAGAAGAAAAAGAAAAGGGAACAATAACCTTCCAAAATCTGCCTCCATTAAGAAGAAGTAAATGTTTACCTTCTGAATTCTCCAAAATCCCAATACAGTGTAAGGAGGGAAGTTCAAAGAATAAAAATCCTAAGCAGCCACCTGAGCCCATAGATATTTTAGAGATTTCTAGTGAAGAGGAGGTACCCCTAGGTAAAGAATATTTAGGCGAAGATTTTCTTTTCCACTCTACACATGTGGAGTAAATATTCATTGATAAGATTGAGGAAAGAGAACATGAGGGGGATGACAATGTGCCAGGAAAATTTTCCCCCATTGTTAATCAAATAGTTGAGACAACTAAAACAAGTAGTGCCACTACAGAGTTAGAAAAGTTTAAAATAGAAATTGATGATCTACAAAGACAATTGTCCAAAGGTAATGAACTGATAGTGTTGAAGAAAAAAGAATTGACTGTGAAAATAGTTATAATAAACAAAATGTTTCAAGAAATATAGGGCTTGAAGCTTCAATTACAGGAAAATAACTCAAAAATCTATAAGTTACAAGAGAAAATGCAAGGACTGAATTAAATGCATAAAACTTATAGTGTTGACATTGCAAACAAAGATACACAAATTTAAAGAATAAAATAAAATTTTGTGCTTATGCTCACAACCTTTGAAGAGGACAAGAAAAAAAAACTGAAGAGTTCAACGCTTCCATCTGTAGGGTCATAGAACTGGAATAGGACTTGAAGGAATGCACTGTAAAACCTCAAATGGAGTCCAAATAAATTTATACTGAACCAGTTGTGATTGATTGGTTCTAGATCCACATTCCAACTTTGCTAATGAAATGGATAGAAAAGTGTTACTTCCTCAGAAATGTGCAAGTTGAAAATTACAGGTTAAAGAAGGAACTGGTGCTCCTGAAGGAGTTATTTCATAGGGCCTAGTGAGGAAAGTAGGATGCATGTCAACTAGTGGACTGTTTACTAAATTGTGGACGACCATCAAGATTTTACTCCATGTTTTTGAATGAACAATGGGTAATATAGAAATTGTTTAGGATCTACAATGATCAGCCCTACGAGTCCAATGATAAATAATTTGTTAAAATATTTGTAGAGTCAACCCCTGAAGACCAAGATCTAATTTGTGAATTCTTTCTGCATGATTTATTATTAGAAAATCACACAAATTTCTTTATCAACTTGTTCATTGGAGAGGTAGAACTGAGAGATTTTCTCTCCACCACGAGGAATCAAATTCATTGGCAGGATCACACAAGAGAGTTTGCACTAGCAGAAAGGATAGTGGGTCTCCAAATAAGGTCCTTGAATTCAAGGCCTAGTTGTTTCATAGATACATTTTTGTGTCTCCTTGTTAATGATAAGATGGAGGGAAGATATGACAAAAACCTCAAGCTATGTTATGATAATTTCATGGAAAATGGATAGAAGTTTATTGGAAAAGCATGACACACTTGCGAAGAAAGATTCACCCCACTACCAACTTACCTAAAGAAAAGAGAGGTCATTTCCCCTCTAAATATCAGGTGGTCATTTAGAAGAGCAGATGCCCTAGTTAAAATCCTGAGAACTCTTAGA
This sequence comes from Sequoiadendron giganteum, assembly GCA_007115665.2. Taxonomy (NCBI): domain Eukaryota; kingdom Viridiplantae; phylum Streptophyta; class Pinopsida; order Cupressales; family Cupressaceae; genus Sequoiadendron; species Sequoiadendron giganteum. The sequence goes on from CM021101.1 coordinate 526,868,367, forward strand.
AAAAAATGGATGGGAATGAAATATAGACCTCCCTTGCTACTCAATCCACCCCCGACCTTCAATATTTGAATAGATCATAATGACAGACTTTTCAATGAATGGAGGTAGAGTGTGATATTTCACAAAGGATTCATCTATGACCCTGAAGCTTTTGATGCAACAACAATGGAGGCACATGATCTCAATGCCCTATATGAGGAATGGAATAGGATTGAAGGGTTTCACTATGGAGTAGGAGGACCTACCAGGAATTAGGTGGGGGAGGAAATGATGAGGTAAAAATAATCTCATCATAATAAAATATGGGAAGCTTACTTTTACGAACTCAATTCTAAGCCTAGGCCAATTTATTAAATTTTAGAATAAATAATTGCTTATTTTAAGGAAAATTATGCTTTCTTTCTTTTGATCAATTGAGGAAATTTAATGGGTTGACTTGAGTGATTTTGTAGGGAATAATCGGTCATCTAGAAATTGTACAAAAGTCGAACCAACATGTGCCTCAAGTGTGGTAAAAGATAGATGTTGTGAATTTTCTCCTGAATATCGGGATGATGAACCAAGGATTTAGTTTTTGTTCTTTAAAATTCTGTTATCAAAACTTCATGGCTCTTCTCGAGCTATATGTTTATGAGCTTTAAAGACATAAAAGTTAGTTTTAAGTTGTTCAAGACTTTTTCAATGGCTATCCACACCATATTAAATTTAGGATTTAGTTATAAGTTATCTATAAGAATGTAATTTCATAAGTGATGAATAAGATAAAAGAAGTATCGTTATGTTATTCGCATAGTTTCTAAAATATTGTTGAAATGAGTTACCTAATTTCTATCTTTTGATACACTGTTGAATTATGAATGATGATGACTGTTCATAATGAAGAGACTCTAGAACTTGTAGCCTATGTGATTTAAAGACAAAGTGTTAGCCCAAGAGTAGGCCACTCGAGGGAAGTTAGCTTAGATATATAAGTATTTTATTGTTTTGTTACTCATTTGTTTAAAGTTAGATTTAACTGTTTAGTAGGAGGTAATTAAGTTTGTTGAAGTTGAGTTTGACATTCCAGAGCACCACTATTTTTAATTTGTATGAGTTATCTTTTGTAGGTGATAAAATATTTTACTGTTTAAAAGATGTTTCATTGTCTATTCACTTATTTTTCTACTTCCGTAGTATATCAGTTATTTAGTTTGCTTATCTCAATGATTTCTAGTTTAGTTGTGATGCTTTCTAAATTACTTTTTTTATGCTTTTTATTTTAGTATTTTTGGTTTTTCTTAGAGTAAGATTATTTTCTAGTTAAATAGTAATGGTCGTAGGTTAAAATTGATTCTAATAGTTTAAAGTAAATCAAAAAATATAAAATGAGTTATCCAAATAATCTCCTTATGCAAATTGCTTTGGACACTGCTCGGTCAACTAATTGACATTCAATATTATAAAGTAGTAAGACCTAATGACAACCTATCACTTCCCTCTCCTACGTGCCTCTCACCATGGTCCTCGGGAGGCCTCATTCCTATCTGCTGTGAAAAGTCCGACAACCGATGATCTGGTGGAACCGCTTGTCTGTAATGTTGCCGATAGTACTCGACCTCTCTAACCACCTCTTAGTATGCCCTCAAGGATACTGACCAGACCTGGGTGGATGAGGTTGTACTCTCCAGCTTCCTTTGTCGACCAATCTCCTGATTCCTCTTAGAACGAGCCTAGTCCCTCTCTGTAGTAACTGCCAAAACTTGTTGTCAAGACTGATTTCTCTTGGTTGTCAAAATCTATATTTTCCCCTCCAACTGCTGGATCAGTACACCTCTATGATTAGGATTTGCTAGTGGCTATTGATCTAGGACTACTATATCCCCATCTTTGGGGTGATCATCCTATATGGGAATCTAATGAATCTCTACCCACGATGGTGTTAGTGCCCATGGGGGTGCCTGGTCTTGTGGTGGTGTATGATGAGGAGGAGGGCCACCTCCTCCCCTATCCCCATCACCATATATGTGACCATCGACTTTGCCTCCTTGTCCCCTACCTCTGCCAGTAGACCTGCCTCTCGGTCTCCATCATGGAAGAACTATGCCTAGAAATGTCAATCAAAGAGGAGGCCTAAACCAAGCTCTGTAAGCTTGGGTAACCCCTGCATCTATTGGCCCCTGATCATATGGTTATGGCCTGGCTACTAGCTACCTAAATGAGGCTACTACCTCTGGTGTTGGAATCGGCTAACCCCATGTTGTCTCTCTTGTACTGTGAGTGAAGATCACATGTACAGATCATCTGACCTATCCTGAATCTCGCCAAACTGTCGGACCACCCTGTTTGGAAGATACTACTCTATCATGGTGTGCTCTCGACCCTACATCCATCTATCCTATCGAGTAAAAAATAGTTGATCGATATCATCATACCACCAGCCTATATCTATCTAGGGCCTCCAAACAAACTCTCATATCTCATCAAGAACTTGTCATCAATGGGCGATGCATCTGGTACCTATGTGATTAAAGTGAATCAAATCTCCCCCATACCACCAAATGACATGATCATCAATATCCAAAACAATCAGTGTGAGATCTGGATGAAGCACTTGAATTCGCTCCCATTCCTAGATATGCAGAAAAGTAACTCTGGCCCTGAGAGCCTTGTTGTCAAGATACATAAACTCATGCAAATCTCTGTATAGTGAGGCCATCATCACTGGCTCCCAAGAAAAGCACTCTCTGTGGATGACCATCTTCTCCCATGCCAGTCCCCAACTTGGACTAAAGTATTGGCCTTATTGATCTGGTGCCACAAGACTTGAAATGATGGCTGCAACAATCAACTTGTACATGGGCACTACGCCCTGGTATCTCTCCATGTCAATTTTTCTATTGGAAAAATGGATCTCATCAAGACCCATCACATCAAAGAAAACATCCCTACATGCATCTGGATCATAAATAAATCTAGCTCCACAAATGGGCATTCGTAGGATGCACTAGAGATCCCCAAGAGTGATTGTGGCCTCGGTTGTAGGGAGATGGAAAGAAGAGGTCTCACTATGCCACCTCTTGACCAAATTTGTCATCATACCCAAGTGGGTCCAAACAGGGGGAACGCACACAACAAACCAGAGAGTGAGAATAACAAGCTGCTCCTGAAGGAATATGTTTATACCCTGTAATCTTCGCAACATCGACCATCGGTGCTCCCTTGAGTGAAGTATATCAAGGTCCTCCTACATAAGGGAAACCATCACGTCAAGTCTTGTAATTTTTTTTGCCTCCCGCATCAACTTTTTGCATTTGAAACAACAATTACGATGTTGTTTGCAAATGCGGTGTAGTTTGTAAAGTTCTAAACTACGTCACGGTGAGAAGGTTTGATAAATCATAAATTCCTAAGTGCGTCACACGGTTTGATTTGCAAGTGCGGCTGACTTTGTGCTCAAATCCCTAATTCCAAATTGCACTGTATGATCTAATTTGCATATGCAACAGAGTTTGAAAGAAAACCCTAATTTCCTAACTGGCTCGTGGTGGCATTATTTTAATATACAACACTATTTGAGGTCATGCAACACTGACTAAGCATTTGCAATGACACTATATAGTGTAATTTGACCTAAAGTTGACCTGGACCCTATTAAATGCACATAAAACGAGAAAATTAAAAGTCAGGATAGGGATACATACCATGGGTCCTGCACTGGTTGGTCGCTAGTGCACTCATACCCTCTCTGACAGATGCCTAGGGATTTTTTTTTGTGCCATCTTGATCAGGACTCGAAGCTCAAAATGCAAGAATCTTTAAAGGCTAAGTGTGCAAATGAACTAAAAGTGACCCCTCAAGGTCTATTTAAGCTTGCAAATTAGGGTTCTTTGACCTAATTTGACAATCCAACTAGGTTCCTTGTCCCTCAATCCCATTTATGCCCAACTAAGGGCCATGTTGCATCATTTTCGGTATTTTAACATGTTTTTTGGCATCCTGAGGCATTTTTTGGACCTTTCGGGCACTTTGTCTTCTTTTTTTCTTCCCAAGATCATCCAAAAATGAAATTTTTTGTCTTATCTCTCAAGGGGGAAACATATCAACATAATCCTTTCGTTGGGGCAGTAGTGGGGCATTGAAAAAGTTAGATTTTTTTTGAACTTCTGATCACAAAAGTTTATTTATTTGAACCAATACAACAAGTGCATTGCTTCAAGGAGGGGAAAAATGTAGACATGGAAAATTGACATACACACTTGATACTAATTACTAAAATCATTTCTTCCTAAATCATACTCTCAGCTTGTCATCACTTTTCATCTCTTAATTAGATAAATCATTATCTATTTAATTAAGTCATTCTCTCCTCTATTGATTAAATTAATCAAATTAATTTAATTAATCCTCTATCTCTATTCATTTAAATAATTCAATTTATTTAAATTAAAACTCTAAATTCCTCTTATTAAATTGAATAAATTAAAACCTTATTTGATTTAATCCAACATTACCCCCTTTAGTTAAATAAATCAAAACATTTATTTAATTAAAACCTTCCTCTCAATTTGATTTAAATCAACTCATAAATTTAAGTCTAAATTTTCACATCTCCTAATTCCTCATTAAATTAATTAATCTTTCATTAATTTAATCCTAAAATATGTCATATTCTCTAGAGAATTCAACTTGCACAATAAATCAATTACTTTGATTTATTAAATTGCTTATTTTCTCTCAACATGGAATAAGGGAGGAATATTCCTTCAAATTTGAATTCAAATCCAAGTGAATTTGTCCTTCCAACAAAGAATTCACTCCTCTTACATGTCCTTGTGCATTGAGCCAAGTTACATTAACTTCATTCTTTTTTCCCTCTCACATGTCATTTCCTCAATTTTAAATTCCACCTAATATCATTTATTGGCACTTTGATAAAAATGTGTACAACCTTCATCCATTAACATCTTGAAAAGTGGCACTTGGTCATTGGATGTTCAATGATCCCACATTTCTCAATCTCACTCTCTCTTCCAATTTGGAAATCTATAAATGAGAGACTCTTCCTCTCATTCTTCATCCACAAATCCAAGCAAGCCTACTATACTTCATTTCATCCATAATTTGAGTAAAGTTACTCTCTTCACATGGAGAGCTAATTTTTTCTAGTTCATAGCAAGTGTTCATCATTTTTATTGTTTCATAGCTAGGTTATGCCAAAATCTCATCAGGATGCTACAACCATCACAGAATCATCATCAAGCTTACGAAGGAGTTGAGAAAGGTCCAATTTATACACACAATTGGCACCAATTCCACCATGGGATCAATATTTTTCATCTTAGAATAGGATTTCATTATTTTCTTTGTTCATTTCTTCATTAACTTTCCTATTTAAACATTGCAAATGGATTTCATGGGTAATCCTTGTCTTAACTTACATATTGATTGAATTATGTGTTTTTTTGTTTTTTTATGCAGGTGTAAGGATTGGTGTTCACAGTTCAAAGGGATTTTTATTTTTTTCATGTGATGTATGATCTTAAGGAACATTAGACATAATTTCACCAAGAGAGGAAAAGTGCAAATGGTCTCGTCTTGTATGCAAAAGTGGAAAAATGAAAATGTCTCATCGTGAGCAACATTGTACCTAATGTTTCCAAGAGAGGGAATCACAAGGAAAAAGAGAATTGCGTGCAATGAAATGGTAGTGTTGATGTATGCCCCCACTTTAAATGAATTTATACAAACCTTTTTGTTAGAAATTATTTAAAGTAGAAGAAGAAGAGGACATGATATCTTGTTTGGAAACTGCTATATTGAGTCATATGTTTCTAATAAGATATGTCATGAAGAGGGGTGTATGTCATAGGCAATTCAACTTAAGACATGTCATCCACATCCCAATCTTGCTCTTATATGTTCATGAAAGGTTAATGACAAGTGAAATATGAGGGAAAAGGCTAACTAATCCCTTGCCCCCACTTAGTGCGGGACAAGAGTGAGCCAAAAGGATTGAGGAGATGCAAGGTAGATTGAAAATTAGTATCAATTAGAGGAATTTGGGGCCCCCTCATAAGGAAGAGCACCAAAATCCTTAATATTTTAGATTTTACTACTCAAGGCCTTACACTTAGTAGTGTGATGACTATTAAACTGGTAGTAGGAACAAAAGGAATGTTTGTGGTAACATTTATTTCAAGTTCTTGGAGGAAGGGAGATCAAGTGATCTTGGAGGAGTCTCAACAAGATACCCTCTTGATCAAGGGTAGAAGGGGATTCTTTGGTGTATGAAAAAAAAGGGTCTTGCATAGTATAGAATGCCATGTACCTACGCAAGGCACTAGAGATTGTAAGATTTTGTATACTCCTTTGGAGGAGTGTGTAAAATCTAAATCATTAGTGCTTTGCGAGATGGAATTGGCATGAATCAAAGATTCATTTGTTTGTTTCAATTGTTGCAAAGGATCACTTTCTAAGTTTTGTTTAGAAGGGTGATTTGGGATAGGTTTGGTGTGAGGGGAAGGCTTGTTGATTTCAATTAAGGGAGAATAAACAAGACCATGATGTGTTGTTTGCATATTAGGCTTGATAGGTTTGCGAATACCTTGTTTTCTAGCACCACAAACTTTTCCATAAATATTTTATAGCTTTTTTTGATTGAGTGATTGTTTGTTATGTGCTTCATTGGCTGAAGTTGTTGAGGTGGATGCATGCAAAGGACCGACCGAGTCTTGTGTGGACAAGACTGCGTTTCCCTTTTTAAAGGTTTTGTGTATGATCTTGGATTCTCCCATTAAGGGAGGGGTGAAGTCTAAGGAACCCCAATAATCATCTAAGAGCTTTGTGATTTTCTCAAGATCTTTTGCTTTATTTGTTTGTTGTGCGGGTTCCACTTGGGTGGTAGGTGTTAAGGTGTTGAAGTGATTCTCTTTGGATTGTTCAATGTTTAAGCAACTTTTAGGTTCGAGATCAACATCGTGTACACTTTGTTGTTGTAGATGTACTTCATATTTAAATGAAGAGTGGAAGGAACTCCATTCATAGCATGAATCCATGGCCTACCTAAGATAAGGTTATATGAAAGTTCATGAGGTATAACATGGATTTTAGTCTCCAATATGGCCATTGCAATTGTAAGAGGTATAGTGATCACTCTGAGTGATGATGTTGTCAAATCCTCTGATAGATAAAGAATCAGGTTTGATGCAGGATCTATCAATGCCAAGCCTATCCAAAAGGTGCACACTACACACATTAAGAGCAGAGCCAATATCTACAAGAGTCATCTTTATCCCTTTTGTTTTGTATTGAGAGATTATTATGGAAGATTCATTTTGTTTTTTACATCCAAAGGAGGGATCTCACTTTGGTGAAAAATAATATCAACATTAATTATATGAATAATAGCTGATATGTCATTTGATTGATCATTAGAAGGGATAGGAACTTGTTGTAGGGAATTATGCATCATGTTGTGATAGTGAGGGGAGGCTTGAATGATATCCCATAAGGATATCTTAGCAGAGCTATTCCTTAGTTGATCAACAAGGTCATACTCCCTAAGGAGGGAATTTAAGTGAGGGGCAGCAGGGAAGATGGGATTAGGTAAAGGTAAGGGTGTTGAGGGTGGTGGTTGCAATCCAAGATTGTTGTGGGTGTAATATGTATGAGCAATGATATTATGACTTGGTTGCTGCAACACATTATGGGTAGGTGGGAAGAGGGTGAATTCGGGTTTGGTTGAAGGTGGGTAAAGGATGAGTTGAGGTTGAATAATATTAACATCCCTGAGCAAGGGAGAGGCTGAGGTTGTCTCATTATTTTATTTTAAGGATGTAATATTATTATTGTCATTATTATCCTTATTATATATCATGATATCCTCCCTAGGAGGAAGGGTTTTAGGAGAAAAAGAGACCAAAATTTTGGGAGAATAAAAGGTTGGTTCTTCTAAAAGAGCTTCAACACTAATAGGAGAATGATCAATGATTGAATTTTTGTGCATAGGAAGGATTTTTTTACGTGAAGGGGGACAAATAAGATGTTCATGACTGACACCAATTATGTTTTCTAATAACAAATTATCATCATCACAACTAGGAGAAATACTAGGAGATAAGAAAATGTTATTGTCATGATTAGCTATGTTTGTGTTGTCTTGTTCAGGAAGGTCTTGTCCACTAAGAGAGGTAATAGGAGAGAAACTACTAGGATTCTCATAACTCTCATTGATTGGTTCTTCTAACAAAATATCCTCATCACCAAGGGGGGAGATATTAGGAGAAGAACTAATATGATCATTAGGAATGTCCAAGGTTGTCTCTTCTTTCACTACAACACTCTTGTAGGGAGGGGAGATTAAAGTGTTCTTAGCATGTGTAGTTATTTAAGCACTAATATTGTTTGAATAAAAATGAAAAGTACATGTAACCATTTCATGCAATGTTTCAAGAATATAAATAATGTATATGCAATAATACAAGACATTTTTATCCAATATATGCTAAGATTTAAGAATGTAAATAATGTACATGTTAGAATGAAAATAAATTTTTAAAAAACTAATGCAAATTTTTACGAATATAAAATTTTTATATGCAAAAGTGAAAATTACTTTTATTAATGAGCTGCAAAATTGCAGAAATGGAAGCATTTTTAGCTCTAATGATGAAATGATTTGAAGGATGACCATCCTAAAATGATGTTTTTGACCTAGAAGCATAAAACCTATGTTCCCAAAACTTTCCAGACTTATAGTATATGATAGTATGAGCCTAAGAAAGCACAAAAATGAGGTTTCTAGTGTTGTAACAAATAGTGAAAATTTTGGAAATGGACTAGGTCGCCCAGAATGGTGAATTAGTCCCAGTTAGGTTTTTTTTCAAAATTTCCAAAAAATTGCAACTGTTTAGGATGGGTTTGATGTTGGGTGACCAAAATAATAAAGTTAGGTGCAAAAATTGGATGAATGGAAAGGATTTGAGATGCAAGAATGCAAATTACATACACTTTCATGCATACAAAAATGTGAAACCCTAGGATGAAAATGAAATAATGCAAACCTAGGATGATAAAGAACTCCAAAGCATAAAAGAAAGGTGCAAGAGTGTCAGGTTTGCCAAAATGAACCACCAAAGAAGATATGCTAAAAAGGGAAAAAGGATTCCCCAAATAGACCCTTAGGGTTTTTCACCTAGAAGCTTGGATGGAAGAATGACTCTCTTTCACCTAATGATATACCTTTTTGGGCGATATCATTCAAAGGGGAATTTATTGGAGGGTTTTTGATGTGCGTGAATGTGTCTAAGTGTAATAAACCAAAAATAGAAATGATTTATTGAACGCTAAACTATTGAAATGCGAAGTGTTGGAAAATACATAATGATATGCAATCATGTACAAGATGACCTATTCTTCTTGTCCAAGATGCTTTGTACATCCACTTGATATGCCTTCTTTCCTTCAACGAGTTTTTTTATAGTCACCAAACATCGAGTTGCCCATGTGGCTTGCCCGTGACGAAAAATCCTCTCCATTCTCTTAGTTGATACAACCCACTAAACTAAAAAGAAATGAAAGAGATAGAATGTGTGTACTTGGAATTTGAAGGAGGATCTTTTGGAGGTCTAGAATTATCATGAAAATGTTGTAGAAGGCGAAAGGGACGCTTGCGCCAATCTAGGTGACCTAGTCCCAGATTTGAGAAAATTGGCCTAAAGCCCACTTCTGCAAAATGGGTGTTTTAAAATATGAAAATCACTAAAGGCCTATCTAGTGGGACTAGGACACAATTGTTGGTGACTTAGTCCTCTTCTATCTATTTGGAAATTCTAAAAGGGGAACAAAATCCCTAGTTCTGCACTTCGGTTCTTCACAGTTGTTTGCTTTTGAAACTCTGATATTCAGGCCTGAAAGTGACTTTTGGTGGATGTTAGGAATTTGCAAGAAAGGAGAAGTCTTAAAAAAGTCTTCAAATATATCCAATGATCCTCAATGTACATAAATCTGCAAGCACACAAGGAAAGAAAGATAAATTGTTTATTGTTAGGGATGAGGGGTTTGCCTTGGTCAAACCCCTTTTAGGTAACTAAACCAAAATAAATAGAAATAATGTAATGAAACATGAAACATGAATTAATGGAGTGAGTTACCTTGACATGATGAGATATCTTGTGTTGTTACCACAATCAACCCTTGAATGCTTCAAAAAAGATGTCTGGTTGAATTGGAATGCTCAAACCCTAGCTTGCTTGAGAAGAATTTTGGAGAGAGGAGTGGTTGAGAAGAGGAATTAGGGTTTAGAATGAATGGACCTAGGTGAAAAAGATGAGAAAATCCCTTATTTATAGAAGTTAAGCCCTAATTTCCTCAAAATAACACCATACAGGCCCACCTTAGGACTTAGAAGATAAAATCTTTAAAGAAAATTAAGTTAAAATTAAATTTTATGCCACATGGGACTAGGTCACCCAAGGTGGCGACCTAGTCCAAGGGAATTTTTGATTGGTTTTTGAGGATTGAAGTGTGATTATTAATTTTTTTTGGGATTGTCTCATGAGACACACTGAGGTAAGGCATGTGTGTGCATTAAGGAGTCATTATAGCATAAGAAAGGTTTGATGTAGTGATGACAATCCTAGAGAAGTGTGAAAATGTTTTACAACACCTTACAAAACTTTGGCTCAAGGCTTGGAAAGGGGTAAAAAGAGGTTGAAAAAACATCCAAAATCCATAGGCAATAGTCCAAATGAGTGAAAAGTGTCAAAGTCTACACTTTTTGGTGACATAGGTACCAACAATGAATATATGACCTGAGTCAAATAGGTCTTACACAAGGTGATTGAGACACTTGCATTGTTTTGTATCATGTTCATTATGTCAATGAAAATAGCAGTAAGTAGTGGAGTTATAGGATGGGGGTAATGACTTATTGGGATTGGGTGCATGGACAAGAGGTAAGGATATCATTTTTTGTTGGAGTAATCGATTCATGGTTTTATAGAGGGTATCAAGTAAAGGGGTGAAGGTGCATTTAGGATCTCCATAATTGAAGGGCACAACATATCAGATAATGACCACTTGGTTATTGGTGGGTGGAGGGTTTTGGTAAGAAGGGTTGAATTGTAAAACTCCTTTGGTTGGTTTTTGGAATGGCTGAGAGTCAGGTTTGATGGAAGTGTCAGATTTCTCAACTCTACTAGAAGTGGGTCATTTATAATGACTTCTAGTGGAGTTATGATAATCACAAAGTGCTTGGCATGAGTGCATGAAGGAAGGGAACTTCATGAGGTTGAGATTTCCTTGGAGAGGTGTTAATAGGTTTTCCAGTGAAAATATTTTGCAGATGTGTGTGAGGTATCTTGACATCAATTAAGGAATCAAGTGCTTGATAATGAGAGATAAAGTTTGTTATCTTCTCATTAGTGTCTTTCTTGCATCTCATGAGATTGGGCAAGGTTTTCTTGGGATTCATGTGGATTTAGAAGTGGTTGATGAAGGAATCCACCAATTCATTGAAGGAACTAATGGAATTGTTGGGTAAGGATGAAAACTAGTATAAGGTGGGATCTTTGAGGATCCTAGGAAATAATTTATCTAGCAACTTGTCATTGATAGAAAAGTCACTACATAAGGAATTGTAGGCATTAATGTGATTAGAAGGGTCACCCTTCCTCCCGTACTTCTCAAATGTAGGAATTTCTAGTCCTTGGGGTAGTGGGATGCATAGGATGTCTAAGGATAATGGATTTATATGAATATAGTGTGTAGGTGAACCATGTAGGATTTGGTTGATAGTGGAGATTTGTTGTTGCATTGAGGTCATAGTGTGAAAAATATTTGTGATAAGGGGATCAATGTAAGTGGTATGAGGTGGAAGGGAAAGTGGTGATGGGGTGAAGGTGGTGGAAGGGGAAGTGGAAGGGATGTTATTATAGTGGGGATGGTGGAATGGGTTAAGGGATATGAGGCCACAAGGGAAGTAGGATCACTAGTAGGAATGTTGAGGGAAGGTACCACATTACTAATCTGTTGAACGCTTGTTGTCACACTAGGAGATGCATAAGTGGTAATGAAAGCTATGGTTGAGGGGGGAGGAGTGGAAGGTCCTCCTTGGCCAATAATAGGGGTGGGTGAGTGAGATACCTTAGGTGTGGAAGAGGAATTCTTTTGGTATATTTCTACTATCTTCTTCATAACACCTAGACCATAATCTCTGTCCAACATGCGGTGAAGGTACTCTATGGCGGGGATGGTGGTTCTAGATATGTTCTCAAGGCTTAGTTCATGTTGAAGGTCAGCCAAATCAACATGGATTTGAAATATTTTGTCATTTGAGAGGTCATTAGTTTTGTTGTCACCATATGTGTATCCTATGTTCAAAGAGTTTCTAAGGATGGTCTCTAAGCCTAATGTACAATTGTTGATACTAGGAGTAGAATCCTACAAGATCCCAAGATCTACAAAAAAAAATTTGTCATTAGATGCCATGAGTCTAGAGCTTCGTCTCACAACAATATCAGAAAGAGAACACCAAATTCTCATGCAAAGTTTCCTAAGGGTGGGATGGATACTAATGCAATGTCAACAAAAGAGACTAAATTTCTTGTAGCTAAAATTTTGGAAAAGAAAACAAAAATTCAAAACTAGAGGACTGAAATGTAGGAAATGCTTTAACAGTGCTAGAAATTACAAAGTGCCTGGTGCAAGAGGACTAGGTCACCCAATGTAGCGAATTAGTCCAAGTAGTGTTTATTTTTAAAATTTTATGAAATTTTTACTATGTTTTATGATGTTTATGCTTTTCTGATACAAACACACAATGTAAATGCAATTTTTTGGGTACTTTTATATTGAAAAATGTAATGCAAAGTGGAATCAAACATCGAAATTAGACTAAATGCACTTTTTATGAACCCTAGGATATAAAAAAAGAAAATGTTTAATGCAATACAAGATTTTTACTAAGATGAAATGTAAAAATTAGAAGATTAACAAGTATTCTATGGTTGGGTTCACTAAAATGAACCACCAAAAAGATATATATGTAAAGAAGGGAAAGAGGATTCCCATTACTAGGCCCCTAGGGTTTTTCACCTAGGAGCACTTGGTTTAGGAATGCCACTCTTTCCACTTTGGTGATATGAATCTTTTTGGTGATTGCATTCAAAGGAAGGGGTTGAATAGAGTTGTTTTGTGTAAGAGAACTTTGATTGAATACTTCGAATGAAATGAAACTAATCTAACTATGAAATTTGAATGAAAAGAAAATGTAAACTAAATGCAAGCTAACTAAATGACCTAAATGTATGTAAATATGAAGAAAATTGGAAAGTACAGAGGCAGTGCACCTAGGAAATGAAAATTGCAAAAGAGAAGCCTCAAAATCTTCTTAGATCTGATTGAAATATGTTAAGTGACACTTACACCAGAATGGGCAACCTAGTCCTTCTATTAGGAAATTTTGCAAGACTGAGTTTCAGGAAAAGGGGTATCTGGAAATTTCAAAACCCTTTCTCAGGCTTGGTATAGGGACAAGGTCGCCGATGATGGAGACCTAGTCATCATGGTACTTTTAGATGCTTGAAGGTATAATTATGTGGGTCCCCACTTGCACTTTCCTTTTTTGTCGATGCTTGTGTCCGAATCTTCAAAAAATGACCTAAAAGTTATCCTTTTGCTCCACCTAGGGTTTGATGACTTGATTTGACTTGAATGGAATGATTGTACACTCTTCAATAATTTATTCCTTGCCAAATCTGAGTACAACCTATAAATTACATGCAAATACAAAGAGAATGTTGGGGTTAGAGAATAGGGGTTTGCCTAAGTCAATTCCCTTTGATGGTAACTTAAACCCAAATGAGAAATAAAGAAAGGAAAGATGATTGAATGATAGAATAATGTAAAAACTCACCAAATCCTTTGTTGTTGAAGTCTGAAACATACAAGAACCAACTCCAATGGAGGTTTCTTGAGATGCCTTTGTGCTTGATTACTTTCTTCCGAAGCTTGAGTGCAGGAGTGCTTGTGAAGATGAAAAAATGATCTTAGGGAGGGAAATGAATATGAAAAACCTTATTTATACAAGATATGCCCTAATTTCTTGAAAATGTCACATGATAGGCTGACTCTAGAGTTTTGGAGGAAAATCCCCATTAGGATTTTTATTTAATTTTGAATTTTAAGCTAAAAGGGACTAGGTTGGCCAAGGTGGCGACCTAGTCCACTTGGGAAAATTCAAGTGGTGGTTGGGAATAAAAAGGTGTTAAATGATGTTTATCAGACTTGCCTCCTGAAACATACTTAAGGTGGTCCTAAAAGTACATTAAGGGACTAATTTATCATTAAAATGGGTTGAATTAGTGATGTTAAGCCTAGGAAAGTGTGAAAATACATTACAACATTTTACAAAACTTTGGTATAAGGCTTGAAAAGGGGTAAAAAGGGGTTATTTAGGTGAATCGTGTTGAAAGGGTCTTATAAAAGTGGAAAGATGTGTTAAAACACTTCACAAGACCTTTATAAAACACTGTTAAATTGTTGTTGATTTGCAAGTATTCAAGACTAAACCAAGTTAAAACAAGGCCAATATCTGAGGGAAAAAGACAAAATGAGTGAAAAAGTGTTAAAGGCTACACTTTTTGGCGACACAATAAGCATGATTTTTATCTCTCTTTATAGACCACCTAATCAAGTTGGATGGGGTGAAAAGGGACTTATAAAGACACTTCGTTGAGATCAAATTGCACCCTCTTTCAAACCATTGGAAATATTAAGCTAGGGAGATTACTTGTCTTCAATTGAAAAAATAAAGTATGATTCTATTTATTAAATGAATTTAACCTTTCTCGAATGTATTCTCATATTCAAATTTGTATTGTGTAGATGCAAAGATATTTATAAATGAATTTATGAAAATTCATATTGTTGATGATACATTGATATAATGGAAATAAATTTAATTATTATTTCTTAAATTTTTTAATTCCTACTTCTATGGTTACTATTATTTGAATTCCATCATATAGAAAAATGTATATTTTTGGTCAATTTGGGCCTATAATTACGTTGATATCAAATCATATATTTCAACCTTGGGACTTAGGTGCTTTCACTTTTGTTGTGCTAATCTTGTTGCTAGGTTTTGAAGTCATGTATCACAAAAAAATGGGAAAATAAAGTTTGAAGGGAACAAAACCATCAAAATATTGACGTAGATGATTATAAGAGAACTATTATGACACTAACATAAACTAAATTCAAGACCATGTATAATTCTAAACCATTGGAAGTAACCTTTAAATATTTCAAAATTCAAAAGGGAAAAAGTAGTGGCTGAATTTTTTAAGAAATTGAAGCCACCAAAGGCATGTCCTTTCCCTACCCCCAACTCTAAGCCATTAGCTATATGTGATTCTCCTTTTCATTGTGTGCATAACACACTAGCCCTTTCTAATGATGTAATTATAGGGTAAAATTATGTTCATGATAGCATATTTGTAGCTACAAGAACATTATAAGGGAAAGAACTTGAAGATGAGGAAATTCCTACTATGTAAGTAGAACTATGTGTTACATGATGATATAATATTAAATAAAAATTATCATGTTTATTTAAAGATAGGAAGTAATAATGCGAACATTATAAAAATATCTATAGTTTTTCATGATTATCTTCTAAGGAATTAATTAAAGAGGAGTTTTCTAAAAAATTTTGAGTAATATTTTACCCTTATTAATCTACAAAAATATTATAACCTTGATAAAAAATAATGATTCAGTAATTGGAAAGATGAATTAATAAAGTAAATTAAAATAATTTGGAAGAATAATTAATAAAGTAAATGAAAATAATATTATATTTTACCTTGTAGAATATTCTTACCATTATGAGTAGGATATTAATGAGGGAAGTGAGTCCTAGTCTCATTAAAATTTTGTATGAAATTAGGGGTGGATCATCCCAACTTTTCTCTATACTGTAGAGGAATTTTAAGGTGATCAAATCACTCTATGCAAAAAATACATCACAAGAATGGAAAATCGACAATTCATTGAGGCCTAAAGTTTAAGGGTTCAATAATAACATAGACATAGGATCTAAGGAGTTTTTTAGAGATATCAATGAGCTTGCATATTAGGTTTATGAAATCATCTTCTAAATTCCCACCTATAATCATTCACTAAAAGGGAAACAACAAGGAGTAAGAACAAACACATTGATTATATAATTAAAGAAAAATTTAAGCTGCTAAGTTCAATGGGATAGGACATGAAAATGTAGTTGAAGCATGGTAGATTGGTATAAATAAGTACTTTGGATTATTGGAGATTAATTCCATTACTAAAGTTAGAATTTAAATCTATTAGTTAAGAGGATAAACATTGCTTTGGTGAGATCACCTAATAGAGATATAAAGGTATTATTTAAGCCAATTAACTTGGGATAAGTTTTGAAAGTGATTCCATAAGGAATACCTATCAAATTATCATTGGGGTCAAAAGATGAAAAAATTCCACTCACTATGCCAATGGGAATTCCAATAAAAAAGTACAAGCCTAAGTTCACAAGCCTACTCCACCATGTCTACTATATGGAGGAAGAAGAGGACCATGCAATTTTTTTTATCTTGGGTCAAAATAAGAACAATGTATTTGTAACCAAGCTTGCTAAATCCAAAATATGGAACCAAGTAGGTGCAGTAGCCCTAGTTGTTGAGGTAAAATAGAAAAGAAAGCATAAATTAAAAAAAAATTCAATTTTTATCCAATTTATTTAACAATAAAACTAAGAATTCTAAGATTCTATATCTATGGAGAGGGATTCTTAAATATTTAAAAAACTAAAAGAAATATAGAAGGGAAAATGGGTCATTTGGATAGATAACTAGAGACAAGAAAGGGAAAACAACAAGGACAGTAACACAAGTTGATACCATACGAGTTAAGAAAGTAACAAGAGTAGGCTTGGTGGATGAATATTTGATGTATTGAGGTGAAAATTAGTAAATGAGTGCTCATAGAATCTAAATGGAATAAAAAATGCACCTTCTTGAATTAATGTAGCTATGAATAATCATGAAGTTGGCTATCATGCCTTCTTCATATCTAGCTTCAAGGTACTCCTTATGTCCAACAATTTCTATTATAGAAAACATAGTATCCAAATATAGATATATTTATCATAATGTAATATATAAATATAACATTTATTATAAAAATATAAGTTGAGAGGAGATGGAGGTTTAGTTTGGGTCAAGTAAGACTTAGAAAATCAAATTCTACCTATACAAAATTGAAATTGACCTAGGTGTTACAAATACTAAGGAAAATATATGGGTCACTCAATTAGGACCATATGACCTAATACTAGCGATGGGTTGGTTTGAGGATCAACAAGCCATGCTTGACTACTACTATAGAAACCTAAATTTAACTGATCCATTTCTTTCGAAACATCACCAATTTTCATCATTTCTCCCAATTAATGTCTTCATCATTTAATTAAGTAATTACATTATTTAATTAAACTAACGCTATTTCCCTTTCATCTTGGATAATTAATTAATTATTTAAAATTCAAAATTTACCTCCATTTCTATTTTAATAAAATAATTTTGAATTATTTAGTTAAATTATCTATTTCACCATTTTATTCTATTAAATGCTCTCTCATTCTTTCTACCTTTTTTGGGAAAACCTAACTAAACTATACCATTTGAGTTAATGAAATATCATATCAGTTATTAACAAGTGGGTTAATGAAATGGTGGCATGAAAATCTCTATGGCTATATAGGCCATATATCTATTTGATGTCTTGAACTAATCTCTTTAAATGTGTTTCATAAATATCTATGTTATCAACCACCTTCATGTCTATATAATTTTCTACCCTTGGATCCAAAGGAGTTTGTATATGGATGTGACTCAAGTACACCCTACAAAATTAACTTTTATTTTTTCAAATTGAGTCACCTTTCTAGAATATTCTATATGAGTCAACCCTAGTTTTTATAGAATAAAAAAGGCATATCAATTGAGGAGGCTCTAGAGACCACCAAAAAATTATTTAAATTATTTCCCAAAATTCTCAACGTTGAAAGAAAAGGAGGAGACTTTATATTTTCCTATTACATGGTAATGGTAGTATCAACATTCTAAATAGCTACTTTCATCTTGGTCCAAAAAGGATTATATTTCACTAGAATATCTTTGGTATTTATGATACTTCTAAGAGAAGACTCCTTTAATAGGTCAAAGAAAACCTTTCTTAATTTGAGATATTCAATATCATCATAAATTGTCACCCTTGAAAATATCACACTAGGTTTTTTCTCCCCCTTATGTGCTTGGACCTAATGGTGCACTTAATTTCCTAATTATGCATTCCATGACCCATTTTAAACATTTTATCAAACAATCAAATGTGAAAGATCAAAGTATGCATTTAATATTTTCCTTTTACACTTTGTATATTGAAAAAGGAGGGATCTAGTCTCAGGTGCACTACGTCCTAGGTGTTACACCTTGTTTCATAGTTTTTGAGTTACTTTAACCTTCATGACTGAAAATGTTGATATATGTAAATCATGGATTTAGTATGTAATGAAATATGTAAATATGCATTAAGATAATGATTATGTTTATATTTATGAAATACAATAGAATAATATGTATTGCAATGTGAATATTCTAATGTTTAATGGTGCAAATGATTTATGATGAAATCAGATTTCATGTGAACAGATAACTACTATTATTATGTATTACGTTGAATACATGAATAGGTTCGAACCTTTGAAAGAGAGGGAAGTATCACTAAGGAGGAGAACTTGGTCTGGTAACCCTAATAAGCCTAACTAAGCCTTCACCCACTCACTTCTACATGGGTCAAGTCAGTCAAGATTTGGTGGCTAAACCATTAGTTAAGTCAATTTAGTTTGTGGAATCCAGTAAGTAACCTTTGGTCATTATTTGGAGATGATTTGAAATTGTTTTGGTTTTGATCTTTGATTTTATAATTTTTCATAATTTTGATTTATGTGATTAAATATCTATGTAGAGTTTAAGTTTTTCTTCATAAATATATTTATAATGTTCAATCAAATATGGAAAATGAGATACAATATAAGTAACTAATCGAACAATATAAATATAAGGCATAATTATAGTTGTTAGTATGTGATCGATAAAAAATGAATAATTATTATTATATATATAATATAATAATAGATGTTATATTATATATATAAATAATATATAATAAAAATTATTTAATGTGGATATATATAATTGGAAATGATGAAAAATAGGGTGATTCACATGCCATCATATGACTTTGGACATAGACAACACCTACTTTCAACTATTCCAGTCAAGGATAACCTTAGAGATCTCAATGCAAAAGAGAAAGAGATCTTGCAATAGGGTTGTCCTAGGGGTTGATTATAGGATAATAAGGTGTTCACCACCAATTTAAGGGTTGGAAAGAAAAAATCTATGCAATATGTAATATTAAACCCTAACATTGTACAATGACCTAGAAATACAAATGAAACAAAATGAAAAGCTATAGAAAATAATGTATGCACCTAGAAATCTAGAGATGGTTGAATGAAGTTATGAAATGTTTGAAATGTTGTCTTCAATGTTGAGTGGGATTCATTCACCAAGCTGGTATAATTAGTCCAAAATCTAGGTTTTTGTACAAGAACATGAATCTGCCAAATGGGTATCCAAATCTCCAAAAATCTAAATTTTGAGCCAAATTGTGACTCATTCACTAGAAGTGGAAAATCACTCTAGTTAGGGTTTTATGAAACTTTAGGATAATATATTGGTGTCAGATGATCAACTATTTAAGGTCTATTAAAACCCTCTTTATGATCTTTCCCCTGCTTATCCTATTTTGGAAGATATTAGGGAACAAAAGAATAAAATAATAAATGGTCATGAAAATCATACTTTTCCTTCCCCTAGTATCTCTCCTCATTTTCAATAATATACTTTGATCAATTAAATTCATTCAACCATTGATAATTCCATTTCATGGGATGAACTAATTGAAGAAGAACCAACCTTTGATTGTCACAAACATTTAGTTTGCAGTTCTCCTAAAAAATATCCCCGTTTGGAAGATATCATGGTGCAATAAAATGAAAACATTGAAAATAGTAATTCTTTAGATAAAGATGTTGAACTAACATTAGGGTATGTGCAGGATCATGATGGGCCAAAAAGTGGTGATATGTAAGTGATATGATTGTCCATATGGCTGATGAATTTTTTTTTACCCAAAATTGATGAAACAAAAAGGGTTTTTAAAGGAGATTCTCAGATTTCCACCAATATAAATTATGCTTTACTTTGAAATTAATAAATAATTATTATTCATTTTCTATTTGAATTACGACTAAAGTCCAGATTGATAGGCTGACTGAAAAACATCTATAGCTTTCAAATGGTATCAATTTTTTTGAATCCGAAACATGCGTCACATTCTATGCTTTGCATACTATAGGATTAAAAAAAAAAAAAATTGAATTTCATGAAGTTTTGACCACGTTAAGGTGGTTAGACATACGAGTTTTTATATTTTTAAAAGTTTTAATAAAAAATTCATAATTAATTATTTGCTTGAAAAAAATTACAAAAAAATATGCAT
The DNA here is from genome assembly GCA_007115665.2 of Sequoiadendron giganteum. Taxonomy (NCBI): domain Eukaryota; kingdom Viridiplantae; phylum Streptophyta; class Pinopsida; order Cupressales; family Cupressaceae; genus Sequoiadendron; species Sequoiadendron giganteum. The sequence goes on from CM021101.1 coordinate 526,889,013, forward strand.
CACATAGGGACATGAGTCCTCTGCTTATATCTAAAATATTATAAAAAATATTATCATTTTATTGTGGTTAGGGTGGCAAGACAAACACCCTATTTCTTATTTTTTTCCTAAAATTTAAGTACTACTACATTGAAATTTCAAAGTTTCACCAAATAGATTTTTATTTTCTTTAAATAAACCTAGTAGTTTAGAAACTACATTCAGTTTTCTACAAATTCTATTCTTACATATTTTTGAAATAATATAGATAACTTATTCAAATTTTAATGTCAAGTTTCCTAACTTTGATTTTTTAGAATTTTATTGCCACTTAAGGGCTTGTGTTTTCCATGATGATCCTACACATACCCATTAGACTCCTCTTCACTAAGGGATTATGGAAATAATGAAAAATCTTCTAAGGTTATGCACATTTGATATCCCTTGGAGTACTCTCTTGAGCCTAAACTTATCATTTACCCACCCTCTCAAAAATAAAAAGTTCAAAACAAACCCATCCTTATCCTTGAACCACCTAAGAACAATGTTTCACATAAATCGAGTTACAATATCATTTCTCATACATACAACACTAGGAATAATCTGCAACCAAGAAAAATACCTTCAACTTCCTTAACATTGCCCAATCCTATCTTGCCTAGTGCCCCTCATTTTCCTCCACAAAGTGAAAATGAGTATGATCTTGTTGAACAACTTAAGAATACTCATACAAAGATATCCCTATGAGACCTAATTCAGAATTTACCTAATTATCACACTATGCTTCAAGTAGCCTTGCAACAAGTTGTGGTTCTCTCTAGTGAAAATTCGAATGACATAATAGTCGTGATTCAAGGAATAAACACTAACATTGTTTTCCACCAAAGTGAACTAACCCCTTTGGAAGTGCAAAAACAATGTGATTCTCTCATGATCATATCTTAATATAAAACCACAAGGATAAAGAGAACCCTTGTTGATAATGGCCCAACCCTTAATGTGTGTAGTGTGACCCTTTTGGATAGGCTTAGAGTTGATAAGTCAAAAATTCAACCTTACTCTTTATCTATTAAACAATTTGATAATGTGGGAAATAAATTTATTGGAGTTATCACTTTACCTATTATAATTGGAACTACCACTTTACAGACCCCTATTCATATTATGCCTCATGATCTTTCCTATAATATTATTTTGGGAAGGTCATGGATTCATGAGATGCATGTGGCGCCTTCTACACTTCATCATAAAATGTAGTATGTTTACAAAAACAAAGTGTACACATTGGATGTTGATGATGAGCCTTATAGTGTCTTACAACTTGAGAAAAACAAAGACAACCCCTTGAAAAAATTAACACCAACTACACAAGTAGGACCCATGCAACAGAAAGATAAATAAAAACATATTGAAGAAGTCGCAAAGCTATTAGAAGATGATTGGGGTTCCTCAAATTTTCAACATACATTCATGGGAGAATACAAGATCATAAACAAATATTCATACAAGGGAAAATAAATAGCAGTAATGTCAACAAAAAGTTTAGATGAACCTTCAAAAGCATCCATCTCAAATACTTTAGAATGAAAGACAACATATTACACAACTAACTTTTTTGAACTTAATCATGAGCAGCCACCCAATCCAGAAGAAATGAAAAATCTTTATGGAAAAAGGTTACGAATTTATGAAACAACTTGGTTATAGTGGAAAAGGATGTAGTCCTAGAGAACAAGGTATACATGTCCCCATAGAGACACACACACAAGAAAAGACTAATTGTCTTTGTTATTGTCCCTCGAAAGAAAGAAAGAAACCTTCACTTAACATCAACACTATCACAAAACATCCTTCTAAGCCAACTTTAACCATAGTGCATCTTGAACTAATAGACACTAGTGGTCTGGATTTTTATCCTTCGCAAAAAATGGAGAAAACAAAGTAATCCTTGCTTAATGTAAATGTCATCATGTATAAAACTAATGATTTGAATTCGTTAGATTTTACAACCTCCAGTAAAGGAGAGAACAAAATATCACAAGCTAAACACTCTTGTGTAGGTATGACACCTTGTACTAATCAAGAGATATATTTTTCACCAAATAAAGCAACATCCTCCACTTTTGACCAAGAGAGTATCTTGACTAGACTTCTCGAAGATCATCTGATCTCTCTCCCTCCAAAAAAATGAAAGAAATTTTATTACAATAGTTCATTTTGCACATATAATATAATTCATGGTAATGCTACTAATGAATGTGTTGGCATTCTCAAATTTTGCAAATTTGAGATGCCTATTTCAAAATTTTGCTTCTGCACTTTCAGAAGTGCACTTGAAGAATTAGTCCTAACTGACCTGCTTTGGAGGCTTATATTTTAAAGCCTATTGATTGTCATGCAAAACCCATTTGCAGACATACTCAGTTGACATATGTGAGCAGGCATGTCAAAATCTAGCTTCCCATGATAAGTTTTGACAGACATGTCTCCTCAAGGTTGTTTAAATGGTTTCCCAAAGTGATTCTTGAGTCAACCTGGCCTGTTTTGACTATTTTGCAGAAGTTGCAAAAAATAAAATAAAATTGGGTAGACCTCATAGACCTTGCAACCTCGCCAACCTCGCAACCTTGCGACCTCACCGACCTCGCAACCTTGCGACCTCACCGACCTCGCAACCTCCCAGCCTCATAACCTCACAACCTCGCAGCCTCGCAACCTCGCAACCTCGCAAGATTATTGGTGATGCCATCAAAAAGGTGCGAGGTTGGCAAGAATGCAATCTTGCAGACCTCATGAGATTATTGGTAATGTTAAAATGGAGGTGGGCCCTCTATTTTTTTTAATGATCGGGCATTTAAAAGGGGGTAAAATTTTAATTTTTGGTGCAATCGGGTGAATAAATTTATTCACTGTATAAGTGAATATTATTTTACTGAAGAGGGTAAGTGATTTAAATGGAAAATATTATTTTGTGTAAAGTGCAAGCACAGGTAATAACTTGAAAGATGAATAAAATATTCATTTAAATATTTTATTTTCTAGGAGAGTTGTGATACTTTATAAAAAGTGAATTTTATTAATTTTATAAACAAGTATGCGTTGGGAATTAAACTATAGCAAATAAAAGAGAGAAATATTAAAGTTACGAAACTTTAATAGTTGGTTTTAAATATAAACTATAGCAAATAAAGAGTAAAAAGGCTGAAACAAAATTTGCACAGGAAAGAAGTTTTTGAGCAGCTGGATGAAATAATGAGATTCTCCACATGGGCTGATTTTTTGTTGCTAGGAAATCATGAGCAAATGCTATTTGAGGGAATGTTTGTTGCTGCAAAGAAGAGAAAATATTATTTTCAATTTGATCAACGGGAATGGAGCTGCCATGTGTCTGCAACAGATTCAAATTTAGGGCTTCTTCCATTTCCTTCTATTCTCTATATCTTCTCTTCTCTTCTCATTGTACAGGGTTCTGAGTTTTTGTATTGGGCTGGGTAGATAGAGGTTTGTTAAGTCTGAGTTATTTGTAAGTCTAGAAGCTGTAATTTCTGATTTTATGAGCAAATACAGCCAGTTTGTGCAAATAAATCATGAAATGTCTTTGCATTTTCATGAATATCTTCAATTTGTCTCCATACTTGTACAGTTAAATCATATGAATTCAATAATACAAAGTATTTTGAGTTTATCATCTCAAATTTCATGAGATTGTGTTATTTGTTAATGGGTCTCTTTCAAAGAAATGGTTAAATACTGTGAGCAGATAATAGTGATTTTAAGTTTGCAGGTTGCATTTGATAAGGAGAATTTGATGGATAATAGGAGTGAGATTGTTGGTGTAAGACACTAACAGTTGATGCAAAGCATCAAAAATTTTAGATCCACTGGTTGAATGCCATTTGCTCATAAGTTTGTCTTATGTATTTGACTCCATGGCCCAGAATTGGCACTGATTTATCTTGCAGCTTAATGCATCTCAGAAACAAAATTTTTAATGTAAAATCATTCTTGTTCTTATTGTTTGGAAAGTTGTGTCTATCATGTTCTCCTTGCTGATTAGTGAAATTCATCCAATAGTTTTCCAATATTGAGTGACATTTTAGGTTTCTCAGCAATTCTATGAGAGCATAATCTATTAAGCAATATCCTATTGCTTGTGTGTCTAGATTGTTTGATATTACTAAAGGGTTACCCCCCTAGGTCTTATAGAGCCTGAAGTGTAGGGAAAATGTGTATCCATTCCATTTCCTGTCAGTTGGCCATTAGGCTTTGTGGTTCTTCAATATAGAGGTTGGCTACCTCTTAGGGAATTGCAAATCCTAACTGGGTTGCATTTTTAAACACCAATAGAATGGCGACTCTACTGGGGAAGGTTTGGAATCTCTAGTTGCAAATGGTTATAGAGTCATACTATTATTTGTCATTCTAAAAATTTGTTCAAGAGAAGAAGGATTTCAACCCTGGAGAAGAAAGTGTTGCAATGAACCTGAACAGTTTTGTAATCTGTGGTGCTCTACTAGTGGAAAGGAACTCAGAAAGAAATTTACATGTAAAAGAACTTCATACTGATTGAAGTTTAGTCCTCTATGAAAATAGGTGGCGACTCTGTTGATAGAACCTGTTAAAATTTAAAGACAGTTCCAGATCTACAAACATTTCCAGTCAGGAAGACAATTTGCAGCAGCTGCAAAGTTTGCAGCTATTCTTCACTTTTGGTTTTCAAGAAATTTCTGTATGAAAACCATACTTCAACATCTTAGACAATACTTTGGTTCCCTATTGAGTGATTAGCACTAAAAGAGGGAAAGAATAGTAATACTTCATTTGCATACTTCTGAAATGTAATTTGCAGCCTATATATTTTGTTGGAGAAGTATGTTTACTCTTGAAATTTGCCCACTAAGTTGATATTATGTGTAAATGCATTTGAATCATGCATTATGGTATTCTAAGATTGTTGTGAAAGGTAGAAATAGGGCAAATGAATGATCAACTATAGAGTTGATATGTAAAATTTGAAAAAAGGCAACTCAAGATGCCTTAATACATGCACCCTGCCATAGTTCCAGATGGAACTATGGTTTGTGATCAGTCCCAGCTAGATTGTAAAAATGGTTTAGCACTGGAAGGTATAGAGCTATTAATTTTAGTGACCTTAGTGGTTACCCAAATGACATTCCAGCTAAAGTCAGAAATAAGTTGCCAAGGTTCATTGGTGATAAGGCTGAATCAACAAACAAACATTTGCAAGAGTTCAGAAATGTGATGGATGATTATGAGATTGATCACAAAGATGTGATTATGAGACTATTTGTTCAATCTCTAAGAGGAGATGCACGAGAATGGTTCTCTTATTTACCAGCCTCTTTCGTTCATTCATGGGAAGAGCTCAAAGCAGTGTTCATGGAACATTTTGGAGAAAGGATTAACCCTGTTCTGATAAGGAAAAAGTTCATGAACATGGAGAAGGGAAAAGATGAGTTAGTCCCATCTTTTAATCTCAAGTTTTCAATGATTATTAGAGAGATCCCAGAGAACATAAGGCCAAATGATGCTGAATGTTTGGTCACGTACTTAGGAGCATTTGACAAAAAGATGAGCTATTTGTTGAGGGATAAAGAGCCTACAACCCTGCTTCAAGCATATCAGATGGCTATAGACATTGAGAATAATTTAAGGTTTTCAATGATGAAAGGACATAGCGTTGTAAGTTTTGGTCATCCTAACACACCTCAAGAAAAAAGAACTCATGGAGCAGATAATAAAAGTGTTTGTCAAGAGGGTAGCGATGTTGCTGCTCCAATTTCTCCATCATCACAATTTGCACAAAATATAGTGTCTCAGAATGAAGATATGTGTTGTATGAATGAGGACACTAACTGTAATCAGTTTACAATCCACACATGTGCAGATCCTTTCAGCAGTAATGAAGAGGAAGATACATGGTATGATGAGCAAATGAATATGCATGAAATTTTTTCTTGCACTATCTTGTGTGATGAAAAAATAGAAGAGGTACAAGACATCATCCCATGTCAGGTTTTGATTAGTGAAAATGCTGCAATTGTTGATGATATTCCTTTTCAACTTAGTGAACAAGACATTGAAGATGAAAGTTCAAGAACCTACTATGAGGAATATGAGCATGGTTTGTGTAGTGATAAGTCGTCTTGTGATGGGGATGCTGATGAAGATAAAAATTATTACTCTTTTGCTGACTATGAATGCCCTTATAATGATGAAGAAGGTAATGAACCTGTTTATGCTTTTGCTGCTCATGACTGTTTATGTGAAGTAGAGATGAAAATGACAGCTCTACATAGGAAGGATGATCATGCTAATTTTTCTTATGCCGGCCATACTAGCTTGAATGAAGTAGACTTGAAAAGTGTTATATCAGATGAGGATGATGTTAGTATGCAAGATGTGGAGGAAATGGTTTCACTCCCAGATTATGTGGATATGGCAGAAATGTTAGATGTGTGTATTGAACAATCTGAGGATGGGAATGAATTTGAAGATGTGTCTACCTGCTCTTCTAGTAATTGCAGCGAGTTTGAGTGTAGTGATGACTTGAAGGATTTGAACTTTCATGTTGAGGAGGCTGAGACTTTTATATCAGAAATAAATATAATGGAGAATCCATTGTTTGATGAGCCTCCATTTTCACTAGAGATGAGAAATGATGAAATCTATTGGTGGAGGAATAACCCACTCTTTGCTGAGTGTTCCAATGATGCAATTCACACATGGTTAGAATGTGGTCTTGAGCAAACAAAAGAACACATTGATGAACTCCGTGAGGGCACCTCTTATGAATTTTTTACATTTGAAACAAATGTTGTAGGTAAGGTTGAACATCCTGGTGTCAGTTACTTGGAGGAGTTTGAACCTTTTCAATTTCCAGTTCAACTGGAAATTATTTTTATAGAACATGACAATGAGATGAATAACAGGAAATGTTATTTTCAATCTAAGCATATTACATATGATGAGTGTAACACACATGTGTTATGTGATGATGAAAGCTTGTAGTTTATGACTGATTATACAATGAAGATTGATAAAGATTGTATTGGCAATGGTATACTTAGAAAAGCTGTGAGAAATGTCGATGGCAGTGTTTGTAATTAGGCAAATTTTAGTGATCACCACAATTTTTCGCTTGTAAGAAGGTCACTTATGTTATTGTGGTGTGACAGAGGCAAGCTAAAAATGAGGGAGATCAACTCTTTCAGCAGATTGGTGTTTGATAGAGGTAAATGTTGATCCCCATTTTTCATTTGGTGACCCGGGGTCATCAGATGAAGTTGAAAAATGAAAGCTGAATAGGGGAGCAATTTGAGGGCACCTATCAGACTTAGCTTTTGGTCTACTCCCCAGAGATCTAGGATCTTGCTATGCCCACAGGGCGCATACATCCCCAGTCAAAGCCACTATTGGCACTCTCAAATTTTGCAAATTTGAGATGCCTATTTCAAAATTTTGCTTTTGCACTTTCAGAAGTGCACTTGAAGAATTAGTCCTAACTAACCCGCTTTGGAGGCTTATATTTTAAACCCTATTGATTGTCGTGCAAAACCCATTTGCAGACATACTCAATTGACATATGTGAGCAGGCGTGTCAAAATTTAGCTTCCCATGATAATTTTTGACAGACATGTCTCCCGGAGGTTGTTTAAATGGTTTCCCAAATTGATTCCCGAGTCAACTTGGCCTATTTTGACCATTTTGCAGAAGTTGCAAAAAAATAAATAATAATAATTTTGGGTAGACCTCACGGACCTCGTAGACCTCGCCAAGCTCGCAGCCTCGCAACCTCGTGACCTCGCCGACCTTGCATCCTCGCAGCCTCGCAACCTCGTAACTTCGCAGCCTCGCAGCCTCGTAACCTCGCAGCCTCGCAAACTCGCAGGATTATTGGTGATGCCATAAAAAAGGTGCGAGATTGGCAAGAATGCAACCTCATGGACCTCGTAACCTCATGAACCTTGTGATATTATTGGTAATGTTAAAACGAAGGTGGGCCCACTGTTGTTTTTTATGATCAGGCTTTTAAAATGGGGTAAAATTTTAATTATTGGTGCAACCAAGTGAATAAATTTATTCACTGTATAAGTGAATATTATTTTGCTAAAGAGGGTAAGTGATTTAAATGGAAAATACTATTTTGTGTAAAGTGCAAGCATAGGTAATAACTTGAAAGATGAATAAAATATTCATTTAAATATTTTATTTGCTAGGAGAGTTGTGAGACTTTATATAAAGTGAATTTTATTCATTTTATAAACAAGTATGTGCTGGGAATTAAACTACAGCAAATAAAAGAGAGAAATATTAAAGTTATGAAACTTTAATAGATGGTTTTAAATATAAACTGCAGCAAATAAAGAGTAAAAAGGCTGAAACAAAATTTGCATGGGAAAGAAGTTTTTGAGCAGCTGGATGAAATAATGAGATTCTCCACATGGGCTGATTTTCTATTGCTGGACAATCATGAGAAAATTTTGTTTGAGGGAATGTTTGTTTTTGCAAAGAAGAGAAAATATTATTTTCAATTTGATGAATGGGAATGGAGCTACCATGTGTCTGCAACAGATTCGAATTTAGGGCTTCTTCCATTTCCTTCTATTCTCTATATCTTCTCTTCTCTTCTCATTGTACAGGGTTCTGAGTTTTTGTATTGGGCTAGGTAGAGAGAGGTTTGTTAAGTCTAAGTTATTTGTGAGTCTAGAAGCTTTAATTTTTGATTTTATGAGCAAATACAGCCAATTTGTGCAAATAAATCGTGAAATATCTTCAATTTGTCTCCATACTTGTATAGTTAAATCATATGAATTCAATAATACAAAGTATTTTGAGTTTATCATCTCAAATTTCATGAGATTGTGTTATTTGTTAATGGGTCTCTTTCAAAGAAATGGTTAAATACTGTAAGCTGATAATACTGATTTTAAGTGTGCAGGTTGGATTTAATAGGGAGAATTTGATGGATAATAGGAGTGGGATTGTTGGTGTAAGACACTAATAGTTGATGCAAAGCATCAACAATTTTAGATCCACTGGTTGAATGCCATTTGCTGATAAGTTTGTCTTATGTATTTGACTCCATGGCCCAGAATTGGCACTAATTTATCTTGTAGCTTAATGCATATCAGAAACAAAATTTTAAATGTAAAATCATTCTTGTTCTTATTGTTTGGACAGTTGTGTCTGTCATTTTCTCCTTGCGGATTAGTGAAATTCATCCAATAGTTTGCCAATATTGAGTGACATTTTAGGTTTCTCAGCAATTCTATGAGAGCATAATCTATCAGGTAGTATCATGTTACTTGTGTGTTTAGATTTTTAGATATTGCTAAAGGGTTACCCCCTAGGTCTTATAGAGCCTGAAGTGCAGGGGAAATGTGTATCCATTCCATTTCCTATTAGTTGGCCATTGGTTTTTGTTGTTCTTCAATATAGAGGTTGGCTACCTCTTAGAGAACTGCAAATTCTAGTTGGGTTGCTATTTTAAACACCAATAGAATGTATGGCTTTAAATTAAAAAAATCAAAATCTTAAGGACTTTGGTGCTCTCTCTTGGTTTGAAGCACCTAGTTCCTCCTTTCATTTTGGCTCATCCTTGTCTTATACTAAGTGGGAGCAAGGAGTTAGATAGCCTTGTCTTCGTATGTGTAGGATGTGAAAATCTGCATCATGGTTAGCATGATTCTAACATCTTCATAGGATAATACAACATTCTTCAAAAAAAATGATAAAACTAATCTTAGCATGCAAAGAAGACATGGAGTATATCTATCCTATGGTGGATTGGTGCAACTTAGTGTTGTAGAAGGCTGCCCTTTCCCAATCCATGATAAGAAAAAATGCCAAATGATAGATGATGAAGAGCAAGATTGACTCTCAAATGAAGAGAGCAACCTTGCCTCAAGATAAAGTTGCTAAGAAAATGGTGTTGTGATGAGCAAGATTAGTTCTCTCATGAAGAGAGTAACCTTGCAAGTGAGAATGTGTTCTGTGTTGTGGATAATTTGTGTTGAAATGCTTTGCATTTTATAGATTCAAGAGTAGGAGATTGAGTGATTTTAGATGAATGTGGGATAATTCACAAGCCAATGACAAGGTGCCACTTGTCAAGTTGTGAGAGGGTGAGGAATGTGCAAGTCTTGGCCAATGTGCCAATTTGAATTTGAATTTTGCATGACTTGACATGTTTTGGGGGGATGAAAGGTGTAATAAATGCTATGTTGACTTGTGCAAATAGCATTTAAAACCTTGTTGGAAGGGACAAGTCCCTTTTGGGGGGAAGATTCAAATTGGAAGAATATTCCATTTTGATGCCATTTTGAATGTAATTAGAGGAATTATAAATCAATAAATTGATTTATTTGTGCAAGTGGGTGGGTTAGTTAGGAGTTTGGATTTTGACTCTAGTTGAGTCAAAAGCTGGAGAATGATAATCATGATTAGAAGTTAATTAATTTAGATTAATTAACTTAGGGGATTTTAGGGATTTGACATTTGATTAAATCAGTTTGATTTATTAAATCAAATGAGAAGAACTTTAAGGATTTGATTAAATAAATTAATTTATTTAATGAACCTTAGGAAATTAATCAATAAACTGTCTTAATTGATTAATAGGAGAATTCGATGCATGATGTTAGAGCGAGATGTATGATGTCAATTTTGCATATCTACATTTTGCCCCTCTTTGAAGCAATGTACTCGTTGCATTGGTTCAAAGAATGATTTTGCGAAATCGAAATTAATTTTTTTTTGATTTTTTGGATGCTTCGGCAAAAAGAAGTACGTTAGTACATTGCCCCCTCGAGAGATCGAGCGAAAGATTTGATTTGAGGTCGATCTGACGACAAAGAGGTTCAAAATGGATGTATGGATGATAATGATGATGTAAATGAGATGTTTGGAAGATGCTTAGAATAACAAATCTATATTATCCTAAACATGTTAAATGATTATGCAATGCCTGTGAGATGGATGAGATGGATGATGATATGACATGATTATGCAGGATGAGAGTGCAAATGCAGGATGGATGCATTGTTAGAGTGAAAGAGGATGGAAGAACAAGAGAGGATAGGAGAATGAGAGGGATCAACCCTTCAATCCAAGAAGATGCAGAAGTTCAACAAGCCAACTTTATTAGAGATGATGATGAAAGATGATGTATTGCTTATCCAGGAATGGGAGATAAAGAGTGTAACTTTCTTTATGTTTATAACACACATAGGGGTGATGCATCAAGGTATTAAGAACCAGGATGGCGTTGCGCCTAGTGTGATGGACTCTGACTCGACAATCAGATAGGAGTGCTCTTGTTCACACTCGACATACGGAAACCCTGCTAGGACGGACCCAACAAAGCAAGTATTCGCCAAGTTATTTTACAAGAACATCCAACAAGCACAGCAGATAAAAAGATAATGATCATTGCCCCATTCCTTTCTCTCTAAACCTGTTTTGTTTAGGCATCATCGAGAGGTCCTTGGAATGAGCGCAAAATAAGATAAGTCAACAAGACCAAGATAAAGTAAACAAACAAGCTAATATTCTTCGTATCGCTAGCTAGGCTAAACTAATGTGGGGTACCTGATGCTTATGTCCATCGTGGGAAAGCTTCATCCTAGGACATGTAGTGATCAGGGTTTTGCTAGGACTGATTTGGGTGATAAGCTATTGATACTCCGAATTGACCAACTTGGTGACTTACGAATCTAGACTTGAGACCTTGACGATTAGGTGTTCACTTTGGAACTTGCTAAACTTGCTTTTGATTGCTTCACCAAAGGATGAAGGCGACGATTGATTTATTAGGAATGACGATTATTGTGGGTGAATGCGAGATGGAACAGGTGCACCAATTTGGGTTTTTTAGATATTTGGATGTTTTTGGTGTTTCTGAAATATTTTGAGGTTGTTTTGATTTTTTGGATTTTCCAATGTTTTTGGTATTTTCAAAATTTTGCGAATGTTTTTGGATTTTGTGTCAATTCACTTGATTGCGGATGAGATAGATGGGCAAATGGATGCCAATGCGATGGACGCATAAAGAATGACCTAAATGTAAAAAAGATAAACAAACGAATGCCAATGCGACGAACGCCTAACTAGATGGGCAAACGGATGCCAATGCGACGGACGCATAAATGAATGGGCAAACGGATTGCCAATGCGACGGACGCATAAAGGATAGACCTGATTGTAAAAGAAAAGATAAGCAAACGAATGCCAATGCGACGGACGCCTAACTAGATGGGAAAACGGATGCCAATGCGACGGATGCAAACTATCTCGGGGGATGATCAAAGATCAACCTTGCCTACATTCAAGCTCAGAGACGACGTAGTTCGACAAGGTGAAAGACTAAAAAGACTTGATGATGAAATTTTGAAAATTTTCTGATTTTTGACATGTTTTTGCATTTTCTGATGAATTTTTTGAATGTTTTTGAATTTTCGCATAATTTTGACAATTTGGATATGATATGTGATGATATCAGTGCTTTGTTTTGGGATTTTGTTGAAAACCAAGCTTTAATGTTGATTAATTGGATTGATGGATTGATAGTCAAACAAAAGTGATAATGCACTCGTAAGTTCTAGGAAGTTGTGTTATCCCAGAGTAAACTCGTACAAAAAGGATAATTTGGCTAGGTGTGTTAAGCCAAACAAGGTGATTATGGATTTGATAATTTGGCTAAGTGTGTTAAGCCAAACAGAGTGATGATAATGAACTTGTAAACCCAAGGAAGTTGTGTTATCCTAGAGTAAACTCGTGCACAAGATGATAGTTTGACTAAGTGTGTTAAGTCAAACAAGATGATGATTGATTGGATTCGATTGATCAAGATTGAAGCTTGATTTGGAACAAAATAGCTTTGATGATTTGATGTGATGCTAATGTGTGCACTAGATGCGACTGATATGGATTGCTTGGATTGATATTCGATGAGGAACGTCTTCTTGTCAAAATATGCCATGGGCTAGTGATTTGGGTTTTGGTTCACAAATTGATTTGACCAAGTTGATTTCACGTTTTCCAATGTTTGGATCACTTCATAAGTTGGATGATATACATCAAGATTTATTCTCGAAGCAAGATGCAAATATCTGCCCCCAGTGTCTAGCAATGTTTGAACGACCATGGGTAGATTTTTGGATACAAATGGATATGGATTATCTTGCGATAAGATAAGGGTGCTCAGAATAGAGGAACGCTCATTCGGATAATGCTTCAAGGCTCAGATAGCGTTGGATAGGATGGGATCAGTGAAAATGACCCATGTCAAGATGTCTACCATAAGCAACTGTAAAGCGTTTACCAAACCTTCATCAAGATCAAGATAAGGTAGATAAATGGCAATGTGTTGGATAAATGGTTCATGGATGAACGAATGATATGGATGAAATGCTAGCTTTATTATGGATGTGATAAGATGCTTTCTCTTGAACTGGCACATGCAGATGCTCGATTCTACACATGACGCCTGTTTGACAGGTTTTCACCATGGTACTTGTCCAAAGCACCACTGAAATGGTTTTCGCTGGAGGACAATTTTTTTCTTTACTGTTTTCAATCCTTTTTCTGATTTTTTTGGATTTTTTGTATTTTTTAATTTTTTTGTTGTCACCAAGATGCCTGGTTGCCAGGTTTTCATCAAGGTAACCATTTTTTCAAGACTTTTTCTGATTTTTTTGTATTTTTTGAGAGATTTCAAGCTGATGCTGAACCACCTGGTGGTGCTGATGTTGATGCTTCTGTCATAACGTGCCATCGGTATCCTGTTTGAAGAAGTTGCTTTGCCAAGATACGTGCACTTGAATGCAACTTTTGAGAAATCTGTTCTGCTTTGTTGATAATGGACTTAACTTTGTCTTTGTGCACACATCGCGATAGGGTGCCTTCTGAATCCTTATGATGAAGGGTCGTTGCCAACACATGGTCAATGTGAGAATTGGATATCATGCGTGGAGGCATGGATGGAGTGTGTTTAGGAGTAAAAGATGGATTGGTCGATGGTTTGGAACCTTTGGCTCTCCAAACTTGGGAAGATGAGCAATAATGGGTGGATATGGAACTGTGCATGAAATTTGGACCAACTGCTTGATACACTTTGTACATTGCTTGAGAAGCCTACTTTTTCCTTTGTGGAAATCTTTGATGGATACTTGCCCCATTTTCATTTTTCCCCATAGTTTCTTTGACTAATGGAGTTTGATAGAGATAATTTTTCTTTGTATTCTTTGGTATCCACTTGTATTTGATTTGTCCTTCATGCTTCGTCCTTTGATTCGAATATTTATTTTGACATTGGTCCCAATTTGTGTATGGGGTGATGGGTGGATGAAGATTTATGACATGGCAGGTTGTAGTATTGGCATCAGTTTCATCATAAGGATTCTTCGTGCTCCCCATGTTGACGTTTGCTTGAGACGAAGTTGCCCCCAGTTTTGTGGAGGTATCACTGATATGTTGAGATCCCTTAATTGTCGAATAACCAAGGCCTTGACATTTAGGATTGCCAAAAATCTGCACTGGTTCCAGGATACCCTGTTCATGTAGGCCTAATCCCCTGCCTTGATAATTCATCTCCTGAAAAAATTTATTTGCCATAGGATATGATTTACCTTGGAAACAAGGTGTTTCTCCTTCTCTGCTTTGTGGTGGACCTTCAAATGTGTCAGCTTCTTTATTGATGAGATAGCTTGCTCTAAGAAAGGTAAGTGATCCAACTTCATAAGTAACAGGATCCTCCATATGTGGGATGAATGCTTGATTAATATCTTTAGCTTGATCTTGTGAGATATCAGATTGTAGTTCTTCTTCAAGAGGTGTTGATGCTTCAATGTCCACACAAAAGTCTTCCTCATGATTTATTTCATAGGATGTTTCTGATTCATGACTTCTGTAGAAACCTTCGTCATGACCCATTTCTGATATGTCTCTGCATTTGTCTATATCTTGATCATGTGTACAAATGTTAAGAGTAGGAGACTCTTGTTTCCCAGTAAAGATTTCAAGAGTATGAGACTCTTGTTTTGAATGAAGATCATCTGCGTGTCCATCCAAAGAAAGCATCTCATTGGTAGATGGAGGAGTATGTCCTATGTGGATGTGGTCATCATTTGCGGCATCTTGTATAGATAAAAGAGTGCCCATTAGATCATTGTAGTATCTCGGAGATACAAATTCTTGATTTTGACTAATTCTAGAATTGCTTTCACCCTGCTTTTGATCACATTCTTGACATGGGTCAATTTCAAAGGATGGATTGTCTACAAGGGGTTCTTGGACATCGTCCTTAGGCATGGGAAGTGGATTAATATCCACTTGTTCTTTGAATGGATTTGGATCAAGTGTAGTGTCAAAGATTCTTTCACTATTCTCAATCATGAGGTCAAAGGATGTCAATATGTCATTGGAAGGGCCATTGCTAGACCTTGGTGGAAGATTTTGATCATGCTTTGGAATACGTTCTTGAGATATGTCCTCTAACTCACAAGGTGATGTAGAGACATTTTTGATATGATCATTGGTCGATGGATCGTAGATTATGTCAATGGGATCAAATAATTGTAACACATCTTGAAATAGATCACTAAAAAGTGGCTCTTGATGAACGATGATTTGATCAATGGATGGGGTAGACATATCTTCAATGTGCTCATTGATGGATTGATTTTGATCATTGGTTTCAACAATTTTGGTGGAGGGATTGTCAATGTTCTCAAACATAGGATCAAATGATGTTAATGTTTCTTGGATTGGATCATTGTTGGGTATCGTCAGTGAGTTTTGATCGTGATTGAAAAGTGACTCTTGGTGTATGTTGATTTGATCATTGGTCAAGGTTGAAACATCTTCAAAGTACTTATTGATAAATTGATCTTGATTTTTGATTTCAACAATTGTGGTGGGAATCTGTTGCAAGCTTTGTTGAGCGGGTAAGGCCTGCATTTGCTGCTGAGCCAACAACGCTTGTTGTTCATCATGTTGTTTTTGTGCCAACAATGCTTTTTGTTGGGCTCTTTGTTGTGCTACTTCTTCTTGGATTGCTTGCAATAGTGCATAGAATTCTGCTTGCGCTTGTGCTTGTTAGGCTACTTGAGCCGCTTGTGCTTGCTGAGCAACTAGCTATGTAGCTTGTTGGGCTTGGAGTGCCTTTTTGCGGGAAGCTTCTTGTGCAGCTTGCAACATGATGGAGAATGAATTGGTCGTGTTGTATTTTGGCGGTGGTGGCGGTGGTGGTGGAATGGTGTTGATTGTTGGGGTTGCTTGGATGGTTTCCATCTGTTTTTGCGATATTGATGGAAAAATGGGATGATTTGGTATGATGTTTTGATTTGGCATGATAGATTGAAATTGAACATTGTTGTGGTTGGGAATCATATTGCTTGGATTTAGGTAACTTTGATTTTGCATGGGGTTACCCTGACTTGGATCAATACCTAGAGTTGTCAACATATTGCTTGGATTTTGAACAACATTGATGGGATTTGCAAACATGTCGACCCCAAAGTTTACCAAGTGTGGATTTGAAATGGTCATGTTTGGTAAAGTTGCACTTGGTATGTATGGATTTTGTGGGATAATGTTGTTTGAAAAACTCATGCATTGAGTATTTGGTTGATAGATTTGCAGATTTGGACTTGGATTTAAATCTATCATTGGGAAAGGTGTTCCAAACTTTGGATTGGGTATGCTCATATTTGTTGTACCATTGATGTTTGTATGAGATAATGCTCCCATGTATGCATTGTACAAGCTTTGATAATCAAATGGTATTGCAAGGCTTGGATAGTTTGGTTGAATCAAATTGCTCATGATGGATGGATCAAATTTATATTCCATGCTCCTCTTGTGTTGAGATCGAGTTTGTACCATAAAATGAAGATGAATTTTCAAGAATGTAAGAGATGAACCTCTAATCCTTTAGATCGGTCTAAACCTTAGGTTCAAAAAAGTGAAGAACTAGGATAATTGAAGGATCAAAGTGATGATGAGGATGAGATAAATGGAAGATGAGTGATACGGATGAATGGAACTCTTAAAGAAACTTTGAAGGAAATGCTAAACTTTTAGGACTTTGATTGATCGTGATTGGATTGATGGTTTGACTAGATGTGTTAAGTTAACCAAGAGTGATGAATGTAATTGTAAGACTCTAGGAAGTTGTGCTATCCAAGAGTGAACTCCTACAAGATGATAGTTTGACTAAGTGCGTCAAGTCAAACGAGGTGATGATTTGATAATTTGGCTAGGTGTGTTAAGCCAAACAAGATGAACTCATAAACCCTAGGAAGTTGTATTATCCAAGAGAGAACTTGTGTATAGGATGATGGTTTGACTAGCTGTGTTAAGTCAAACAAAGTGATTTGATTTCTCCTAAAAGTTTAGCATAACAGATGATGACAAAGTTTCCAAGAATTGTTGGTGAGGTGGAAATTTGATTGATTTTGATGGTTGAAAGATGGATGAAAGTGATTGGATTTGATCCTAGACTTGACCTAGATGACACTTCTGCTTACAAGACCTCGGTGTTGAAGAACACGCTATATTTCCTATGAGAGGAAAGTAAACCTTTCAAACAATTCAAGATCTCAAGACGCTCCTCACTAGCTTTCACACTAAGCTTTTTGAACTTCGGTTTTGGGATTTTGATCATGTTAGAAAACACATGTGTAATCAAATTTGTCTTTTATCTTGGTTAAATGAGGTTATTTTTATCCAAGACACTTGCTTGCTTAGGTTTTCAAACTATATGTCTAATGTCCCATTCTCTTTCTCATTCCACAAGGTCCTTTATGTGGAAATCAAGGAAAATAGGGCAAAAGTTCCTTATGTTTATCCTTATTGGAAACAAATGATGGTAGAATTTGCACACTTAGAAACCTTTAGGAATGTGATCCCTAGGGAAAGCAAGAGTGGGCAAGTTCGTCAAAGGATATTTGTTTCTTCCAAGGTGTTTGAAATTTGAGGCTCTTATGAATGTTCGTTTTTCAATGTTTTGAATCCAAGCAAAGTTTTTTTTTCAAGCACTTTCACACTCCTAGGTTGATGAGACAATACCTTGTTGGGTTCCCACTTGGATAAATCTAGCTGCGCATATCTTGTGCGAATGGCTAAATGCTTGACCACACTGGCTCCCCTCCACGGCACTCACTTATTCGGGTCAGCCAAGCATTAGTACCCATGAATCTCCCATGGCATACTTTCCATTTCCACAACAAGACCGCATGTTATGTGGGGCGGCTTCAGAGGACATGACCTCTTGCACCAACAAGATAGATAAGGTTTTGGCCAATTTCTAAACAAGGGTTCTAATTCGGGCATTCCGTTCGTGGGGGATTATCCAACGTCGGCGAGAGTCCATTGCTGTCCATCTCATCAGAATAATCCTCGTGATATTGGCCTTTGTTCCAATATCCACACTTATATCCCGGGTGGAAGTCGCTTGGCTTTAGCGTGTTCCTGGTTGGGTCGTTCCCTTGGGTGATTACTTTTTCCCACAAGGCAGGCCCTCTAAGATAAACAATAGCGAGCTAACATATCCCGTTGTTCACACAACCCTTGTTGAAAAACAAAGGGGAGAACCTCCGCAATATATCGTGCTCACACTCGCATGTTTTGTTCAATTTTTAAAATGCCCAAATTGAAGTGTGGAGGCAATCTTTTATGCAACTTAGGGTCATCAAAAAGACTTTTGATTCTCAAGATCGCCATGAAGCATGAGAGAAGCGCATATGCCCTTTTAAATGACACTACTTTGCAAAAAAGTTTACAAAACACAAAGTACACATGTTCAGTTTTAAATTCCTCAAAGCAATGATGAGTTCGTTTTAAAAGCACCAATTGAAATGTGAAGTTGCCTTGTTCAATTTTAATCCCAAATTGAAATCTAGTAAGTGTCTAAGGTTCAATTTTAACCAACTTTGAAAAGATCAAGTCATTGATTGATTTTAAGCCCAAATTGAAAAGGTGATTTGGTTTGAAACAGAAAAAAAGGGCAAAAAATGGAAGCTCTAAGATTGTTTAAACAAGCATTAAAAAATGCTTTTTTTCAAATCTCAATTTCAAGAAAAGCTCCAAGTCCACTCTATTCACCTTCATTTTTGTTTGATGTCCACCTTGCTCCTTTGTTCAAATCAGATACTTGTCTTCAAATATCCACCTTGATTTCAACCTTCCATTTTTAGGATCGACTGTTGAATCCCTTCAAAGTGCTTGCCATAGCATTATCTTTCAACTTAACAGTCAATCTATTCAAAGGTATGTAGATTTAGATGCTAAAATCTGGAATAAAATATGATGCACACCTCTATGCAAATAAGGCTTGGATGAACACATAGCAAGATTTCCGAAAGCATTCCTATTTTATCTAATTGAAAACAGAATAAAGTAACAAATTTCAAGCAAAGAATAAAAATAAGATAAAAATAAGATGCATTAGTTAAGCCCTCCTTCTAGCGCCATTTGTAGGATGGTGAAATCTTACACATGATTAGCATGATTCTAACATCTTCATAGGATAATACAACATTCTTCAAAATAAATGATAAAACTAATCTTAGCATGCAAAGAAGACATGGAGTATATCTATCCTATGGTGGATTGGTGCAACTTAGTGTTGTAGAAGGCTTCCCTTTCCCAATCCATGATAAGAAAAAATGCCAAATGATAGATGATGAAGAGCAAGATTGAATCTCAAATGAAGAGAGCAACCTTGCCTCAAGATAAAGTTGCTAAGAAAATGGTGTTGTGATGAGCAAGATTAGTTCTCTCATGAAGAGAGTAACCTTGCAAGTGAGAATGTGTTCTGTGTTGTGGATAATTTGTGTTGAAATGATTTGCATTTTATAGATTCAAGAGTAGGAGATTGAGTGATTTTAGATGAATGTGGGATAATTCACAAGCCAATGACAAGGTGCCACTTGTCAAGTTGTGAGAGGGTGAGGAATGTGCAAGTCTTGGCCAATGTGCCAATTTGAATTTGAATTTTGCATGACTTGACATGTTTTGGGGGGATGAAAGGTGTAATAAATGCTATGTTGACTTGTGCAAATAGCATTTAAAACCTTGTTGGAAGGGACAAGTCCCTTTTGGGGGGAAGATTCAAATTGGAAGAATATTCCATTTTGATGCCCTTTTGAATGTAATTAGAGGAATTATAAATCAATAAATTGATTTATTTGTGCAAGTGGGTGGGTTAGTTAGGAGTTTGGATTTTGACTCTAGTTGAGTCAAAAGCTGGAGAATGATAATCATGATTAGAAGTTAATTAATTTAGATTAATTAACTTAGGGGATTTTAGGGATTTGACATTTGATTAAATCAGTTTGATTTATTAAATCAAATGAGAAGAACTTTAAGGATTTGATTAAATAAATTAATTTATTTAATGAACCTTAGGAAATTAATCAATAAATTTTCTTAATTGATTAATAGGAGAATTCGATGCACGATGTTAGAGCGAGATGTATGATGTCAATTTTGCATGTCTACAGTATGTCACTTTTCATTGCATCTTTTGGATAGTTGACCATCGTTCATGAACATATAAGAACAAGCTTGAGATGTGGGTGACATGCCTTAAGTTGGCTCGCATGTGGCATATCCTCTTTTCATTTTCATCTTTTGGCTACATTAAAGTTGTTAGAGTAAAGTAATTAATTAACTTTACTCTCCTCTTAAGATTTCGCCTTGCACACATATTAGCCATTTAATAATTAATATTAATTATTAAATGCACTCACCTTTAGGGTTAGGTTTTCCTTTTAGGTTTTGATCTCCTTTTATAAGGATCGATCTCTTGTATTTCATTCATGCTCTATTTCATTTTTCTGGAATACATCTTGCATATTGTGAGAGCCAAACCCTTGTCTTGATCTCTCTCTTTCTCTGTGACAAGTCTTTTGCATGCAGGTATTAATCGGGGTCTATGGATTTGCATTTCTCAAATCCTACATGGTATCAGAGCCAGATCTGCTGCAGCTTGTTCAGTTTTTGAAAGGATTAGATATCTAGGTTTGGTTGCATCAGATCTGTGTTTGTTTTCTAGTTTTTATTTGGAATAGGGGGTTTATTTTTTTGGTGCACTTTGAGCTCAAACAGACCTCACCGTTGAGCTCGCAGCATCCAAAAACCCCTATTTTGATATAAAATTCATCAAATTTGGCTTCACGGTGTTAGATCTACGAGGGTTTGATGTTTTTTTGAGGGTTCCTGATCCAGAGCGTACCTGCAATTTTGGAGCAATTTCAACCCAAACGGACCTCACCATCGCATTCAGAGTGCCCAAAAACCCCTAAATCGACTGTCAAATCGTCGAAATCGGACACAGTGACTCCGGGAGGCAAAATTTTTTCATTTCTGGGTCGTACGGCCTGGTACGGCACGCAATCCGAAAAAAATATTTAAAAATCAGTTATGGGCGCCGCCGTCAGTTAACCGCTAGCGGTTAAAAACTAGCGGTTAATGCTAGCGGTTAGCCTGACCACCAGGCTTAACCTTCAAACCTTTTTGGAGCAGTTTTGGTATTTTGGTCATAACTTTTGCATACGAACTCGGTTTTTCGAAAACAAAATATTTTCGGAAAGCTGGTTCCGAGCCCGTTCTGATGGTGTATGAATTTCTTCAAAAATATTCAGTTTGCATGCAGTTTTTCGCAGTCAAAGTCAGATGATATTTTTGCACTCCGAGGGGCATAACTTGCTCAATTTTGCTCCGTTTTTCGAAAACGAATAGGCGTCAGAAAGGTGGTTCTGTGCTCTTTCCAGATCTGCAGTTTATTTCACCAGAAAATTCTTCAGGTACTCAGAGATTTGTCTCATACCAATTACTGTTTTTTATTGTTTTCTGGCTTTCAGTTTGTACTGGGGATTGGATTTTTGCATTGTGGGGGGGTGTTTTTTTCTTGCTTTCTGTCATCTACATCAGAAAACCAGAATCTATAAACACCAAAACAAAACAAACAAACCCCTTCTGCATCTTCTGTCTAGTTCTGAAAGACCACTAAATAATAATAAAAAAAAAAAACACATTCAGAGCAGTTGAGGCACAGTTCACAGCATGGCCGACAGATCTATTGAGCTTCTCACACCGCATAATTATCACACTTGGAAGGGTCGCATGATGACACTTCTTCAGTCTCGAGGGTTATGGTCCTGTTTGGATGCGGTTCAGCCTCCATTGACTCGCGCCTTTGAGGTTATGCAGCACAGGAACAATATGGATCAGGCTATGGGATTGATTGCTTTACACATTTCAGACAGTCTCCTGTTTCATCTTGAAGGGTGTCTCACACCTAGGGCCTATTGGACCAAGTTTGAGGGACTTTTTGGCACTATCAACGAGTTTAGAGCATTGCAGATTGAGGCAGAGTTGACTTCACTTGTACCTGATTCTTTTCCCTCCATTGAGGACTTTCTGACGAAATTCAAACAACAAAGATCTCTTCTACAGGGTTGTGGTAAGGTTAAGACTGATACAGAGTGTATTTACCTGATTTTGTCAAAACTTCATGGGAACTTTCAGATATTCTCATCTACCTTCCATTCCACTATGGATGCCTTGGGTGCACATTTTACCATGCCTTCTTTTGAGGTGTTTTGTGATCGTTTGACACGAGAGCAGGCTAAGATATCACAGTTGGATGCTCTCACAGGATCACCGCACCAAGCATTGGTAGCACAGTCATATCAGGGGAAGCAGAAGCAGAAGCAGAAACAAAAACCACAGACCACAGAGCATTGGAAGGATTCTAGTTCACAGAAGACTTCTGATTCACCTTCTCCTAAGGGGGAATCATCGAAGAAAGATAGACCTAAGTGTGCTTATTGCACTAAGCTAGGACATGATGAGTCCAAGTGTTATGAGAAGAAGATAGATGGATATGCAAAACAGGTTTCAGATTTGACAGCTCTTCTTGAGAAGAACCATATTCATCACTCTTCTTCATCTACTTCAGGCGGGTCTTCTTCTTCACCATCATTCCAGATAGATGGACAGGCCCCACATAAGGGTCATGCATTATGTGCAACCACCAGTTCACATTCATCTAGATGGCTACTGGATTCAGGTGCTTCACACCATATGGCATCTTCTCAGGACATGTTCTCATCTTTCGAGGCTGCGTCCTCACCACACATATTGATGGGTAATAACACTTATATGAGTGTATGTGGGAAAGGTTCTATCGATATTGATGACG
This sequence comes from Sequoiadendron giganteum, assembly GCA_007115665.2. Classification (NCBI taxonomy): domain Eukaryota; kingdom Viridiplantae; phylum Streptophyta; class Pinopsida; order Cupressales; family Cupressaceae; genus Sequoiadendron; species Sequoiadendron giganteum. The sequence goes on from CM021101.1 coordinate 526,912,225, forward strand.
GTACATTCAATGATGTACTATGTGTTCCATCTTTGTCCACTAACCTTCTCTCCATCTATCAGATTGCTCACAGTGGGACAGGGAAGACAGTTGAGTTCACACCTGATTCAGTGCACATCAGAGACATTCAGACTGGCAACATTGTTGCAACAGGGACAGTTGATCATTCTTCCCGATTGTATGCATTCACACACTTTGGTCCACCATCTCCCTCTCTTTCTAAAAGAGAGCATGCAGTATCAGAGAAGAAGTTCGGTCACTTGAACTTATGTGTTCTTCCATCTGTTCATGAGACTAGTGTTGAGACTTCTACACCTCTTCCTCCTGTTGAGATCACATTTGTTCAGCAGGATACCTCTTCAGTTGTGACTGACATTGTTGCTCCACTCATCGAGCCATCAAGTGCAATTGTTGAGGCCATATCTGAGGATATTCCTTTCCTCACAGATGATAGATTCAGCACACCTGTTATCCCTTCTTCATTGGAGATTACATTTCAGGATCATCTTGAGTTGTTTGATTCACCATTCTATTACTCAAACACTCATTCTCCAGTTTAGTTCTTCAATGAGCATCATCCAGGACTTCCATTTTCACCTCACTTCCAGGGATTTCCTCTTCTTCGACCATTGGATCTGTTTCTTCCTCCGGGGCGACACATTGGTTTGATCATTGGCACAGGGGTTCTCTCATTCTGGGGGGGCTTTGGAGTCTCCACTCTCTCTCATGGGGGGGTATCTGATTGTATATCTGCATATGTTCTTGAGAGAGTCTCTTGAGACATTTCATTTGTACTTTCTTTTTGCATCTCTTTTTGGAGAGGAGTTTTTTCCCACTGGGTTTTCTCCTTTTCTCCGTTTCATAGAGATTTCCTTGTACTTGGGTACCTGATCAGGCCTAGTTGCCGGGACCCAATTTTACTTTCTTGCACTGTAGTTCTTTTGCTTTCTTGCACTAGTCTGTAGCTGCACTCTTGCTTATCTTAAGGGGGGGTGTTAGAGTAAAGTAATTAATTAACTTTACTCTCCTCTTAAGATTTCGCCTTGCACACATATTAGCCATTTAATAATTAATATTAATTATTAAATGCACTCACCTTTAGGGTTAGGTTTTCCTTTTAGGTTTTGATCTCCTTTTATAAGGATCGATCTCTTGTATTTCATTCATGCTCTATTTCATTTTTCTGGAATACATCTTGCATATTGTGAGAGCCAAACCCTTGTCTTGATCTCTCTCTTTCTCTGTGACAAGTCTTTTGCATGCAAGTATTAATCGGGGTCTGTGGATTTGCATTTCTCAAATCCTACAAAACTAATTTCTCATAGTATGGTCTTAGAAATTTGTTTAAAGTGGGGGCATATATTGGAATTATTTTGGCATGATTGCATTTGCATTGTTTTTCCATGTTCCTTGATGTGAGTTTCTTACTTCAAACGATGTGTTTCGCTCTTTGTTGTGACATTGGGATTAATGTCCTTCAATATTGTGACATATCTTGGCATATTATATTCCCCTTAGTGGTTGTGTGCTGCACTACATCCCCTAAGTGGTGAATCTTTTATCCTTTGACTGGTCCTCTCCTGGAGATGTTAGGAACAATGTCCCCTAAGAGTAAGACCTTGTATGAACTAACAAAAATCCTTTCAAACATCTCTCTTTCCTATTGTGTTGCATTTTAATTTTGTCCTTATTAGATTCATGGAGGTATGGATTGATATGGACTTCCTAGGGCTCACCTCAAGTGAACAACTAGCTTCACTAGCTCATGTGAGCATGTATTTTTGTACCTTATTAAATTCATGGAGGTATGGCTTTGATATGGTCCCTCTTGGGGATCACCTAGTGGACAACTAGCCCTTGTGAGTGTGATTTTTTTTTTCATAGTGGACAATGCATTCCACTTGTAAACCCTCTTCAAACCTAGACCTGGTCCACCATGTTGAATGACAAGTGAAAGCTTGATCCATTGCAGTTCTTTTCCTTTTGCCTTTTTCTTGTCTTTGATGGTGTATGTTTGTGATCTGATTATGGCTTCATATATCATCCACACACATGTTCTTTTGTGCCTATGTTGATTTTTCATAGGATCTCAACCTTGGGGGCTTGATCATCCCTCTTGATCATTGTCATGCTATCTTACTAACTTTTTTACATTTGAACCCCTCTTGATTGTGTTTTTGGCTACTTTAGTGTCAGTTTGAAGCAAGTTCATCCTCTCACTAAAGTGGGGGCTAAATGAAGTGTAGAAAGTTGCACACCCTTTCATTTTCACACTTAATTTGGCCCCCCTTGCTTAATTTATGCTACTTTATCACTAAATTGGTCCTATTTTGCATCAACAAGCCTAATAAACTATATATTTTGTGGAAAATCTTGACAAACAACAAAAGATAAATGACCATTTAATTTATTTTTTCTATGTGTCCTAGATTTGTGGATTAAGTCTAATACGCCACCTTGGGCGTCTTTCTCCTCCATGTGTCTTGGGACCCTAATTTTGAAACCACCTATAAAGGTCCCTTTTTGGAGTCTGTGTCCTGAAACTTGAGCCTCGAGACTAATACGCCACCTAAGGCATCTTATTCCTCCCAGGCTACTTTGAAGACCTAATTTCAAATTTGGATGAGATTTAGCCTCCTTTAATTAATGATTTCATATGTAAGCTTGTTATGGTGTAATTTTGAGATATTAAGCATGAATAAGTATAAATACAAGGTTTCTTCACTCATTTGCATCTAAGAAAGTTGTGAGAACATTCCTAATAGCATATTTGATTCAAAAGAGAATTCAAGAGAAATTCATCAAGAATTTGGAGCCACAATCTAGATTCAATCATCATATCAAGCGTTTATTGCATTAATTCATGTCATTGAGCCAAGATTGTGGATGTAGCATTGAAGATCTATCTACAACCATTTTTCACATCAAATCCAAGAATCCAATATCTACATTTTTCATGGCCACTACATGGTCGATTGCAAATTTGCTTCACAATACATCATACAAGGTGATATCATTTATATATCTCATGTTTCATGCTTCATATCATTCATTTCATCATTTGGTTTAATTACCTAGAAAGGGTTTGACCAAGGAAAACCCCCATTCACTAAAAAACAACAAGTTTTTCCCATATTACATATTTATATTTGCAGATCTAGGTTGAATACTTGAAGATCCTTTAAAGAGAAAGTTGTCAAAGTTGAAAAGTTACATTGCCAAAGTTGTCATCTTCATGAAAACTCACCTACATGTCAGATGTGTGAGTTTCAAGACCTTAGATATGGGGAGAAGCAAGTGCAGACCTTGGAGCTCAGGGCCACATTCAGAGTCTTCAAAAATTCAGAATGGGACTAATATGCCACCTTGGGCATCTTAGTCCTCCATAGGGTATTTTTTAGAGATTCTTCGAGATTTTGTTTCAAGATCTGGGTATTTTGTATTTGCCCCAAAAAATAGTAGCATGCCTAATACACAATCTTGGGCATCTTAGTCCTCACATACATATTTTGGTAGCTTCTTTACATTTCTAGAATCCTGACATCATCTCCAAACTTCCAAAATACACATACCCTAACTTGGTGTTGCATATTTTCATCATTTGCATCTCTTGTTTAGCTCATTTTAGGTTATTTGCATATCACATTGTGTTTTCCAATATTATCTTTTCCAAGCATTTACTTGGTGGTGAACCCCTTAAAGTAGAAAATAACCCCCTCCTAGGTCCTCTTAATTGTGAATTGACTCACCTTATGAGGTTGATAGTCAATCCAATTAGGGTTCTTATGAAATAATTGAATGAGCTAGGTAGAATAGCAAGGCAATTCACCTCGTCCCATTTTATGTATGATTTAGGTGGAATATCAAAATAATTATGGTTCCTAGTTAATGTCTTATTATATTTTCCATTTGTACAAAATTAATGATGACAATTTGAAGTTAAGACACATGTCAATAATGGTTTATTACAATGGCTACAATAGGCTTAATTGTTGGGTAATTCATGGCAATATTTTTAGGTTTGGCCTAGTGTAGACAATAGAAAATAAAGTGTTTGATAGAGGTAATGGCTTGTACTAAGTTTCTTGGGGGCTTGGGGCCACCCAACGAAGATGAATCCTATATATTTGAAAGGATTTTTAATGAAAGGTATTGATATGATGAGCTTCTGGAGTTACCAGTAAATGGAAAATTCCCGAGGCAATACTTATCCTAAGTATGTTGTATAGTCCTATAAATTATGTATATATGTTATGTCTTCTTTGGTTCGGTTTTCTTTCCTTTTGAAGGCAAGTCCTTGGATTTTGGTGTACCTATGCTTTGTCTACTTCAACCTTGAGATCTAGAATCTTGTCATGCCTATGAGAGGCATGCATTCCCAACAAGAGCCATTGGTGGAACCCCTAAAAATGCTTTATGTTCCCCTTGAAAATTCTATAAAATTTGGCTATCTTCATGTCCTAGGGATTAGTGTTATTTCCATTGTTATGTCTTAGGGTTTATGTTGTGAAAAAACCTTTCTAAACAACCTGTAAGCCTACATAATTGCAAATGTTTTATTTTAGTGTTGACCTCTTAGCATCAGTTCCTGATCATGTTAAAAACATATTGAGATATTAATGCCCATGAAGTAACTAGCCCCTCGTGCCTAGGTTTGAGAAATATTTTTATTTTATAAAGTTGATTGATCAACCTTGTTTGGCCTTTACATCCTTTGAATAAAATGGTTTTATGTTTTTTGAGGCATTCCCTTATGTTGTCCTAGGAAAATCCCTTTTCATAACAACTAGTGAGCATGTGCAGAATGGATCCACTTATGTTCTTGTTCATCACCTTGTTCATCATTCATCATGGATTTTCCTTTTATCACTGGCTATGAATTAGCAATGCACGATGAATGGTTTCCCTTCATACTACTCATCATGGATGGAGTTTCAACCTTGGTTTTCAAAGTAGCAATGAGTGATATAGGAAGTATCCTCTACATTTCTAATTTCTCTCGATGTTACTAATATCTTGTGAGTTTTTGGCTATGAATTAGTGATGCGTGATGAGTTCCTATGTTCAAATGTGCCATCACTGATATGAAGTATAATTAAGGGTGATTTTTTCTAAACCCTTGATCTTGTCTCATGGACACATGGCTTGCTCCTAACTAGTCACTTGGGGTTCTCCATCATTGAAATATTGAGTGTTGTGAAGAAAATCAGAGATGGGAAATAACATTGTTATGCCTTGCACCCATCGCGTCGTTTATGGCCGTCAAAGTTTCAAATGGATTTCCAAAACATGTATTATCGATGGGTGATGGAATTTATAATGGAATATTCCCCTCATCATTGAATCTTATCACATCACAGATTCACTTGAGGGAGTAAGAAGTGAGGTAGAGATGTATGATGGTTTCTAGATCGAAATGATGATTAATGTGTAGATGATTGTGTGGTATCTTTCTAATATGTCATCGTTGTTTCCAAGTATGGATGTAAAGAAAACTTGTGATTCATGAGGACCAACAATGATTGTGTTTTGAAACCAAAGAGATTGATGGTCAAGATTCAAAGTTGGAAGGTTCATTGTCAAATCACTCATGTAAGGCTTCTTTTGAACATTAATGGATACACACTTTAGTCACTGTACTTGATGAGGATTGTTATTTATGTTACTGGACAATTTGCAACCATCAAGAGCTGAGAAATTGGTTTAGATCAAGAGATGAAGTGTGTGGGTCTCATGCAAGAAATTACAGAGATATTGAAGATAGTTTTCTCGGATAAGTAGGTGTTTATACTTACTCTGCATCAATTATTCATAATTTTTTGTGTGTGTGTTGAATTCCTAGGGTTGGTGAGGGTTTCATTTCATGAAATTTCCATTTGGGTTGGTAAGAATTGCATGGGTTTGGGGTTTCTGTTTCAAAAATTCAATTTGAAAACAAATCGATGAAATTTTTCTTACAATTGAGATTTTGCTAGCTCTAGTTCTATTTTTTGTGAGAATCATTAAATTTGAGCTAGTCAGTTTTCCCAACTAGTAAGGAGGTCTATGAGGATAAATATGATTGAGACCAATGATGATACACCTAAAACTAAAAAAGCTACACTAGGAGATCCTACAAAGCTAAACAACAAGAGGAGAGCCCATAAAAAGTCTGTTGAGGGTTGTGTTAAGAACAGTTGCAACCTGAGAAGTAGAGTTGTTTTTGATAGTCAGAGTGAGCTTGGTGTTGTGTCCTTAAAGGGAAAAATTACTAAGTCAAGGAAATTGGCTACGTCTTGGGGAAGAAGAAGAATAAGTACCAGAAGGCTTATAATTATTATATGGGGAAGCCTGACACAACCATGGAGGATGGGGATAGTCCTTTGAGCGATAAGGTAGATATTGACCCAGATTATGCCTAGTACCTTCTCACACTTATAGGTCAATAAGATTATGATGGTGGAGAGATAGCTTCCCCAGTTTGAGAAAAATCATGAAGGGGGCATGCATACTCTTATTCTAAAGATGATGAACCATTGTAGAGGTCGTGTTCTAGTTTACTGGTTTTATTTTTGATGATTGGTCGACATGAAGGAGGGTAAATCTCCTCCAACGAATGAATAAGTTTTTTTTCTTAGGTGCTAATGGGAATAAATTTTTGGTTGAGGTGGACAAGATATTTGAGTATTGCTACAATGAAAAATAGTGCCTTTTGGAAGGAGGGTACATCTTTAGTGATGGAAAGGATTTTGGTATTTTGTGATTTCCCCCTCTCTCCAAAATGCAAGTGTAACTGTCTAGGGAGTTTTGGAATTGAAATGCGATTTAATTTCAAATGTAAATGTGACTGAAATTGTAATTTTTCCTAAGGCTTATTGCTCCCATGTTTTCTATAAATGGGAATTGAGGGCTAGCTACAGAGGCTGGAATTTTTGGTTTCACGTGGTCTAGGTTAGAAAGTTGAGCTCGTGTAAGAGAAGTTTGTAAATCATGCACAAATGAATAGAAAAATATGATGTTTAGGGTAGATTCTAATTTTTAATGGGATCAATTAGTTTTATAGTAGTAGCAACTTATGGATGAAAGTGCAGTTTCTAGAATAAATTCTCTCCTATGTATTTAAATGTCTTCCAAATTATAAATGAAATGGTTAAGGATCTTTTTTTTATCTTCAACCATTTTGGTTGAATGAATGATTTTATTTATTCCCTAGTTCAGAGAACTAATTAAATGCTCTAATAAGATCATATTTTTGTGAGATGAAATTCAAGGATTTCTAAGTAATTTTTTTTTTCAGCACACTCAATTGAATATTATAATACAATATGTCAATAGTCTACAAATGTTGAGTCAAATTGCTAATGTATTACAACTTGATATAGATTTGACTTTGTTACCTATAGATAAAACACTGGTCTATTTTTTTGGTCATCTAGAATGTAAATGATCAGTGTGTGCCTGACCTAAAACACACAAGGGTATGTGCAAGATCATCATGGAAAAAACAGGCCCTTAAGTGGCAATAAAAAGTCAGAAAATAAGAGTTAGACAACTTGACGTGAAAATTTGAATAAGTTATCTATATTATTTCAAAAAAATGTAAAAATAGAATCTATAGCAAATTGAATGTAGTTTCTAAACTACTAGACCTTTATTTTACAAAAAAAAATCTATTTGGTGAAAATTTGTAATTTCAATGCAGTAGTATTTAAATTTCAGGGTAAAAATAAGAAGTAGGTGTCTGTCTGACCACCCTAACCACAATAAAATGATAATATTTTTTTATAAGCTTTTAGATATAAGTAGAGGTCACATGTCCCGATGCAACACATATTTTTTTATAATTTTTTTCCAAGTAAATAATTAATTATGAATTTTTTATTATAGCTTTTAAAAAATATAAAAGGTCATCTGTCTAACCACCTTAACTTGGTAAAAAACTCATGAAATTCAATTTTATTGTTTTTAATCCTATAGTATGTGAAGCATAGAATGTGACGCATGTTTTAGATTCAAAAAATGTGATATTATTTGAAAGTTATAGATGTTTTTCAATCAACTTATCAATCAGGACTTTATTTGTAATTCTAATAGAAAATGAATAATAATTATTTATTAAATTCAAAGTAAAGCATAATTTATATTGGTGGAAATCTGAGATTGTCCTCTAAAAACCCTTTTCATTTCATCAATTTTGGGTAAAAAAAAATTCATCAGCCACATGGGCCATCATATGGCTTACATATCGCCACTTTTTGGCCCATCATGATCCTACACATACCCACAACAATTATAGAAATCAATCAAACACTTATACTTACAACATAGCATTATGAGTTACAACTCATTCCTTTCTTTAGGTAAAAAAATTCTCAAAGGTTAGTGAAATCTTTGAGAGATTTTAAACATTGTTAGGATTACCCTCCTAGGTTTCATAGATCCCAAAGTGTAGAAGTAGAGGCCTAGCAATCCTTTACTTTTTTTTTGGCCAATCCTTACCTTTTATTATCATTGAATTATGGAAAATTCATATGCATATGGTGAGATTAATTTTGGTTCTAAGAAATTAACCAACAGTAGTTTTCTAGGAGGCTCCTAAAGCTTTGTGAAATCACACCACAAAGCTTCCTTACCAGCCTATGAATTTGGGTACATAAATTTTCACTCTCTTTACTATAAATTTTAAACACTATTGTTCAGTAGTTGAAACATAGAAGCAAGCTTAACAGATAACAGATTGTAACTAGACATGTTGGATCCAATTTTATTAAACTAATAATAGTTTAAATTTGAAAACATTGTGTAATAAATTTAACAAATTAATATATTATTTTTAGAGAATGTGAATGGATATTGGCACAAATTTTGGCTCTTCATTGCGTTTACTTATGACAGTACTAAACAAAATTAAAAGGAAAATTATGATGATCAAAGTATCAAACAATATTGAAAAACTAACCCAATGATATTCAAGTCTTGAAAGCAACTAGATCTGAAATTACACAAAGAAAGAGAGGAAAAGTGTTGATTGTTAGGGAATAGGGGTTTGCGTTGGTCAAACCCCTTGTAGGTAATTAAAAAAAATGATGAGACAATGAAATAAAGGCATGAAACATGAAAAAATAATATTAATAATGGAAAATAATACCTTGAATGATGCCTTGTAGATGATTTCTATAAATCTGCAACCCAGTCATGAAATGGCCATGAAGGATGTAGATCTTGATCTTGACAATAGGTGTAAAATAATTCTTGATCTTGGATCTTCAATGCTACATCAAAAAACTAGCTCAATAAAATGTTTAATGATTGATAATATTTGACATGATGAGAGATCTTGAATTGCTACAAAAGTTGATGAAGAATCTTTCCCTTGAATGCCTTAGAAATAATCTTGAAAGCTATTTTGATGACCTTGGAATGTTGTACCCTTGCTTGCTTGACTTGATAACAAGTAGGATTGTATTTCTTGGATGAAATGATGATTGGAAGCTTTCTTATATAGTAAATGTATTGAAATGACCATTTATTGGATTCCCAAGCCCGACATAGGAGAAATTTTAACATAAAACTTAGTTTTTCTCGCTCAAACCTTGAAAATAGCTCAAATAGGACTCATTCAAAACTTTGGGTGAATGAGACCACCTATATGGGACTCATTCACCCAAAGTGGTGAATGGGTCCCATAGGGGCTATTTTGCCAGCTAAGATGTTGAAGAGTCAAGAAATTAATCTTATATGTTGATCTTGTCAGGTTTTGATTTAAATATTCCTTGGGATGCATAATATGGGGTTATAGGGGCCTATTAATGATGAGATAAAGTTCATAAATGTAATAGGGTCCAAAATCGAATGTGAAAGTGTAAATAAATATACTTTCCAACATTAAATTAAGGAAAATTGGGTCTACTTAGATTAGAAGGGCCCTAAATGCCATGTGAATGTGTAAAACACATCATAACACTAGATTGGGTCCACTTTAGTTTACAATCCTCCTAAATTTAATGTGAAGGTGTAAATAAATACACTTTACAACACTAAATTAGGAAAAAGTTAAGTTTGTTTAGCTTAGAAGGGCCCGAAACCTAATGTGGATGTGTAAAAAACATCATGACAATAGATCAAGGCAACATCAAGTCCAATTTATCATTAAATATTCCCCAATCAAGCAATGAAAAGAAAAAACTCTTTTCTTCCATTACATATCTGAATTAAATTTTTGTCATAGACGAGAGGTTATTCAAAGAGCCAAAAAAATTATTCATTTAATTGAAATCAAAATGAAAATCAAATATTTCCACAACTTGTTTCATTGTATATTTTGGCTATAGGCTAACATTACAAAAGAAATTCATAATTTAGTACTTTGCTTATGTATAAAAAGACATTCATTTGCATATATTTTAAGCATGCTATGACAATGGAATATGTTAAAATTTATCTCTTCAACCTCAAGTGAAATAAAGGAAGGAATTTAACACATCTTTTCATACTAATCATAGTTCATTTGAACCACCTAAGAATCAAACTAACATTCATATACATGTTTGAAACTTATTTTTTATCATAATATTTTTAAATTCCACCACTTTAATAGAATAATTTCAAGAGTGACAAAGAATATTGTTTACCTTAATGTGTGCTTCTCTAAGAGTTTATATGTCAAGTTCCAAAGATCATTTGAGGTTCATTTCACAGATACAAAGCAAGTTTATATCTAGAAAATCAATCCATGATTATGATCTATAACACATTTGTAAATTTTAAGACATAAGAATGTCATTACCTTGAACAAAGATTGATCATTCTTCAATTGAAATGTTAAACAATATCTTTTCATTTATTATTATTTATAATATAATTCTGCATTTTATCTAATATTTGATTACTCATGTATTCCACTCCATCCAACTACCGACTCACATTTCAATTCTTTCTTACCTAACATTTCAATACTTTCATGCATAAGAGTTTTTTTTTCCTTTTTGACTTCATCACCATAAATATACACAGATAGACGATATAAATCAAGTTTGAGCTTTTATGTTGTTTCTGTACTATTTATTTTGATAAATTTAACTAGTCATATTCATTGCATCCGAAAGGTTAATGATTTTGTGAAAATCTCTAATCATTTTTTACACATTAAAATGCCCATATGCTATAAAGGTAAAGCTTTACCCTCTATGTAAAGGACAGAATTAGGATGTGGATAGATTAGTTTGATTAGAAGTATTGAAGAAGAAGAGAATGAGTACAGATAAAAAAAGTACCTTATTGGTAATGGCATAAACTGCCATTATAATTGTACTGCCTAAAGAAGAGACCTGTCTTAAAAACGTGTATACAATTCAATGTTTGTAAAAGTCATTTATAATGATAACATAAATATATTATTAATTATTTATTTATCTTTCATACTCAATTTATAAACTCCATACAAAACAATCTTAAAACATAATCTCAAGACAAGGATTTCAGTTTACTAAGAAAGAGGATTCAATGATGTTCCCGTACTTTTCTTCTCGAGTCTTTGGATGTGGAGGGCTTTGTCAACTTACTTTCTTCCATCAGAATTTGTCTTTCAAAATAAAGTTATAAATTTTCTGTTAAACGACACCCTTGCTTAATTATACTGAATTGATCAAATTAACAGGCTAACTGAGTTGAGCAAAGTACAACCTAGGTGTTTTATACATTGCTGTGCTTAGGATGCCCTGTGTGGATAATTCTCTTGTGCAGTTGAGAAGGCAGGTCATGCGTGGATAGATATTACCTAAAAGCAGGTGGAGAGCTGGGCCACAGAGAAATGACATCCTCTAGTGGATGACAGGAGTAACGGATGAAATCTCTCCAGCTTAGTACTTCATCCTTCTGCAAGTTGAAGCTCGATGCATACCGAAATTTTGACATTGTGTCCAAAGTAAAGAAATTCAATTTCTCTTCCTCTGGTAACTCAAAGAACTCTCGAGTAGCCTCCATCATTTCATTCATTGCCGATGGAGCAATACCATGATTCACCACCTACAAAGATATTTTACTCAATAAATTTGTATTCGACAGGCATCCATCTAAACCCTGAAACAGATTGATATTTCCTAAACCTAATGTGTAACTAAACTATCAACCAATATGAATTTATCAGAAAGCACATGATGTAATTTTCAATGAAGTACAAAACAGAGGAAATTGTGATGATTTACCTGAAAGCATCCCCAGTCATGACAATCTCGACCTATGGCCTCCACAAGATTGGCAGAAAGGCCAAAAGGACTGTCATGTACCTGTACCTGCAGATCAATAACTGGTATATTCGTGCTCTTCATCTTCAATATCCTGTAAGACTTTGGGTCGCTCTAAAAGGGATCTGATAAAACGATGAGGAACTCGATCAAACCGTTTTTCTACCATGGTTTTCACTCCCATAAACTCCTGCAAAGCATTCCCATCCTCCATCTCTTGCACCATTTAGAAAATCAGGACATGGAAAAGATAATAAATTAAGAAGAAAGATCCAAATAATAGATGCCACGCTCCATAGAATGGATTGCGTATCATATTTTTGCCACCTGCTACAGCTCATCGTAAATAGAGTACGCATTTGTTGTTGCCACTTACATGATATGGTTCTGATCTAAAATTAGTTTTGTTGCCACTTACATGATGTGGTCCTGATCTAAAATTAGTTTGAGATTGCAATTCAAACCGAAGGTCAATTTTACACTATATATTTGACCTGGAAATATAAGGATGTGACGAAATTTATGTGGAAATTCATTAGTCATTGTATTAGGGGAAATCAAGTTAACGTTAGTTCAACAGAGGGAAAATGTACGAGATGTGCATTTTTCATTTTTACATATTCTCTCAATTTTAAATTGGTTAATTACTATGAAAATGTATATAAAAATAGATAAAAAATAAATTTAAAAATAAATATTTTAAGATGCATGTAAAAGTAGATAAGAATTAAATTTAAAAGTAAATATTTTAGACACTTGTTGAAAGGATATATATAAAGATAATGATTTCATGCAATGTTTCTTATAATATGTTGTCTATGTTGAAACTTGCAAATATAAATGTTAAAGAACATAATTTAGTTAAAAAATGAAAGAGGCTTGAATTAGAATTACCTAAAAGTACACATTAACTCAAAGGTAAAGTATGAAGAGAGATAGTGGTTGCCAAGGAGCCTATAAAAAATTTATATCTATTGGACATGGTGTGAGCTATCATAAGTTAGGAGATAATTATTATAGTCATAGTCATTAAAGGAGTGTGAGTGATATTATATGTTCCTCCAATTGCTTACTTAAAACGGATCCAATGAATTGGAGGAGAGTAAAAATATACATGGTCACATAAAATTAATTAAGAATAAAATAAGCCTCATGGATAACATTATCTAACAAACATGTGATAACATAATAAGATGTGATCGTGAAAGCATATGTAAAGACAAAAACAAGGTGCCCCCTATTGCTAATCCTACTGAGAGACATATGCACATGATAATATATAAATTTGTGCTAGAAAAGATCATGTAATCATAATTAAATATAATTAAAAATAACATGTGATAAATATATGTCATGTGTACTATTCATAGGCATGTGATCATATAATGTAAACATGAAACTATAAGATAAGAATAACACATAAGGATGAGATCATAATATTTGACCAATAATCATAAATGAACATGCGAGCATCACAAGATAAAATCATGTAAGTGTATAAACATGATTGTATGTGAAATATAATAATTAGAAAATTGTGAAATAATATATAAGTGTATGAACATTAAAAAGAAGAATACAAGAAATGTAGGAGATGGAAGCTCCACCCCAAGATCCTCAACCCGTAAAAAAAATCACCCTCACACATAAATGAGACAAGCACACAACTCTTTTGCCAAATATCCACAATGATATTCAGAAAATTGAGATGAGATGTAAAAATACATAGTGTACATGCCTTTTAAAGGCATGAAAAATGAAACGGGCAAAAATCTACCCAATATGGGAAAAACTAGTTAAGTTACAATTCTATCGAAGGTAAAAATTATCACTAACATGAAATATCACAACAATTGTCTCAAAAAGGGAAAATATTAAATGAAAAAAAAAATAAATAATAAAATACTTAAGACATAAAATAGAAGGTGAAATGAGAATGAAAAGTATAAGAGGAAAAATCATATGTTTTAATCATAAATGCCAAAATGAAATAAGATATACAAAAATGGAATACATAAGGAAGAATGACCACAACAAACATTGATTAATTGAAAATGCTAAAGGAAATAACACAAATCAAAACAATCCATGTTTTAAAGTGAAGATGATGGTTTTTTTCAATCACTACATGCATTGAAACATTTAAAATTCACATTCAAAACACAAAAAAAATAAAAAATTAAATATTAAATTTAGTTCATAAAAGTAGCATGACATATGTTCAAATTTAATTCTATCAACATGCATGACTAAAGGTGTCTTTGCATCATCTACCTTCTAAGTAGTAGCATGATAATGTGTTGTAAGAGAATTGAGTAAGATTTTTTTACTAATGATAAAATTTTCATTAGGTTTATCTATCTCAATATTCTCTGAAAATGTCCCATTAAAATAAATTCCATCAATAGGATGATTTTTCAAGATGAAATGTGCCTCTATAATAAAAGTGTGAAAAAAAAAAAAAATTTAATGCATGCTTTGAAAGAAACAAAGTTATATTTTTTTCCCTTAGTTGTATTATCTTCATTGTTCAAACTCGTGTGTAACCTAAAAATATAGAATGATATGATAAAAAAATATAATTCTCATCACTAATATATAAGAATCTTCATTTTTGAGTTCATTCGAGTAGCCCAATTATGTGAAAGATGTGCATGATCATGATTATTCATAGGTTTTATCACCCATTTGTCTATACTATCTTGAACGTTATGTTTAATTTTGATGCATCTTTGTGTATAATATCCACATATATTATGGTAACCATGAAAGTATTTAGCCTTATGTAATACAAGTTGAAATATACCCATGACTTAATAAGAGGTAAACTAATAAAAAAATTCCCAATATATGTTCCAATATAACATGTGTATGTTCCACAAATCTACTCAACCTAATAAAGATCTTTATTTCAAGGTAGGTAAATAACAATCCTTTCTATTATTGACATGAATTTCATCCTCATTTCCCTAGTTTCCAACTTTGATATTGATGATAGCTCATGGAAAAAGGGTGTTGTGTTAGATACATGATGATGCAAAAGATGATTATTCGATAACATACAAAAAGTTTTTCTTCCACTAGTGTGAGCTCGAAGAAAATTTTAACAGAATGGACAAGGCATTTAATAGGATGGCATCTATCATCATAGGTATTATGAGAAAGGTGATTTTTGGAATGGTTAACGGTATGTCCAAAGCTAGGAAAGGTCACAGGAGGAAGAATTCCTCATATAATAAAGGTATGCAACATGAAGAAAAAAAAAATGAGGATATGGAGCATTGTAGTGAGCAGATGGAAAAACTAATTATGGAATGGGACTTGATCTATAGTCCCTGAAAGTAGTTTTGGTTTTTTGTTTCTATGTGTTTTGGAATAAGGTTTTACTACTTCTAGGTTCTACGAGCATTATCTTTTTAAGGTTATTTTTTTCTATGTACTTGAACTTTTAATGCTCTCCTAGTTTTGTTGGTTTCTCAATCATTAGGCCTTTCATTTTTTCTTTGTAGGCTAGGTTGTTGTTTTGGCATGTGGTGTCAGTCCATGTTTTGGTTATACTATCTTGTCATTCTTGTTCTACTAGTCATCTAGCTTGTTTTTGTTCTCTATTCATGTTTAGGGGCCCTTCCCCCTACTCTTTTAATCAAAAACTTTAATGAAAACATGTTTTGATTGATTAGTATAAATAAAATATTGATTAGTGAAATTTCATGCTTATTGTAATGTGAAGCCCATAATACTAATCATAGATTTTATTTTTGATAAATAATCAATAATATAAACTCATGTTATCCTTGTTCACATTATATGGTTTGAGAATAGTTATCTTAGGAAAAATGTTATAATAACAATGTTTCATTAAAGAGTTTTCTAAATCCACACGTAATATTTTTGGTTAAATTAAAATGGGAAGGGCCAATACCCATTACAAAATAGCGATAGAGGGACATAGGGAACTCAAGAGTAGTAAGAAATCCAAAAAATTAAAACAAAAACTAAATCTTAAATAGTTTTACTAGTAATAAAACAACCAAAAAAACCCACATAGTTGAGACTAGCATAGAAAAAAATGGTACCTATAGGTCTTCAAACAACCTGAGACTAGTAATCACATTTTATTGTTGATACAGGAGTTGGAGCTTCTTCTCTAAATTCATAAGCCCTTGTTGAATGACCTAGGTGTTCATCGTGTCATCATGAGCTGAGTTTTCCACCTTTTTACACTTCTTCTTCTGCATATGACAATCCTCCACACTGCCTGCAACAC
Organism: Sequoiadendron giganteum; assembly: GCA_007115665.2. NCBI lineage: Eukaryota > Viridiplantae > Streptophyta > Pinopsida > Cupressales > Cupressaceae > Sequoiadendron > Sequoiadendron giganteum. The sequence goes on from CM021101.1 coordinate 526,928,713, forward strand.
TATTCCCTTGGAACTTCCTTAATTCATACTGAAAAACTTGAAGAGTGAGGATAGTTTTCTTGATGGTTTCTTTATGTAGTAATCTGTGATGAACCTGAGGTATTACATAGTCTTCTCCTAGTTTAGTTGATAAAAAAATGAATAAATGAATAAATCCAAGTGAATTCATGACCACTCAATATTGTAGGAAATAATCTAGTAAGTAACTAGTCCTCTAAAGAATAATTTAATAATGTAGTTTACAAAGAGAGTGTATGAAGCACTATATCACTTCTATCATGGTACTTTGTAAAATAGGGTGCCATAAATATAATTAGTGAAGTATAAATCAAAATATCATGCTTAAGGGAATAAACCTCTCACTATTTTAATTTTTTTTAAATAAATTTTCTTTAAAACATTAGTACAAGTTTATAGTTGCTCCAATTTACTCATGATAGAGTTTCATAATTGTGAAAAATCATGCTCAATATACCAAATAGATTGATATGGATATAAATAATGTATAAAAGGAAAGGAGGATTTAAGATATAATTATAGTAAATCCTCGTGTTTTTAATTTAGTTAATGCATTTCTAAATCATGTGTTTTTTAATATGAGATGTATATGAACAAGCTTAAAAATTGCTTAATAATATACCTTGGGAAGTCATATAAGTTCAACCAAAGTAGATCCTATATATAAATTAAAATGCATTATATCATTAGGTATAGAAAGAAAACAATATTGACTAAACTAAAATGTAAAAAAGAGAAACATATTATAGACCCAATAGTAAAGTAATCTACATAGAAAAAAAACATAATGAATGAACTATGATATATGAGAATAATGACCTGACTCAAACTCCTATCTTTCTCTTTTAATTAGTGTATCATTATATTCATGTACTAAAGTACAATTATTATGTATATAAGAATAATATAGAGATAAAAAAATCTACCATGGGACATAGATCATTCTTGTTTATACTAGATGAACCTTTAACTAATTTTCCAATAGGATATGCACCATAAATTAAATCATCATGAATGGAAGCATAATAAACCTTATTACATTAAAAAACAATACACTAGTACTATGTTCCTCACTAAATGCTATCATCAATAAACAATGAGAGAAAATATATAGGAGGTGGAGAAACATAAAGTGTGAAATGAAGAAAAATAGGTTTTACAAAAAAATGTACAATTGATAACAAAGCGGGTATGATGAACCTATCTTTCTTATTTCATTAGGAAATGAGATCCATACAATGAATTGATTGTCAATCCTTAGGTGAATCAAGTCAATCTGGGAATCTTAAGTTTTCCTTATGCTTGAAGGATGGTGTTCAAGTTCACCAGACACTTTTGGGAGAAATATTAAAAATATTTAATCAACCCAATATGTCAAACTAAAATTAAAACAACAATATTAATCTCAATACTGAAAAAACCAAAAATAAGATTTCAAATTAGAGAAGGGAAGAATGATGTTTACTAGTCACCAAAAGTGCTTTTCTGAAGAAAATCTGGGAGTCATTCACCGAGGGGAGAATGAGTCCACTACCAAGGTATTTCTATAGCTTGTAGGTGCCTTTGATACATATCTGAATCTTCCAATTTGCCTAGGTTTCAAAGTTAAAATGTCATAAATGGATTTGTGATCTTAGGTTGCATGAGATGACAACAATTTTGAAAACTTTTGCAACTTTTCCAACTTTTGCAGCTTTGTAAATATTTCACTTTAAGAGGTCTTCAATTCTTCTTGAACCTAAATCTGCAACATACACAGAAGAGGGGATTTTTTTTTGTTTTTGGTGAATGGGGTTTTTCCTTGGTCAAACTCCATTTAGGTGATAAAACCTTGAATTGAAATAAAGCATGAAAGAGGGAATGATGAATGAATAATGAAAAAATCTATGTTACCACTCAACAAACCCTTATAGAAACATTGGAATGTATATCTTGGAAATTCTACAAGTTCCATGAAATGGATTCAAAGGATGTGGATCTTGACACTTGAATCTTGCTTGAAATAATGCTTTGAGTTCTTGATTTGATCATGAAACCTAAATCACAATGTTAGCTCCAAAAATCCATGCATGACATGCAAGAAGACTTTGACATGATGAATGGATCTTGAATGTTGCAATAAAAATCAAATATTTCTTCTATTGAATGCCTTTGATCAATTATGAAATTCTCTTAAAAGTGCTCTCAAAATCTCATAAAATTGCTAAGTGGAACATACTAAAACAACCTTATATTTATAGGAATGCATCATTAATTTCTCAAAATTTAGATACCACAAGATGACATGAATTATATATTTGAAATCATTAAAAAATCACCAAAAATATAAGTTAAATTTAAGTCCTAAGGTTTATGGAGGACCCATTCACCCATGGGTGAACCTAGGACACACATTCCTCATTGTGAAGTGTTATGTTTAGGTATTAATAAATTTCAGTTTTCCCCTTTGGAAAATGTAATTAAATATGTTTCAAAAATGAATTAAAGGGCCACTTAGGGCATACTTATGCTCATTAAATTAAAATGGCCCAAGTAAGTGTGTAAATACATGTAATAAGGTACATTTAACAACACTAAATTAAGGAAATATTAAGTCCAATTTAAACACAAAGGCCCAAACAAGTTAGAAAATGTAAAGGGTTACAGTTTTCTATACTACATTTAGCCCCCACTTTAGTGAGAGGATGACCCTACATCAATCTCACACTAAAGTAGACAATCAAAATATATGTATGAAAAAAATACAAGACAATCAATCTTAAAATTCTAAAGAATTGTTGAAATAAAAAAAGGTAAAAGAAACAAAAAAAGGGGTTGATCAAGCCTAGATTGTCCAATATGATGTGGAACACACCTTAGCTATTTGTCCAAAACTGATTACAAGTGGAACTTGATGTCCACTATGAAAACGATAATGCATGCTCACACAAGCTATTGGAACTTTGGTTGTACACTAGGTGAGCCCCCAAGGGTGGAAAATGAGAGAATATTATTAGGATCCCATAGCATACAAAATATATAGCTTTGAAAAATTTAATAAGGCACCAAAAAATATGAATTTCCAACTCCATAAGGCTTAGGAAGATGTGCTATGCTAAGTACTTATGAACAAACAAGGTTCCACTAGAAATACAATTGTGTTATTCATGGTGGACATATAAAGGGTTGTAACTTCGAGCTTCATAAGGTTTAGCAAGCCATGTTATGCTAAAAAATTATGAATAAAAAATTCAAATAGGATAACACAAGTTCACATGGGTTTTCCTTAGTTCCTATAACGTCTTCTCTTAGTGAATGTTGTGCCTAATGTCTCCAAGAGAGGAAAAGCATAAGATAAAATATTCACAAATTAGGGAATATAGTGCATAGCATCACCACTAAGGGATTGTTATATGCCAAGAAAGGTCACACTCTTGGAGGACATAAAAACTAATGACACCGCCAAGAAGAAGACACATTGCAAGAAATAAGAATACCCCATAATGAAACACAAGAAAATTCTAAAGATTTCTAAAAATGATAATGCCAATGTACTCCCCCACTTCAAAGAAATTTCTAACACCATTTCATGAGCATTTTCTTTAAAGAGAAAATGACAAATGCTAACAATAAAGAAGAAATAAGAACTTAGTTTGAAAGCCCTATGTCAAGTCATATGTTTCCAAATGAAGCTATGTAATGAAAATGGAAGGGATTTACCCCAAAATGAAATCCTAAAATCACATAAGGGATCCAAAAATTTAGGGTGAACATATGTCTTTGATACACATATATTATAAAATTTCTAGGTTGATGAAACACAGAAAAAGAGAGGCTATGATATATAACCCCCTTTTCCTAGTTAGGGTTTCATTCAAAAGATGAGATCCAAGAATATTGAAGTAATTGTCAGCCCAAGAGGTGAATTAAGTCAAGATTTAGGGATATTGTAATCTATCCTTTATACAAGTATGGGGTGGTGAGCTAAATCACAATTTGGGGAGAAGAAATTGAACTAAAAATCAAATTCTAATTCTAGGTCAAACACATATAATGCATGAATCTAACACTAAACAGAAAGAAACTGTAATTTTTTTGGAAAAACAAGGAGTAGATGATGTTGTGCTCTTGGTAAAATACTAATTTTTAAAATTTCTAACAAGGACTCATTTGCAACCAGAGTCGAATTGGTCCTAGAAGGCATGTCTTTGGAGCTGTGAATCTAAAACCAAATATTGTATAGTGTAAAATTTTTTGCCCTTCAAGCCCTAACAGGACCTCATTCACCACTAAAGATGAATGGGTCCTGTTAGGTAGGTATGTTTAGGATCATTATGGACCAAAAAGTGGTGATATGTTAATTATATGATGGCCCATGTGGCTAACAAATCTTTTTACCCAAAATTGATGAAACAAAAAGAGTTTTTAAAGGAGATTCTCAGCTTTCCACCAATATAAATTAAGCTTTATTTTGAGTTTAATAAATAATTATTATTAATTTTCTATTTGAATTACAAGTAAATTCTTTATTGATAGGCTGATTAAAAAATTCTATAGCTTTCAAGGGTACGTGCAAGATCATCATGGAAAAAACAGGCCCTTAAGTGGCAAAAAATTAAGAAAAATTAGACTTAGGCATCTTGACATAAAAATTTGAATAAGTTTATATATTATTTCAAAAATATGTAACAATAGAATTTGTACAAAATTGAAAGTAGTTTCTAAATTACTAGGTTTATTTACAAAAACATAAAATCTATTTGGTGAAAATTTGAAATTTCAATACAGTAATACTTAAATTTCAGGGAAAAAGTAAGAAGTAGGTGTATGTCTTACCACCCTAACCACATTAAAATGATAATATTTTTTTATAATATTTTAGATATAATTAGAGGACTCATGTCCCAATGTGATGCATTTTTTTTTTGTAATTTTTTTCCAAGTAAATAATCAATTATAATTTTTTTATGACAAATTTTAAAAAATATAAAGACTCATATGTCTGACCACCTTATTCATGAAATTATTTTTTTTATTTTTTAATCTTATAGTATGTGATGCATGTTTTGGATTCAAAAAATATGATACTGTTTGAAAGCTATAGAATTTTTTCAATCAACCTAAAAATCAGCACTTTAGTCGTAATTTAATCGAAAATGAATAATATTTTTTTATTAAATTCAAAGTAAAGAATAATTTATATTGGTGGAAAGCTGAGAATCTCCTTTAAAACCCTTTTCATTTCATCAATTTTGGGTAAAAAAAAAGTCATCAACCACATACCCATCATATTGCCACTTTTTGGCCCATCATGATCCTGCACATACCCTCAAACGGTATCACATTTTTTGAATCTGAACCATGTGTCACATTCTATGCATATGGTGGTTAGATGTACGATTTTTTATATTTTTTAAAAGTTGTAAGAAAAAATTCATAGTTAATCATTCACTTGGAAAAAAATTACAAAAAAATATGCATCACATTAGGACATGAGTCCTTTACTTATATCTAAAATATTATAAAAAAAATTATCATTTTATTGTGGTTAGGGTGGTCAGACATACACCTACTTTTAATTTTTTCTCTAAAATTAATTACTACTACATTGAAATTTTAAATTTTAACCAAATTTTTTTTTTTTTTCTAAATAAACCTAGTAGTTTAGAAACTACATTGAATTTTCTAAAAATTATATTCTTACATAATTTTGAAATAATATAGATAACTTATCCAAATTTTTACGTGAAGTTGCCTAACTTTGATTTTTCTAAATTGTTTTACCACTTAAGGGCCTTTTTTTTCCATGATGATGCTGCACATACCCAGGTCCTTCCAGAAATCTTTGAATATGATCTTCAACTTCCAAGTCTACACTCCTTCCTTGCATTGTGAAATTCCTATTTTCAGATTTGAGTCTGCTAATAATCTGCAAGAAAAAATTTAAAGCATGTTGGTGGATAGGGGTTTGCCTCAGTCAAACCCCTTGTTGGTAATTAAACCTTTAATGATGAATACAAATCTAAAACATGTAATTGTGTGTGAAATACTAACCTTAAGTGTGTCTAAGATTAAGATCCATGTAATACATCTCTGTTTTGCTTCTTGGTTGGTTTGCTTTATGCTTTGTTGGGTTGCATCTACTTTGATACTGGACACACCTTGTTATTTATGTTTTGATTGCTACTATTGAGCGACGAACTATTATTATGTGATGTGTTTATCTGATGACTGTTTTACATGCTTTAATGGTGTTATAATGTTAGTAGTGTTAGCATGAGAATTTATATGAGATTATCGAGTATGATTTTAAGGTCAGTCTTTGGTGAGTGTATTGGTGAAGAGGATGGGTTCACATCACTCGCTTGTGAGTGCCCTAGGAATCTATGATTTCTTCCTCATGGTGTGTATTATATGTTGGATATACTATATGATGTTGTTTACTTGGTTTTTAGGTTGTAGGTACATGACATTGACTTCACCTGGTTTCACAGGTTTGAGCGTATCAATCCAACGGTTAAGTTGAACGAGAGATAGTAGCTAGGTAACATGTGTCAAGTCTACACCCTAGCCTTAGTGTGTCATTAGTTTTGTTTGTTGAGTCATGGTATACCTTATTTTCATGTTATTTGATTTTGAAAGGTGCTTGTTTATTAAATAAATTTTTAGAATATTTGCATTGGTTAAAAGTGATGATTATTTTATATTAAATTAAAGTTATGCTTAGAAGTTATATTTAAAGTTATTAACATAATTTAATTAAATTAAATTTAAATTATTTAATTAATTAAATTTAATCTCAAAAGAGTTGAATTTAGTTATTAAATATTTAAAAGTAATTAATTAAGTTTAATTTTGGATTAAATTAAATAAAATAAAAAATTCAAAGATATTTGAAATTGCTTTTTAAATTCAAAGTGTGTTTTCGAAAATGGAATTAGGTTAATATTTAATATTCAATTTTGCATGCAATTAGATTTAGGTTGTTTAAGATATTTTGATTGGGGACTGAATTGCATGTGGAATTAAGGAGTGTTGATTGAAAATTGGATTGAGGAAAGAAGAGATTTTGGGGAAGAAAAATTTTCTTGAAAGTGGAGAAGAATGTTTGGAAAAATTTGCACAGAGGAGGGTTTGAAGAAAGTTTTGATTGTAGAATTGATTTGAGGAAAGTTTTTTTGCATTTGTTGAGTTTTCGATTGGATTCATTGCACAGTTGAAGAAAATTCAGGGGATCTTTGGAGGAGGCTTGCATCGGAAATTCATTCTTTCCTCTAGCTTTGAAAATCTAGGTTTTGTGCTGTGTTTTTCTTGTTCATGTTTGTTCAAACAAATATATATATTGTTTAAGAACTTTGTTTGTTGAATTCACTGAGAATTATGATTTGTTAGTTGAAACTAGATTTAAATTATTCTAAAATTTTGTGGAGATTGTATAAATTTACTATAGGATTTAATTTAGTAAATGGGGAAATTGTGAAATCGTTGTTTAATTTAAACCTTAGATTGACCTTCAAACATTTAGATTGTGGTAAGAAGTTTTTACCCTTTTAGAAAATGATTAGATCTAGTTTTCAAAACAAACCCTCTTAGAAAACTTTCAATGGAAAAATCAACATCTGTTTAAACTTGCCTACTTTTATATTATTTGAAAATTTGAAGGAATTGTTTAAAAGAAATTAATTTTAGAAATGATTTAAATAAAAATCAGTTTTTAAACATTTGTGGAATTTTGAAAATCATTTTGGAAAATTAATAAATTTTCCTATGACTGGTTATTTTTAATTATTCTATCAATTTTACGAGTAGGAAATTCAGTGTAAATATATATATATATATATATATATATATATATATATATATATATTATATGTATTATATTCGATTAAATATATACATATAATATATATGGATTTAATTTATTGTTGTTAAGATTTAAAATTATTTTCCTTTTTGAACAAAATCGCTGTACGCAAAAATTGTTCAGGTTTGTGAAATTATGCGCATTGTTTTTTGTGTTAAATTGGTTTTTATAAAATAACAAAAGAATTACATTACATAGTGGATGATGGCCATGACCCCACCACCCACACTTTCCCATAGGAAGGACGCACTTGCCATGGGTAGTGCGCCCACTATTTTGGGGCACACACTTTCCATAGGGAATACAGCCTCCCCAAAGAGTGTCGGTCGTTGTACTGTATGCACAGCCAATGACTATCACAGGGGTACCGGCGGTACCGTCCGACGGACAGTGTACTATCCGGTCCATATCACTTTTTTTTATTGTTTAATTTATTTTTTTATCTTTGTTTATGCGAATTTTTTTGGTTTTAAATTCACAGTTAAGTATTTAAATGGTATTTTATTTTACTGTTAGAATTTTTATAATTGATGTATATTGATGTATATTTTATTATTATATAGTAATATATAATATTTAATAAATATTTATAATTTCATAATGGAGTATGGATTTTTAAGTTTAGAGTTTATCTAGAAATAATTAATATTCAAACTAGTAATTTTTAGAAAAACAGTGCTTAATAGAAGTATATTTTAAATATAGTTTAGTCTATAAATAAAATAGATGTAATTAAATATATAAGATATGTTGCTTATATATTTAAGTATTTATATTTTTTTTTATATTTTGTTTTAGACATATGTTGCATGCAACATTTTTAGACAGCAATTTAAATTGAAACAAATAGTATTCATGGCTAGTAAGTTAGAGACAAGATATTTATTTTAATGGATGGGATTATTATTTGTTTTAATGAAAATTTGAATGATATTATTTTAATTTATACGAAAAGCTTTAGATAAGGAAATGGATTAAGATATCCAAATATAGTGAAATTCATTGCCAGTGCTTTTTAATATTAAATTTCCTTATGCTGATTACTTTGGGAATGGGTGATTTGTGTTATTTATTGTAAAGTCTTCCATAGATTGTGGGTTAATTCCTTGTAAAGTCAATCATTAATTTTCCCTTGGGTATTGCTTTAAGTGTTTTGTTTCCTCCTAGTGTTGGAGTGGATTTCCTTAATTGTTGCCTCCTAGAATAGGAGAGATTGAGTTGTTTTATTTCAGTAAGCACTTATGATACCCTTGGAGTCTAGTTTTGAGAAGCGTGTTATCCATTAGAAGAGTGGCTTTTGTTAGGGGTCGTAGCCCAAAGAGGTAAATCGGGTAACCTTTAGAAGTGTTTTAAAGAATTGATAATTAAAGTAATGTACTTAGATGATTAGGATGCATTCACATTAATGAAGATAATTTAACCTCAGTCACAGACATAAGGGCTTGTTTAGACTTGGGGTGAGTGAGAAGGCTTGGAATGGCAAGGTCAACTATCTTGTCCTTACGAGAGTTAGTTGATTCAGCATGAGTGACTATGAGGGCTGGGATTCGATTAAGGTCACTAGGATTACCAGAGCCTATGAAGAATGCCCAGAGGAGATCTCATGACAAACCTTGCAATGACACTCTGTCTAGGATAACATTGAGATGTGTGTTGTGTGTATGAATTCTTTATCATACTTTATTATATTATGTCTAGAAGCAATGTAACCATGTTAGGGTTAGACTTATATTGTGCATATGTTTGGTTGAGTCAATATGTGTTAGTTTGAGTCTACCTTTGGTTAGAGGTAGTAGATTATTTGTCCTATTGCGTTGTTACTATCTCCTAGCATGGGGGGTGGGCCTTCAGGTACCACTAGGTTGGGTGGAACATGCACAATAAACCATTGGGTCCCCATTGATCTTCAGTTCATGGAGGTGAGAGACCCAGTTGGATAGCTCGAGGATCTTGTTATATATTTCTAGCACTGTTGTTTTTCAAAATTTATTAAGTTGGTTTTACCCTCTTGTATTTATGATGTGGATGTACATAATAGTAATTCTTATGTATTTATGAATCATTCTAGAAATGAGTGTTGTAATCAGTTATTCATGTAATGGATATATATTATGGATGCTAACTTCTTATCTTGCTATTTATTTATGTTGAATGAATGTTTATTACTTGAGTTATTTAATGCAATGAATTATAAATGATGGTTTTTAATGGGTATTTAAGTAATCACGATTACGTAGTCTTAGGGGATGTTGTCAATTATAGATGAACATGTATGTTTAATTCACTTTTAAAAAAAAATTAGTACACTTTTATCATGAATTGAAACTTCCTCTAGGGTTACGTGGCGGGGCATTACACATGGTATCAGAGCCAAGGTTTAAACAGTGGGTGCTCTGGGATTATGATATACCCATTAAGCTTAGTTCTATATGTTTTCTTAAGTGTACCTTGTCTAATACCCTTCGGTGTCTATGTAGGAGTATGCCTGCTAGACACGGACGAGGGAGATGATGTGGACGTGGTCGAGTAGGCGATCGAGAGGAAAGTCAGCATGACTCGCAACCTCGTGTCATACCTATACCTGAGTAGGAGGAACATCAGGCCTCGTAGAATGATCCAGGAGGCGGTGGTGGACAGCTAGATCCTCCTAGGGTCGAAGCTACATGTAGAGATTTTGAGGAGGCTTTGGCATTATTGGGTCTGAGATAGGAAGTACCAGAGGTAAACCCTGTGGTTAGGACAATTACAGCTCATTCGGATATGTTAGCAGTGAACTATATGAGGGATTTGATTTGATCGTAGCCACCTCGATTTGATGGAGTAGGTACTAGTCTAGAGGCCGAAACTTGGTTGATAGGTTTGGAATGATGTTTTTCCATGCACCCTTTTGACAGTAATACTAAAGCACGGTGCGCTATTATTCACCTCTAAGGATTTGTAGCCACTTGGTGGAAACTAGAGGAGCAGAAGCTCCATATAGACATGAGTACGATGTCTTGGGAGATCTTTCTTGATTAATTCAGAGCCTGCTTTCTCTCTGATCATTGGCATCAGTGTAGAGGTGATGAGTTCCATGTTATACGATAGTTAGCCATGACGATAGATCAGTATGGGAGGTGATTCTACGAACTAAAATAGTTCATAGGAATAGGGGACAATGAGGGAATGCTTTTGCAACATTTCATCAGGGGCTTCAATGCCCGTATCAGTGGTGGTGTATGGGTCTTTGAACCCAAGTCTATGGAGATAGTTGTGGAGAGGGCATGGTTGGTGGAGGAGAACTTGATTATGGCACTGGGAGGTCATACAGGTGTGCATATTGGTAGTGGTACTGGAGCTGGGACTAGTGCTAAAGGGGGATAGACACAGGGAGCTATGCCTCCTAATAAACAATAGGTATCAGCACAGGGTGGTCAGCAATAGTTATTTTAGGGGAAACGAAAAGGTTTCCAATAGAGACAGGGTGATAGGAACTGGAGCTGCATGAAGCATTTCAACTCTGAGCAACTTGCTCAGAGAGTTCAGTCTACTTTTGGAGGTAGTGCACAACAGTCCAGTGCACCAGCAGGAGGCAGAGGTTATGGTAGAGGCATAGGATGCTTCTCTTGTGGTCAGCAGGGCCATATTTCTAGGATGTGTCCCAATAAGGGCATGTTGGGATTCATGCAGAAACTAGCAGCATTAGAGCCGCGAGTGGGAGATGCTAGTAGAGGCCATCGTGTGTTCGTAGCGGTTGATAACCACCAGGCGGAGCATCAGGGTACTATATTAGAGATTTATGGTATGTTATTGGGTAACCCTATTACTATTTTATTTGATTCAGGAGCATCTGACTCCTTCATTTCTTCATCTATAGTGTCACATTACAGACTAGGAGCCGTAAGGCAAGTGAATAGGTGGCAAGTCAAGTTAGCGTCTGGTGTGAAGGTTGCATCGCATTCTATAGTACCTAACTATAGGTTGGAGATTGGACCACTCCTCACTACCTTGGATCTTCAGGTTATACCATTGGGATCCTATGATATTGTCTTAGGTATGGATTGGTTAGAGGCTCACCGAGCAGTTATTGATTTTTGACATAAGTCAATTTAGTGCATTAATGCATTGGGTGGTGAGGTGGATATTATAGGAGTGTAGAGACCGATATCTTTGAGGATTATCTCAACTATGCAATTGAGGAGATGTGTTCGTCATGTATGTCAGTTGTTTGCAGCTATAGTTGAGGACTTAGGATTAGGAGATGGAGAGGTGAAGGTATCTCTGGATAGTCATCTCGTGCTTCAGGAGTACTCAGATGTCTTTCTAGATGACATTCCAGGGATGCCACCATGGAGAGATATAGATTTTAAGATTGACTTAGTACCTGGATCGGAGCCTATTTCACGAGCTCCTTACCGCATGACTACTCAGGAGCTTAAAGAGCTTCGTTTGAAGTTGGAGGAGTTGTTAGAGAAGGGATTTATTCATCCTAGTGTTTATTTTTGGGGAGCACTATTCATCTTCATGAAGAAGAAGGACGATTCACTTTGGTTGTGCATTGATTACTGACAGTTGAATAAAGTAACAATCAAGAATCGTTATCCACTTCCCAGAATTGATGACTTGTTTGACCAAGTCAAAGGTGCTACCATCTTTTCAAAGATAGACCTTAAGTGAGGATACCATCAGCTCCATATTTTTGATGCGGATATCCATAAGATGAAATTTCAGATGCGCTATGGTCACTACAAGTTTACTGTGGTACCATTCGGGTTGACGAATGTGCCATCTGTGTTCATGAGTTTGATGAATGGAGTATTCCACACATACCTTGATAGGTTTGTTCTTGTGTTCCTAGATGATATATTGATATATTCTAGGATAGTAGAGGAATATGAGGAGCATTTGCGATAGGTACTTTAGTGTTAACGTGAGAACCAACTTTATGCCAACTTGTCGAAATGCGAATTCTTCAAGACTGAGATCAAGTATCTTGGTCATGTGATCTCAGGAGAGGGAATATCTATGGATCCTTCAAAGATCCAAGCTATTCTAGATTGGCCTACACCCACGAATGTGGTAGAGATCTATAGTTTCATGGGGCTTGCAGGATATTATAGGAGATTTGTTCAGAGATTTTCGAGGATAGGTCATCCTATCACTTCTCTTTAGAGGAAAGGGAAGAGGTTTGGATGGTCAGAATAGTGTGAGTTAGCTTTTCAGATTCTTAAGGATAAGTTGACCAGTGCACCAATTTTAGTGATACCAGACCCCACAGGAGCTTTTGTAGTTTGTACAGACACATCCTTAGAGGGCTTAGGAGCAGTCCTGATGCAAGAGGGTTGAGTTATAGCTTATGAGTCATAGAAACTTAAGGATCATGAACTAAATTATCCCACACATGATCTTGAGTTAGTAGCAGTCCATGCATTGACCAGATGGAGACACTTTTTACTCAAGCACAAATTTGAGCTACATAGTGATCACAGGAGCCTTCAGTACATCTTTACTCAACCGAACTTTAATGCTAGACAGAGGCATTGGATGGAGTTTCTTTATGAGTATGACTTCGAGGTGAACTATATTAAGGGAAAAGAGAATGTCATAACTTATGCACTCAGTAGACATAGGCATGAGATATCTGAGATGACTCTTATGGTAGATTTACAAAGTTAGATTCTTGCTACTCTTCTAGTAGACAATTGGTATCAGGATGTGAGGGCAGAGATTGAGGTAGGCAGACCTCTTGAGGGTAGATTCATAGGTTATTCACTAGAGTCAAATGTGTTACTTAGGCATTCAGAGTGTATTTACGTTCCTCTAGTAGGTGACCTTTGTACTTTGGTTTTGACTGAGGCACATCGTGCACCATATTCAGCCCATCCTGGGGTGAAGAAGATGCACGCGTATTTATGCTAGTTGTATTTCTTGCTAGGGATGAAATGGGATATTGCAGACTTTGTCACGAGATGTTTGGAGTGTCAGCAGATGAAGGTTGAACACCAACATCCAATAGGGCTTCTATAGCCACACCTTGTACCTAAGTGGAAATGGGATATTATCTCGTTGGACTTCATTATTGGTTTACCCAACTCCTCACGATGACATGATGCTATTATGGTGATAGTCAATAGGTTGATGAAGGTAGCACAATTCTCACCTATGCACTCTTCATATAATGCACCACCAGCTACTAGAGTGTTCATGGAGGATATTGTGAGGTTGCACGGTATTCCGTGTCAAATTATTTTTGACAGGGATCCAGTGTTCAATTCAGCTTTATGGACATCATTACAACATGCTATGGGGACATAGTTGAACTTTAGTTCAACGTATCACCTTGAGATAGATGGACAGACTGAGAGGGTTAATCAAATCCTCGAAGACATGTTACGCATGTATGTTATGGACTAGCAGACATGATGGGAGGATTATATTTATCTAGTGGCGTTTTCTTATAACAATAGTTTCCAGAGTTCCATTGGCATGGCACCTTTTTAGGCTTTTTATGGGCATCCTTGTCGTACTCCTCTGAGTTGGGATCGATTGGAGGACAGAGTGTTATTGGGACCAGTGATGTTGCAAGACATGGAGCAATAGGTGGATCGGATTAGAGAACAACTTGTAGCAGCACAGGATAGGCAGAAGAAGTATACAGATGTGCATAGAGTGGATCATCAGTTTTCTATCGATGATAGAGTTTTCTTGTAGGTGCGTCCGCGAAAGAGTCCTTTCCGATATAGAATGGGTTCTAATTTGGTGACTTGCTTTTTCAGACCTTTCGAGATACTCAAAAAGATTGGTCCAGGTGCTTACTGGCTTGCTTTGCCACCCATTCTAGAACGTATTCATGACGTTTTCCATGTTTTAGTTCTTCGACCATATCATCCAGATGTTACTCACATCCTTGATTGGAATTCTTTATAGGTAGAGGATGGGCAACTGGCTTTAGAGCCTGTGGTTGTAACGGAGCACAGAACGCTCGCTCTTTGATAATGAGATATTGATTAGGTTAGAGTTCAGTGGGATCCCATGGATGATGCTTCATCCACCTGGTAGGATGTAGTTAGGATGAGGGAGTTATATCCCTACTTGTTTGCAGGCTTCTAGAAGTAAGCCTAGTCCTTGGGGGGAGAATATAATGCCCCTCCATTTTTCTTCTTGGTTGGTTTGCTTTATGCTTTGTTGGGTTGTAGCTACTTTGATACTGGACACACCTTGTTATTTATGTTTTGATCGCTACTATTGAGCGATGAACTATTATTATGTGATGTGTTTATTTGATGACTGTTTTACATGCTTTAATGGTGTTATAATGTTAGTAGTGTTAGCATGAGATTTTATATGAGATTATCGAGTATGATTTTAAGGTCAGTCATTGGTGAGTGTATTGGTGAAGAGGATGAGTTCACATCACTCGTTTGTGAGCGCCCTATGAATCCATGATTTCTTCTTCACGGGGTGTATTATATGATGGATATACTGTATGATTTTGTTTACTTGGTTTTTAGGTTGTAGGTACATGACATCGACTTCACCTAGTTTCACGGGTTTGAGCATGTCGATCCAATGGTTAAGTTGAACGGGAGATAGTAGCTAGGTAACATGTGTCAAGTCTACACCCTAGCCTTAGTGTGTCGTCAGTTTCATTTGTTGAGTCATGGTGTACTTTATTTTAATGTTATTTGATTTTGAAAGGTGCTTGTTTATTAAATGAATTTTTTTGAATAATTGCATTGGTTAAAAGTGATGATTATTTTATATTAAATTAAAGTTATGCTTAGAAGTTATATTTAAAGTTATTAATAGAATTTAATTTAATTAAATTTAAATTATTTAATTAATTAAATTTGATCTCAAAAGGGTTGAATTTAGCTATTAAATATTTAAAAGTAATTAAATAAGTTTAATTTTGGATTAAATTAAATAAAAGAAAAAAATGAAAGATATTTGAAAATTATTTGAAATTGCATTTTAAATTCAAAGTGTGTTTTCAAAAATGGAATTAGATTAATATTTAATATTCAATTTTGCATGCAATTAGATTTAGGTTGTTTAATATATTTTGATTGGGGAACTGAATTGCATGTGGAATTAAGGAGTGTTGATTGAAAATTGGATTGAGGAAAGAAGAGATTTTGAGGAAGAAAAAGTTTCTTGAAAGCAGAGAAGAATATTTGGAAAAATTTGCACAAAGGAGGGTTCGAAGAAAGTTTTGATTGTAGAATTGATTTAAGGAAAGTTTGTTTGCATTTTTTGAGTTTTGGATTGGATTCATTGCACAGTTGAAGAAAATTCGGGAGATATTTGGAGGAGGCTTGCATCAGAAATTCATTATTTCTTGTAGCTTCGAAAATCCAGGTTTTGTTCAGTGTTTTTCCTGTTCATGTTTGTTCAAACAAATATATATATTGTTTGAGAAATATGTTTGTTGAATTCATTGAGAATTAGGTTTTGTTAATTGAAACTAGATTTAAATTATTCTAAAATTTGGGGGAGATTGTATAAATTTACTATAGGATTTCATTGAGTAAATGGGGAAAGTATGGAATCATTGTTTAATTTAAACCTTAGATTGACCTTCAAACATTTAGATTGTTGTAAGAAGTTTTTACCCTTTTAGAAAATTATCAGATCTGGTTTTCAAAACAAACCCTCTTAGAAATAATTCAATGGAAAAATCAAGATCTGTTTAAACTTGCCTACTTTTATATTATTTGAAAATTTGAAGGAATTGTTTATAAGAAATTAATTTTAGGAACGATTTAAATAAAAATTAGTTTTCAAACATTTGTGGAATTTAGAAAATCATTCTGGAAAATTTTATTAATTTTCCTGTGACTAGTTATTCTTAATTATTCTGTCAATTTTACCAGTAGGAAATTTTGTGTAAATATATATATATATATATATATATTTACATATTATATGTACTATATTCTGTTAAATATATATACATATAATATATAAGTATATGGATTTAATTTATTGTTGTTAAGATTTAAAACTATTTTCCTTTTTGAACAAAATTGCCATACGCAAAAATTGTTTGGGTCTGTGTGAAATTTCGCGCATTGTTTTTTGTGTTAAAGTGGTTTTTATAAAATAAAATAAAAATTACATTACACAGTGGACAGTGGCCATGACCCCACCACCCACACTTCCCCATGGGAAGGACACACTTGCCATGGGCAGTGCACCCACCGTTTGGGGGGACGAACTATCCATGGGAGTGCGGCCTCCCTAAAGAGCACCGACCGCTATACTATATGTACAATCGGCGACTATTGTAGGGGTACCGGTGGTACTGTTCGATGGATAATGTACCATCCGGTCCCTGTCACTTTTTTTTTATTGTTTAATATTTTTTTTTATCTTTGTTTTATGCGAATTTTGTTGGTTTTAAATTCCTAGTTAAGTATTTAAATGGTATTTTATTTTAATGTTAGATTTTTCATAATTGATGTATATTGATGTAATTTTATTATTATATAGTAATATATAATATTTAATATTTAATATATATTTATAATTTAATAATGGAGAATGGATTTTTAAGTTTTAAGTTTATCTAGAAATAATTAATATTCAAACTAGTAATTTTTAGAAAAATTGTGCTTAATAAATAGTGCTTAATGCAAGTATATTTTAAATATAGTTTAGTATATAAATAGAATATATGTAATTAAATCTATAAGATATGCTGCTTATATATTTAAGTATTTATATTTTTTTTATATTTTGTTTTAGACATATGTTGCATGCAAAGTTTTTAGACAGAAATTTAAATTGAAAAATAGTATGTGTGGCTAGTAAGTTAGAGAGAATATATTTATTTTAATGAAAATTTGAATGATATTATTTTAATTTCTGCGAAAAGCTTTAGATAAGGAAATGGATTTAAGATATCCAAATATAGTGAAATTCATTGCCAGTGCTTTTTAATATTAAATTTCCTTATGTTGATAATGTTGGGAATGGGTGATTTGTGTTATTTATTGTAAAGTCTTCCAGAGATTGTGGGTTAATTCCTTGTAAAGTCAATCGTTCATTTTCCCTTGGGTAGTGCTTTAAGTGTTTTGTTTCCTCCTAGTGTTGGAGTGGATTTCCTTAATTATTGCCTCCTAGAATATGAGAGATTGAGTTGTTTTATTTCAATATGCACCTGTGATACCCTTGGAGTCTAGATTTGAGTAGCATGTTATCCATTAGAAGAGTGGCTTTTGTTAGGGGCCGGAGCCCAAAGAGGTAAACCGGGTAACCTTCAGAAGTGTTTTAAACAAGTGATAATTAAAGTAATGTACTTAGATGATTAGGATGCATTCACATTAATAAATATAATTTAACCTCACTCATAGACACAAGGGCTTGTTTAGACTTGGGGTGAGTGAGAAGGCTTGGAATGGCAAGCTTAGCTATCTTGTCCTTATGAACCATAAACCGTTGGGTCCCCATTGATCTTTAGTTCATGGAGGCGGTACATCCAGTTGGATAGCTCGTGGATCTTGTTATTCATTTCTAACACTGTTGTTTTTCAAAATGTATTAAGTTGGTTTTACCCTCTTGTATTTATGAGGTGGATGTATGTAATAGTAACCCTTATGTATTTATGACTCATTCTAGAAATGAGTGTTGTAATCAGTTATTCATGTAATGGATATATATTATGGATGTTAACTTCTTATCTTGTTATTTATTTATGTTGAATGAATGTTTATTACTTGAGTTTTTTAATGCAATGAATTATAAATAATGGTTTTTAATGGGGATTTAAGTAATCTCAGTTACGTAGCCTTAGGGGATTTTTTCAATTATAGATGAACATGTATGTTTAATGCACTTAAAAAAAAAAAATAGTACGCTTTTATCGTGAATTGAAACTTCCTCTAGCGTTGCGTGGCGGGGCATTACAATCCATTATAATGTGAAGGAAATTATATCAAATTGTGTTAGAATATAACCCTAAAATGAAACATTAACAAATGAAAATTTTAGAACTCACTAAAAAGGATCTCAAATTCCCTTAATAACCACAAATTTTAATATACCTCTCTTTAGGCTACAAGTAGGATGATTATAGAAGATGAAAATTATTTAGGAAACAAGTCCTTAGGCTTTTGTGTATGTCTTTTGTATCTCCCAACAACTGGAATCCCTCATGATTCTCCATAGGCATCTATCATCAACCTTTGCTAATGTTTTATCTTTGAAAAAAAATGAGCCTTAAGACCTACAATTCTACTCCAAACTTCACTCTTTCTTGCTTCTTGACAATGAATGCTTGATCTCATGAAAAATTAATTTACTTCTTAGCTTGCTTAAATTTTTCTAGGTGAAATTATATAAAATAACCTTTTGTTTATACATAATTTGATAATTAACCCCAAAATTTAAATAATTAAAGCCAACACTAGATCTAGAATAAAAAATCATTAGAATCCCGCCAAAATTAAATGCAAAGAGGGGTGTCCTATGTGAGGAGGACCCATTCGCCACTAAACGCAAATGGTTCCTAGCACAACTTTCTAGGACGTTGCTTCAAGGGGTTGAAAGAACATCAAAAAACCACCTCAAAAATGTATAGAAAGGGGTATCCTATGTGGAGAAGACCCATTTTCCACTAAGGGTGAATGGGTCCTAGCACCATTTTCTAGGGCCTTGATTTTTCCAAATTAAATGTTATGCAATTTGATTATTGGGTGTTAGGATAGATCTTTTGGAAGGTGTCATTAATAAGGATTAAATTTGAATTAAAGGGGTCAATTAAGCGCAATTAACCACAACTAATTAATGAAACCCTAGATAAGTGTGAAAGTGTAATACAAAAAACTAAAACTCAATAAATAAGGTACAATTTAAGTATAGTTTGTTACAAAGGGGCCCTAGATTAATTTGAATTTGTACAACACTAAACCAAGACATTATTAAATTAATTTTGTATGAATTATTCCCAAATTAAGTGTTAAAAAGGGTTACATTTTTTGACACTACGTTTAGCCCCCACTTTAGTTTGTATATGATACTACATTAATATGCAAGATAAAGGAAATAACCACTATAAAAAGGATACTCATATGGATTTATAACAAAGAATGAATCCCCTACTATAGTTATCTAGAGAACCACAATGTTAGGAACCACATCTTGTAATAGTTTTTTTAGCTACTCGAAAATCCTCTTATCAAAATTCTAAAGAGAATTGAATTTGAGGGTAGTTGAATGCCCCCTTATTTCACTTGCTTTATGGAGGTAGAACCAGCATGAACACGAAACAACATTGAATCACTTAGGTCATATCCTAGGGTGTTTCCAAGTACCATACCACATAGTGATAGACATTTGATGAGATAAGGAGTGGAATTATAAATCCAATGCAACAAATGACATCAAAAACAAAGTACTCTAGCCCCCAATATGCGGAATTGAATGAATTTACCTTTAAATGAATGGGATCTATTTACTAGGGTTTTACTATATACTAATTAAAATGAAACTTTTCACTATACATTTGAAATTTTCCTTTTTGCAAATTACCTTAGTGCAAAGTGAGTGAAAATTCCTAGCCAAAGAGTCTAGACAAGCCCCTGAGATTGGACGAGGTTCATAGTGATGCAATACAGGGTGTATACACCTAAAAATGGTCTAAATAAATCTAATTAATTAACATAATTATTTGATTAATTAACCTTTAAATTCATCTCTTAATAAATAAATAGAAATATTTATTTATGTAATTCACATTCCATTTTCTTCTATTAAATAGACAAATCCAATAACTTTGTTTTTATTTAATTATCAAATTCTTCTATCTTAATTAAATAAACAAATTCAATATTTTATTAATTTAATTATCCAATTCGTCTATATTAATTAAATAAAAAAACTCAATAGTTTTCTTTAAATTAATTAAATCCAATTCTTTCATCTTAATTGAATAAACTAGATCACATAGTTTTTTTAATTATCATCTCCCTTTTATTTAATAATATATCTTCCCTCCAAAATTGAATAAGTCAAATATTCAATTGACAAAATGTCTACAAATTTTCTCTCAACAAAGTTGAAAGCTTCAAGTTGTATTCAATTGCACTTTTCCAAATAAGCACATGTCTACATCTTTTCTTTCAATAAAGCTGAAATCTTTAACTTGCATTCAATTTCACTTCACCTTTCCAGCCAATTTTGGAACAAACTTTTATAGTTGGAAATATTTAGCTTCATGGATCCACAATTTCTTCCTAATCATTTGCCACAATGTTTTTCTTGGAGAATTCATTTCCCCTTCTTCCTCACCAAATTCTTCATCTTATACCATTGATTTATCAAGATCAAATGTGAAACATTGCTTGTTGCCACATTAGGAATTGTCTTTGAAAATCTATAAAATAAACCTCTTGCTACAGGAAATGGATCCCCTCTTGTGTGAAATTTTACTCTACAAGAATCATCCTAGAGCATTTAGCATACAACATTTAGCAATTATCAAATCAAACAATTTTAAGCAATCATATTAGATTATAATCATGTCACAACATATCATATTAGTTGCATCTTAGTTTATCATATAATACCATATCAACATTATAAAATCATAGCTTCCGTTATCAATGTCATATCTTTGATTATCGTTCATTTTATCACAAAAATTTACTTAGATCATCATTCTCATTCTCTAGGTTGTCATTTTAATAATCACAGTGCACACAGTTTGAGAGCCACTTTGATTTAATAAATCCTTGGAGTTAAAGAGATATGGAACAATTTTAGAGATTTTATTATGCTCCAATAAGATTAAATTTGTTCTTTGAATTCTCTAATAATGTTGCATTAATGTGTGTTGTTATTTATTTTTCTTAGACATATTTTACTTACACATATTTCCCACACACATAAATTGGCACCCACCATGGGGCTAAATCCCCATACTTAACATTTTTCTAGAAAGTGACTACATATTTGACATGCTCATGTTTTAGTGTGATCAGGAGTTTCCACAATGCATTCGACAAATATTTTGGCACATCAAAACATTGTTTTAGCACATGAAAAGACTTTTTCAGTGCATTCAATCACTGCTTTAGCACATTTGACAATTATTCCAGTGCTTTCATTTATTCTTTTAGGGAATTGGATTTTTAGTGCATATGCTTTAAATTTTAGCACATATGATTGTTTTTACAAAAAGCTGAATCATTTATATATTAATCTCTTTTTTTTGTGCTACAGGTACAAGATACGCTAGTCAAAGACAGTTATTGGAAACATTTATTCCTGTCAAAGAAAAATATTACAAAATTACTAATGGTGTTTTCAAGGTTTTTAACTTTTATTATTGCTTTCCTTTATTAAGTTAGGCATCTAGCTTAAATAAAAGGATAACTGAACCCCCTTGTTTACTATGGTTGAAGTGATAGGCTTATGCTGTCCCCTTCGTTGGGTGATCAAAATGATAGAATCACTTTCCATGCTTTATTAACACCTTCAGAGGGCTTGTTGTAGTGGGAGAAAGTACTCACCCTATGGGAACGACCTAAGTGGGAACAACCAGAGCCAAGTTTTCCAGCCCTCTATAATCAAAAGAGAATTCGGGGAAGTCTGATATTTGATGAAAGTGTGTAAGATAACCATCCCCAAAGCCTTTGTTCTAAAGGTTGGGAGGTCTCCTAAGGGAGATCAGCTATTTGCCACTCTGAACGGAAACCTTATCTATGAACCTTAAGTTAGAATCCAACCATGTTATTTTTTGAATTATTTCTATATCACAGTACAAGGGGAGGGAAGAATCTACCCCCAAGATACTCACCATATAACTATCAGATAATTTGATCAAAAGTGGAGGATTCGACTTTTGGTTAAGACTCGGGAAAGGCAAAAACATGGGTGCCCTCTAGGGGGTGACATGGTTGTGTGAGTTGACATAGTTCCAAGTGTGGGCTGTGATATTTTTAGTGACCTTTTGAGATAGAAAAGTTCTTGAACTATTTTTATTGTGTCATACCTATGAAAATTGAAATAATAAGACCCGATTCTAGAACAAACACAATCTATTGAAAGCATAAAATTGAAACAAATGTTTGCAAACTTGTTGCTGCATGTGTAATCATTTTCTAAATAAATCATCCAATAAAAGCAATAATTTTCCAAAGTCCTCAAGAAAACCAGTCAAATATAAGGTCACCAGATCAAAAATTTATTCCCTAGAGTCAAATAAATTCAGTACCAAAAACCAAAGAAAAAAAAGACTATCCAAATCCTGAGTACTTCTAGAATAGCACATTATCTCTCTGTTATAGTGCATCCAATATGTTAAATAGCACATTGAATCACATTTTAGCATATCATAGGAACAATCTGGTGCATAGGAAGAATAGTCTGGTGCATTGAAAGAAAAATTTAATGCATAGGAGTAATAGTAAATCACATAAATTTAGTCTAATGGCTCATTCACCCAATTTTTTAGTATGTATACTAATTTTTTTAGTGCATCAAAGGAATTTTATAGTGCATCCACCCAAAAAAAAACTAGAGAGTTTTTTTCACTATATGTCAGACCTTTTGTACTAGAATTTGGATTTTTACCAGAACATAAGCATTTCCTAAATTGAAACAAAGTCTTAAACCTTCAAAAATAGAATCTTACAAGTGAAATTCTTCAAATTAAACTCAAATCTACCATCCAAAAGTGTCTAATCAAACAAATCTGATTAAAATCCTAGTTTCATTATCAGGATCTAGCATCCTACTTCAAGAAATGAAGTTGTATAATCATACTTTTCAGCTTAGTCTGATCAATAGAATCTATCATTCTATTTGACTCAAGTTAACATTCTTGACACTATATAAAACTAAGATCAAAATTTTAGTGGACAATTATAACAATTTTATGCTAGTTTTTACAAGGTCACAAAGACTAAAACTTCAAGAAAAAGAAACAAATATGTCAGAGATTGAGGAGAATCTATTCAATAGATCCAACCAAAATGACAATGATGAAATATTTGAAGAATAACTACAAAAATTGAAACAAGACCCCAAATTCTATAAGTTTATGGATAAAATTATGGAAAAAGATGGGGAAAAGTATCTTTTGATCTTAGCTAATCTAGGTGTTAAAATTCCAAAAGACTTTGATATCAATAGACTACCAAGAACATCTAAAAGAGCTGAGACTGAGTCACCAAATATAGATGAAGTAGATGCAATGAAACATCAGTTACAAACCTTAAAAAAACAATTCCAAGATAGGCAAACAGGGACAACTAAGAGATACTTGTTGGAGGATATTTTTCCATATCCTTTTGCTCAAAACATGAACATGATCCCATTTCCAAAACATTGTGAGTTCCCCAAGTATGAAAAATACAATAGAAAAACAAATCCTTTTGATAAGGTAAGAGAATTTTGAGCTATGAGTTTAGATTTTTCTCATCAAGATACATAGTTGATGAGGCTATTTCCAAGAAGCTTAGGTAGAAAATGTATGGATTGGCTTTCTAAATTAACTCCAGGTATTAGATATTTTGAAGATCTGATTAACAATTTTATAACTCAATACTCCTACAATATACAACATGATATCACAATGAAGGATATTTTCAATACTAAAAAAAATAAAGGTGAAAAATTTCTATCACTTTTGCAAAGATGGGTTGTTTGCAAGTTATCCATGTTCCATACCTAAAAAGGAAAAGATGGAACTATTCATGGATAATTTAAATGATGACATGAGTTATAGACTTGAACTACAATGTCCACCTACATTCGAGAAAATGATAGAAAATGGTCACAAGATAGAGGAAGCTTTGGTCAAAAGAGGAGTTCTAAAAACATACAATGAAGGATCAAACAATGTAAATTCCTCTAATCACAACAACAACAACGAAAAATCCAAGTTTTGAAAAAGTATAGAAATTTTGGAAACAATGATGTTGTCATTGAAGTGCAAAATACAAAACCAATATTCAATTTAACAATAGTTGCAACTAAGAAAACCCCAGACAACAATAGAGGCATCAATCTAAATGAAAATCAAAACAACAATTCAAATAATGTTGGATCTAAATCATCACCATTCCAAAAGTCATCAAATTGGAGGAAATTTGTGCCTTTAGGACAATCAATGGAATCAACATTCAAGGAAATTATTGAATTTAAAATTATAACATCACAAGAAGCACGAAATTGGGATTAACAAGTCAAACCATTTTGGTGGAATGACACACATTATTGTGACTATCATAACAATAAAGGTGACAAAATGAATGATTGTTGGTAATTGAAACATTTGATCAAAGATCTGATTGAAAGAAAGAAAATATTTGTTGAAGGACCATAGACAAACAATGATCATGGAGATTTTAAAAATCCTTTATCCAATTATGACAAAGGTGAACCATCCTCTTCAAACAGTAAAGGAAAAAGTGTAAATTATGTTTGTGAAACCACTATTCTCAATGTCAAGGTAGTTGAAGATCAAACAAACAACACTCAAATAAATGATAAAGGTGACCTTGTTGCTGCTGAAAATCAAATAAATGAAATTGTTGCTGCTAATAATTGTATTAAAGACATGATTGCAATTGATTATCAAACTCATAAGATAGAAATTTATGACAAAAATAGCACCATTACAACTGATTATCAAACCACAAACGTAGCTGCAAGTGAAAATCAAAGAGAATCAAGAATATCAACCAATCAACATGACAACAAGGGGGCAAGCTAAGGTAACACTAAAAGAAGTTGCAAATAAATCATCTGATGATCCTTTTATAATTAAAAAAATATATTCCCCTACTAATTAGTACACCATAATTGATCAATTAAAGAAAATACTAGTGCAAATCTCAATATTAGAACTCTTGAAAATATCACCAGCACACAAGGAGATTCTAGAAAAAGTTCTTGTTGCCACAATAGTACCCAATAATCTAGAAGTTGACCAATTCTAGGCTATGGTGGGACACTAAACTGCTCCTCACTACCTATCCTTTTTTGAGCATGATGATACATCAACAAATCATCCACATAATGTTTCCCTTCACATTGAGGTTCTCATTCACAAACACCAAGTAAAGAATGTTCTTATAGATGGTGGAGCTATTTTAAATATTTGTACTTTAAAAATGATCTGTGCACTAGGATATTCTAATAATTCTATTCAGTGATAATGCTATTCATCCAAGAAGGAAAATCAAAATAAAAAAATGTGATGATGAAGAGAGATCTTCCAAGGGTTTGATTGTTCTACCAATCCAAGTGGGACAAATTATGAAAAACATAGTTTTCCAAGTGTTGGATAAAGATATGACATAATATACTTTTGGGACATTCATGGATTCATGAGATGCAAGTATTGTCATCCACCTATCATCATTATTTGAATTTTTCAGTCAATGGACAAGAAATAACCATATCAGTTGATTCAAATAATCCCCAACAATGTAACATGCTTAAGGCAGCTCAAGATTCTTTTATTTCTCATAACAGGGAAACTAACACTCCAAATTCATCAAACAATGAGAAGCAATCAATTATTTTTTCAAAATAGGTTGAAAAAAAGGACCAATCAAAGGAAAAGGGTATTGATGATTCTGTCGGGGATACGGATTCGGTCTGTCATCAAGATTTGCATCTAAGATAGTAGTGCCTTAGTGATTTCAATTCAAAATCACAACAAAGACACAACCAACTATGCTATAAAGCGGAAACAAGCACAGTTGATCCCCCATTGATCCTCTTAGAGAAATGAATGCAACAAGCAATAGATTCAACATAACCAGATACCATGAAAGAAAAAAAGAAGACACAAAGATATACGTGGGGAAAACCCTTTCAGGTAAAAAACCCCACACTCCAAAATTTTGAGCCATTGTATTATTCAGCAAAAAACCCAATTACAATACAATATCAGGCTCAGAGCCAATATAGGAGTTACATCTTGTTCTACTGGAGAAGTAATAGGTACCCACAAGATTCCTTTTAGCTCCTCAGATGACTGTCACAACCAGCCTCATGGCCAGCCCAGTCATTCGGCCTCCAATGATTCCCATGCCCAGATCCAAGAGATAGAGTGTTCATAGGTACATTGCCAAAGCAAACTGCTCAAACACTCTCTCCATCTCTCGTCAAAACCCTTCATGCCTTCGACTCTCCAACCTGCAAGTCCAACATCTGAAATCTCGCACCATGCATCATGCATTATGCTTGTAGCTTCATGCTCACACATTCACATGCCCACACATCCTGCTCGCAGTCTCATGGTCGTGCATCTAGCTCGCACATCACGCGCTTGCCCTGCAACCCACAACTCTTGCAGACTCATCGAACTTCTTGCAAGCCCCTTTAGAAATAATACATCTCTCATCCAATAAGTAACCAACTCAACAAGAGCAAGGAAGACCATCTGCAAATCACGCATCTGGTCGGATCTGACAGATCTCCCTGCAATGAGCCACCCAGGCATTCAATGCAAAACCTAACACTGCCAGAGCCGGAGTCGAAATAGGAGTCAAAATAGGACTCCACCGAAAAAGCACACTGCCAGAGTCGAAGTCTGAACAGGAGTCGAAACAGGACTCCACCGAAAAAGCACACTATCAGAGTCAGAGTCAGAGATGGAACTAGAGTCGAAACATGACTCCACCGAAATTACAGGTTTAGGAACCAATTCGGTTCCATGTCCATTCGTGGAAAAGAGGAACACATCGGGAATATGACTGACTGGGTAAAGTCAACCCGGGTCAAACCAAGATGAGAGCACAAAAGATCATAGTCAGAGTCAGACCCGAAACAGGAACAAAAACAAGACTCCACCAAAAGTCCAAGATTAGGAACCAGACTGGTTCCGATTCCACCTCCGCCAACTACAGGAAACAATAATCTAGATCATGGACAAAGCAAAGGAAAACTCCCCGAGGAGAATCCAAACATCTAGAGGAACCAAATCATACAAGTAGGAGTCGGACCCGGAGTCAGAACAGGAACTGAAATAGGAACCTGGCAAATGGACATTGCCAACTTCCAAAACTGGTTCCACCTCCGCCAGACCCAAGTGAAGAGAAATAGACTACCGGAGCCGGAGTCGGAGCCGGATACAAACCCAAAACATGACAAAAGGAACAATGTCAACTTCCAATCCGGTTCCACCTCCGCCAGAACAAACTTCAAAGATCCAGCAAAGCAGGGAGCGGAGCAAGAGACGGAATGGGAACAAGACCCAGAACAAGGCAAATGGAACAATGCCAAGTTCCATCTCGGTTCCACCTCAGCTAGAGACTCAGAACTTAGGCAAATAAAACAATGCCAAGTTCCATCCTAGCTCCTCCTCCGCCAGAAAAAAAGACTTTGCCAAGGCAAACAAGAGAATTCGCCTAAGTCATCAAAGGGGTTAACCAAAAAGTTGAGGCATAATTCCCAACAATCTCTCACTTGCCAAAGACTTTCAAGCATCCTCTAAACAATCCCAAACAAGGACCAACACATGCTCTCATGCACCAATCAAGACCACTACAACAACATCAAAAAAATTTCCACCACCTATAGGCAACAGCTCCAAACATAGGAACACACCAAGGTGAAACAGTAATAGTCTCAGGAACGAAAGCAAATGATCCTCCAACCGGAAAAGGAAAAAAATAGCAAAGCACCACTCCAAAGCACCACTCCAACCATCTTCAGAACAAGAAAAACTGACCAGCTAGAAAAACAACCAAGAACTCACTGCCCTCATCCAACTGATCAAACCCACATGACTGAAAAACCAGCACCCACAACTCATGCTGAAACATCCAACCACCCATACCTTAAAGGTATGACCTAAAAGTGAACTCATGCCATGAAAAGAAACCCACCCATCTCAGCAGCAAACAAGCACCCTATGTCAACCAGTCATAGACCAAACACATTTAAGTACTCCCACTACAAGGGCACTGTCCAGATGAGTGCAAACAGAGCACCATCACAAATGATCCAGGCATGCCAAGTCCACCAAACCCCAGCATAAAGAAATATAACCATGTAGTTCCAAGGAACATCCACACTGATCTGCAACATCTGCAACCACCTACTGCAAGAAAAATTTCTCTCAAATGTCTTCCATAGTTCTTCCAAACACCTCCAAAGCTGACTGAAGAAAGAAGCACAGGCACCTTCGTGTCATCACCCAGGTGACAACACATGACCAAAAATAGTGACCAACCCAGTACCACAAAGGCAACTCACATCTAAATTCACAAGAGCAATCAGGAAGAACAAGACCAGATAAGAGAGAAACTGCAAACCAATAAGAAACATGTCCTTCTACAAACACTTCTAAATGCCAACTATGTCAAGAATGATCTTCTTTACATCCCAAAGGGAAAAGCCTTGACAACATCCAACCAAACATGGATGTAAGCTCTTCAAAGAAGATCAGACCTACCCATATAACCATCTCCTTTCAGTCATCAAAAGCACAAGGAGATAAACTATGTTTTCCAGCCTTTCATTATGAATCCTCCAGAATCTAAACCAACTCAAGATTCATATCATGAAAGATAAAACATAAAGCATTTGAAAAGTATAATGGGTAAATACCTTTCACAATGACACCACTACCGAGTAGATCAAGAAGAAGAAGAAAGAAACATGCTCATCCAAGATATACAAGCCACCATGGCTAACCTAAGAGCATTCTCCTTCAAGATCTCTATTGAATTTACATTCAACTAGAGTGTAGGCTTCTCGGACTTTCAGTTGTAACAACAATATTCACTTAAGAATTCAAGCCTCACCTTTATTCTCCATGCATCCATGAGTATCAACACCTGTCATCTCATGCTAACTTCAAACTACATCACTACAATAACCAGAAGTCCTCTAGCATATGACCAATGTACTCAAAGTAA
This sequence comes from Sequoiadendron giganteum, assembly GCA_007115665.2. NCBI lineage: Eukaryota > Viridiplantae > Streptophyta > Pinopsida > Cupressales > Cupressaceae > Sequoiadendron > Sequoiadendron giganteum. Next base: position 526,958,440 of record CM021101.1, read on the forward strand.
AGAGAACCCCCAGACCACTGTCAAAGTTCCATAATCTAGAACAGGAACTTATCATGACACCATGATCTACACATCTCCAAGGGAGATACCATGCTTCAAGTGAACTGTCCATGGTCTTCAAGAGCAAAAAAACATGCCAAAATTCTAATGCACAAGCAAGAGTATACCATGACATAAAGCAAACAACTCTAAACCAACATCACCTGTCAAGCACCACTAGCACCTCAGCCAAAGACTACCAAGGTCCTTCATGGCTCCAAAGTGATACACATCTTCAAATAGTGAACATGCAAATGCAAATTCTACAACACCAAAGAAGACACCAGTAATTGCTAAAGCTCCCATGGAAACGTGACACTAAGCTTTCCAAGCACCATGACTGACCAAACCATCACTGTCAAAAGCTTACACTATGCTAGTGTACCCAGCTCTCCATGACATCGTGATCCACATGCTTCAGGTCCCCATCACTGACTATTTAGGTACTCAAACACCATTCCTCCTCTCATCTCAAAATAGCCACACCAATGCACAAGTGACCATAGACAAGGTCAGCTAATAGATCTGCACAACATGGTTACACCCTCGTGGATATAAACAGTCCACTTCTGAGTTGTCCCACAATAAGCATGTAGGTAAGGACAACATACAATATTGCACAACTCGTGGATGCAACCAAAAGTAAACCTGCAAATCTATCATTGCATTGGAAATTGCAAAACTGAGATAATCAAAGAGAATAGCCAAAGCAGACAATCATGACTCAAACACCAGATCAGCAACAGATCTGATTTTCCAGTCACGTCCACAACCCAAGCACCAAAGTCTAGAAAACCATCAAAGCATACCACGAGAATGTTGAAGGAAAAACATACCAACACTCCCATGCAGAGAAGACACCACTCCTCAAAACCAGTCGAACTGCAACTATCTCATCCAGTCACACCCCAGAAACTAGGATCTAGAAAAATAACAAATAGCAGTTCCACAAAACACAAGTTTTTCTTGACTGTACAAAACCTGCAAAAAACCAAAGTGTTTCCAAAACACCCACGTACCTCCATATTCACTACTCATCTGGACAACTTGGGAGTCTACCACAACCATCACAGTAAACCAAAACAATGAAAGAACAAGAGAATGCACTGTAGACTTTTTAGGAAAATATACACAAAACCCTTAGAGCCAAAGACATGAATCTGAACCACGCAAGTGCAAGAAAGAGGCACACAAGAACAACAGGTCCTTTTAGACTAGTTCCAATGTCACAGTCATGCACAAGCACAAGGAAGAGCCAGGCTATCCAGAATTTGTAGACCACCAAGGTCATCTCATAGCCTCCATGCAATCAGAGCACTAGAGAAAATTCCTTCAGTGCTAAGTCAGAAACACCTAGCACAAGCACAACAATCCATAGCTGAACAATGACACAAGCTAGTCCATACCACCAAGGAGCCTCTCACACAGACACCCAGTGTGAACACCATGCTTTGCTGCAACACAACCATGAACACATCTCATGCCCTTTGCATCAGGAACAATGTTACTAGTCAGGAGCTTCAGATCATTTTCCACAGCATGACCCACTCCATACTTTCCCAGCGCCTTTCAAACTGTATGTTGAACCAATGAAGCACACACTTCCACTCACCGATGACCAATCACCAACCGATTTCTCCAGACTTCCTCAAGCTTTCCAAGCTAAGAAATCACCACAGGAGAAAACCCAGAACTTCAACAACTAGGAGAAGGCTCTAATACCACTTGTTGGTATCATCAAGCCATGACCTCCCTTAAACATGCTCTGATACCACTTGCTGGTATCACAAGCAACAAGCTACCAGCTCTGATACCACTTGTTAGGGATACGGATTCGGTCTATCATCAAGATTTGCATCTAAGACAGTAGTGCCTTAGTGATTTCAATTCAAAATTGCAACAAAGACACAACCAACTATGCTATAAAGCGAAAACAAGCACAGTTGATCCCCCATTGATCCTCTGAGAGAAATGAATGCAACAAGCAACAAATTCAACATAACCAAATACCATGAAAGACAAAAAGAAGACACAAAGATATACGTGGGGAAAACCCTTTCAGGTAAAAAACCCCACACTCCAAATTTTTGAGCCATTGTATTATTCAGCAACAAAACCAATGAAAATACAATATCAGGCTCAAAGCCAATATAGGAGTTACATCTTGTTCTACTGGAGAAGTAACAGGTACCCGCAAGATTCCTTTCAGCTCCTTAGATGACTATCATAGCCAACCTAATGGCTAGCCCAGTCATTCAGCCTCCAATGTTTCCCATGCCCAGATCCGAGAGATGGAGTGTTCACAGTTACATTGCCAAAGAAAACTACTCGAACACCCTCTCCATCTCTCATCAAAACCCTTCATGCCTTTGGCTCTCCAACCTGCAAGTCCAACATCTACAATCTCGCACCATGTATCATGCATTATGCTTGCAACTTCAGACTCATGCATTCACATGCCCACACATCCTGCTCGCAGTCTCATGGTCACGCATCCAGCTCGCACATCACGCGCTTGCCCTATAACCCATGACTCTTGCAGATTCATCAAACTTCTTGCAAGACCCTTTAGAAATAATACATCTCTCATCCAATAAGTAATTGACTCAATAAGAGCAAGGAAGACCATCCGCAAATCACGCATTTGGTCAGATCTGACAGATCTCCCTGCAATGAGCCACCCAGGCATTCAATGCCAAACCTAACACTACTAGAGTTGGAGTCAGAATAGGAGTCGAAACAAGACTCCACCGAAAAAGCACACTGCCAGAGTCAGAGTCGGAACAGGAGTTGAAACAAGACTCCACCGAAAAAGCACATTGTCAGAGTCGGAGTCAGAGACGAAACTAGAGTCGAAACATGACTCCACCGAAATTACAGGTTCAGGAACCAATTCGGTTCTGTGTCCACCCATGGAAAAGAGGAACACATAGAGAACAAGACTGACCGGGTAAAGTCAACCTGGGTGAAACCAAGATGAGAGCACAAAAGATCACAGTCGGAGTTGGTCCCAGAATAGGAACAAAAACAGGACTCCACCAAAAGTCCAAGATCAGGAACCAAACCGGTTCCGGTTCCACCTCTGCCAACTACAAGAAACAACAATCCAGATCATGGAAAAAGCGAAGGAAAATTCCTCAAGGAGAATCCAAACATTCAGAGGAACCAGATCACACAAGTAGGAGTCAGAACAAGAACTAAAACAGGAACCTAGCAAACGGACATTGCCAACTTCCAAAACTGGTTCCACCTCCGCCAGACCCAAGTGAAGAGAAACAGACTGTGGGAGCCAGAGCCAGAGCCGGATACAAACCCGAAACATGACAAAAGGAATAATGTCAACTTCCAATCCGGTTCCACCTCTGCTAGAACAAACTTCGAAGATCTAGCAAAGCGGGGAGTAGCATAGGAGACGGAACGGGAACAAGACTCGGAACAAGGAAAACATAACAATGCCAAGTTCCATCCCGGTTCCTCCTTCGCTAGAGACTCTAAACTTAGGCAAACAGAACAATGCCAAGTTCCATCCTAGCTCCGCCTCTGCCAGAACAAAAGACTTTGCCAAGGCAAACAAGAGAATTCGCCTAAGTCTTCAAAGGGGTTAACCAGAAAGTTGAGGCATAATTCCCAACAGATTCTACTATAGCGAACAATTAAAAATCTTTATCAAAAAAGTTCAACAGAAAGATCTAGTTAACAAAAAAATTAATGGGAAAGTATTCCATTAAGCAATATTTATGTCTTTCACATCATGGCCTTCACCAAGAGCTTATGGAAAAAAAAAACATCAATGCAACAATCTTCACAACCTACTACAATTCTCGATGGTAGATTTATAAAGGCTGGCACTTTGATTGATGAATCAGAAGATAAGGCTACTCTAAATTGGCTCTACAAAGATGAGGAAACATCTACATTAGTAAACCTTGACATACAAATAGATAAATATGGAAAAGGAAGGAAAATAATTGAGAAGATTGGATATGAAGGATAAGGACCTATCGGTAAAAGGAAGGACAACAATGTAGAACCTATTCAACCTCTCACACTTCAAGCCAAATACAAAACTAGATTAGGATATATAGAAGAAACAAAAGGAGAAGAAACCCAAAAATTTGTTGAAAGAATCCTACAACTACAAGCTAGTGATAAATATGAGACAAAATCTAATGAATACGAGTGGGATTCACTATTTGAGGTATCCTTTGAAGACAAAAAAATGGATATAATACAAAGGTATGCACCTACGTATGAGGAGGGACAAAGTTGATGGACTAGATCTCTTGTATTTGGATCATAGAATATTGATGACTCAAGTGGTGATGAACAAAATTTGAGTGAGAAAAACTTGGAGGAGAGTGGGTCATCATAAATATTAACACCCCTATTGAAAACTTTGACAATATTTCTATTCAAATTTTCACTATTGTTTACCTTCATCCATCCAATGATCTATTACCATTACTACACCCTGAGCTTATTGAATGGGACCAAACTAAGTGTTCTAATGTTCCTACCTTTGCAAATGATGATGCCATCGTTATGTTTGTTTGTTCTAATGACCTTGGCACAAGTTTCAACCACAAAACTCATAATTAAGCTTCAAGTCAAGGGGGTGCCAAATCTTCCAATTATAAAAATGAAAATATCAATAAAATATCTAATGGTGAAAACCATTTCATGGCAGCATTAGATCTAGAAAAAGTAAATATAAAGAGCACATCTAGTAGTGAAAACCTCACTGAGGCACTGAAATATGGGGGATTTGACACTCTTACTGAACATTATCATGAGAGATCATTAGTGTTGGTTGAGCTAACTCATTCTATAAATGTGGGCATGAAAGAAAAAGTAAATACATTACATCTAGCAATATCAATGACTGAACAGGAAAATCCAACATTCACTAAGTTCTTTGAAGAATCACAAATCAAATTTGCTTGGTTTTACTCTAATATACCAAGCTTAGATACCGATCTCTTAATGCATCACCTATCTCTACCTACTAGGGTGAAACCTGTCAAGAACAAGATAATAAAAATGCATCCACATATCGCCTTGTTGGTGAAGGAAGAACTCAAGAAATTGTTAGATGATAGTTTCATTCATCCAATTGATTATGTTGAGTGGATATCAAATATTGTACCTATTTATAGACCATACATGATTATCAAGATATGCATCGAATTTAGAGATATCAATAGGGCATGTCCAAAGGATGACTTTCCTTTACCAAACATTGGCATTATTGTGGACTTGATAGCTGGGCACATCATGTTATCACTTATGGACGACATCTCAGGTTATAGTGAAATAAAGATAGTACTAGAGGATCAAGCAAAGACTACATTCACCTGTCCATGGGGAAAATTTTGTTGGAATGTAATGCCTTTTGGGTTGAAACATGCATGGGCTACATATCAAAGAGCGATCACCACCATCTTCCATGACATGATGCATACTTTTATGGAGGACTATGTGGATGATCTATTGGAAAAATCATATTCTATAGAAGGATATCTTGAGATCCTAGACAAAATATTCACTCATCGAGAAAGGTTTAACATCAGATTAAATCCCAAGAAATGTGCATTTTGTGTAACATCGATGAAACATCTAGGGTAAATTGTTTCAGAGAAAGGTATTGAAGTAGATCCTGCCAAAGTCAAATCTATTATGGATATGCCACCACATAGAAACATTAGTTAGCTATGGTCTCTACAGGGAAGGCTTCATTCAATCTAAAGGTTCATTTCTTAACTAGCAGACATGAGTCATCTGTTCAATCACTTGTTACATAAGATTGTCTATTTCAAATGGTATGACAAATGTGAATCTACTTTCAATCAACTAAAACAATATTTGATGTCTCCACCCATACTAGTGCCACTTATGGAACAAAATCCATTACTTTTTTATATAGCAACAACAAATATTTTATTAGGCATTCTATTGGCATAAGAGGATCATGTAGGAAAGGAACAAGCTATTTACTATATCCGTAGAACTTTTAATGGTTATGAGATCAGTTACACTTTCATTGAGAAAGCTTGTTTTTTGGTAGTGTTTTCCACTAAAAAGTTACACCATTATATGTTAATTCACACAGTTAAACTCATAGGAAAAATTGATCCACTAAAATACTTGTTGAGCAAAGATGATTTAACATCAAGGCTAGCCAAATGGGTCATGATCTTGAGTGATTTTGATATTAAATATGTAGATTGAAAATCCATCAAGGGACAAGTAATATTTGATTAGTTAGTTGAATAACCTCTACATGATAATCATCCAATGAGGATTGAATTTACTGATGTAGATGTTCTCAACATCACACCACAATAATAGATTCTCTATTTTGATGGTTCATACACAACATGGATCAGGTGTTGGGATCTTATTTGTCACACCTCAAGGACACACCATTCAAAATTCCTACAAACTTAGCTTTCCTTGTACTAATAATATAGTTGAATATGAGGTGTTAATCATTGGCATCAAACTAGTAGTAGAATGGAATATCATAGAGCTACATGTCTATGGAGATTCACAGCTACTCATTAATCAGGTAAATGTCGATTATCAAAAAGGGGATGACAAGTTGCTACCATAAAAGAAAATGATGGATGATTTAAAAAAGTAATTTGTCCATATTAAATTTGAACAAATACAAAGGCCAGATAACAAAGTTGTTGATGTTATGGCTACAATAGCTTCTCTCTTACAAATACCAAAAATTCAAAGATATGAGTTTATGGTGGAACAAGTGTTTAATCCTACCCATGACAATCCCAAATCACAAGTAATATGAAATATCGTTCACCGTAAAACCTCCATCTATGGGAAGAGAAGATTTATACTTACTTACAAGACAATACCCTCCCTCTCGATCTTTCTCGAAACCTAAACTGAAATTTTATTCACCAAGCCGCATGACATACCTTGATTTTTGACATACTTTACCGTTGAGGTCTTGATGGTACTCTCCTATGATGTCTAGAATGTAAAAAATTTGAGTCAGCCTTGCATGAGATTCATGAAGGTATTTGTGGGACTCACTCGAGTGGTTTAACTCTAGCAAAAAAAATCCTTTGTTTAGGGTATTATTGGCCAAAAATGGAGAAGGAATCTTATCAGTATGTAAATAAATTAAAAAAAAAATCAAATCCATGGAAACCTTATACATGTACCGGCACAGGAACTACAACCTTTCATAAAAACATGGCCTTTTTGTCAGTGGGGACTAGATATGATTGGTAAAATCCATCCTTCTTCATCAAATGGAGATAAGTTTATCATTACAACCACAAAAAACATTACAAATTGGATTGAAGTTGTACCCCTAACCACATTCACAAGAATTTATTTTTAATCTTTTATCTTAAATTATCTTATCTGTCGGTATGGTGTTCCTTAGTCCATCATCACCAACAATGGTAGAAATTTTAAGAATCAAGATGTCCAAGAATTGTTTGAGAGATTTCATATGCAACATCTCTTTTCAACACCCTAGTATCCTCAGGGAGATGGCCAAGCAGAGGCCTCAAACAAAACTATTCTCAAAATATTGAAGAAAACAATCAATGATGTTGGACGAGATTGACATGTACAGTTGAATCCTACTTTATGGGCATATCTAACTAGTATCAAAACACCTAAAAGAGCTACACTAGATGATTTGGTATATGGATCAGAGGTTATTCTACCTATTGAGGTAGAAATACCATCACTTCATGTGTCGCTAAAAGGGATCATATCATATGAGGATTATCGAGTGTCTAGAATTTAGGAGCTAGAATTGTTAGATGAGTGTTGTCAACAAGAAGTGGGTCATTTTAAGGAATACCAACAAAGGATTTCCAAAAGCTACAATCATAGATTCAAACAAATGGAATTTAAAGTAGGTGACTTGGTTTAAAAAAATCCCTCACAATCAACAGGATCATGAGAAGAAGGGAAAATTTGAACCAAATTGGCTAGGTCCCTTCATCATCATATCAGTCTATGGATCAAGAGCTTAAAAATTTTCAACACCTAAAGGGGATTGGTTCGATGAACCTATCAACAAAATCCACCTCAGAAATTTCTATACTTGAAATATCTCTAGAGTGCACGATGAAAGTTCTGAAATATACAAAAAAAGGTACAAAAAAATGAAAACAAAAAAATTGTTGCCTTGATGAAATTCTAGAAAACAAGCATCTTGGTAACAACAAAAAAAATCATAAAATTAGAAAAGTGCAATAAAAAAAGAGTAAAAACCTGGCAATAAACGCTATTATGATAGACCAATTGTTCCATTTATTTGAGCATGTCTTAAACAATGGTCTTCACCATCACTCTTCTTATCATTGAGAATATCATGTAAATTCTTGGCAATGCGGTTGTGTCTCACCCTAGGCTAGGGGAAAAAAATTAAACTCACTGGGGGCTATAAACTAAGGACTTCAACAAACGGACAAAAAAACAATATGACAACGTAGTAAATAGATTAATCATAGTGAACATAGCCTGAAAAAATCATAAATTATTAGAAGACAAACCTATCCAATCCAACAACTTGAATCAATCAACCACATCAAATATAAATGGATGATACTCTTTTGAATCATGATTTTACTACTTAAGCTTGAGGGGTCAAATGTTGGTTTTTGATTTTTTTTGTTATCATATCTTTGGAGAAACTTGATGATGTATTGTACTAGAGAAGCAAGAAAGAAGTATGAATTTTCTTGACTATTGTCTATGAATTGATCATTATTCTTATGTGAATTGTCATGAGACGTGCTCTACCAAGTATCACTGATGACATTTCAGAATTTGCATAGAAAAAAGGATTGATTCTTCTATGTTTTACCCAAGAAATGATCAATTCATATCGTTTAATTATACCTCGATGGTTGTGTTAACTTGCAATATGAAAAATCATGAAAGAAGTACTTAGGTCATCATGGTCTATCTTATACCAGGGTGATCCCACAAAGCTAGTTTACAATTTCTGAGAGGAACTGATTTTTGCTGAAATCACATATTTTTAGAAAATATAATGATTTAAGCCTTTAAAAGTTCCATTTCAATGATTCCAATTGAAGAGGGTGTGATCAAACCACCTTAGATAAAACCTCCTTTGATAGAACCTCGCTAGTTTTAAACCATACCTAGAAATGAGTCTCCTTTACACCTATCAAAACGCTAATAAAAAGTCACTTTTGATTTACCTTTTGGTGGATCAAATGAATTCATTTAAAATTTATTTCAAATTATTATGGTATTCCTCAAAATGAGATATCCAATGAATATAATTTTAATATGTTTTGGTTTTATTATGGTTGTATTTTTTTAGTTTTATTAAACATAGTTTTTTCACCTAAAATCAAGCTCTTTGTTTTGCACATGTGGAAAAATAGAAAATCAAAATATTTTTTTAAAAAATATGTTCATTTTGGGTATTGATGTCCTTGATTCATTAAAATAAAAAACATGAATTTCGATACATAAAAAAAAAAGTTATGTTCTATGTAGTCTGCCTATGTATGAATTGCAATTGGTTTGACTTTCAAAATCTATTAAGGAAAAAATATTCAATAAAAAACTATGAGACCAAATGAAAGTGCTAGATATTGTAGTTTAAATTCTAAATTCGAAAAAATTAGAATTTTATCCTTCATATAGAAAAAATTACGTTGTATATGGTGAGCGTCACTTTTTTAAAATGTTGTTTTATGAAAAAAACCAGTTTTTGTGGGAGATGGAAAAAGGGTGCAATATTATTCGAAAAATTTGACAAAAATATTTTTAGAATCTACAAAAAAAAATTGATTAGACTCTATTTTACATCGTCTTCAAATTCCTCATGGTTTAGCCGCTATAGGTGCCCGAATCTGAAGATTTAGTTAAAAATAATAATTTCAGTGTCTAGTTTGGCCAAAAATTGTAAACCACTATTGTGGGATCACCCACCATTGATTCTTGTACTCACTTTCAACATTTACAAGGCTCAATGATGATAAAAATCATGCTATATATATTTTTAAGATGGCAACATTTTCATAAATAGATTTGCATACATAACTTATATTGCATTCATATTAGATTTGCATTTGTAGAATAGATTGTTTCCGGGTTGGCAAAAAATTTCAATGACAATATATATCTATCATTTAAAGAACTAAGTATACTCGACATAAACAAAAAAATAAGATTCTCATGATGTTTCATTATCATTTTCATAGCACATCTAATTACATTATCATATCATCATTTATCTATACATCACATCACATTTTCTGCATTAGGAACACCAAAAAAAATCATGCATATAGGTGCATTATCAATAACACTTTCATATAATACATTTATCTAGGAATTAGATCATATATATTTGCATTATATAATACAAAAAAAAATTGCATAACACAACAATTTTTATTATCAAATCAATCATTCATTTATACATTTGATCACATATTTGCATTCTTAGATCATACATTTATCCATACATCACATCATATACTTACATTAGAAAATATCAAAACAAGTTGCATTACATATCATTCATATCATCATAAATACATCTAATATCACATTCACATCATACATATAGCATATATAATCACTCTCCAACCATCACATTTCATTTTCATTATCATTCAAGTTGATTCAACTCATGGAATTTCATATTCAACTCATTTTATCATGGCAACCATACATAAGAGATTCATCAAAGCATATTCATAAAAAAAAACTAAAATAAACATCACATGGAATATAGAATATAAATGCATATAAATTAGACAACAATCATGAAATGAAATAGAACGCATTATAGATCATCAATCTATCGCATATCATATAAATCTCAAAAATCATAATGTCAAGTATACAATGGAGTTTGAATAAAGGTCGAGAGATACAATAACAACATGACAGTAGGTCAAAATCAAAGTGTACATCATCAAATACATCAAGATCATGGAGCTATGAGGTGCTGTCCCTGGGACTCGCTAGTCTTGCAAGACCTCTTGCACCTGAAGTACCTGGATTTGGGCCTAGATCTCTACATGGAGGTTGTACCACACCCATACTAATGGTCTGAGTGTGACTATGTGCTGATCTAGATGTGACATAACTAACTCTCTGCTCTACTAGAACAACCTCATGATATTGGCCATGATAATACTCGACTTCTCGAGAAACTCATGTAACCTTTTCTATCATCGCACCCATAGTGGTCCCCTTAGACACTCTCTGCAACTTGTTAGATAGAGCCACTGCCTGCTCACCAACCTGTCTAGCTGCATCTCTCTTAGCTATCAACATGGCCACTAGGGCTTGTGCCCGTGCCTGGGCTGGTAATGCCTGCACCTATGCTAGTTGCCCTTGAAGAGCCTACACCTATACCTACAAAGCAATAATCTGTGTCTATTGCTACGATGAGGGTAGCCCAATATATACACGATGCTAAGCCATAGCCACCAAAGATCTCCTCAGGTAAGGCACCAGGACATCACTAACAAAAAAAATACTCTTCCATCACCTCTACCACCACCTCTACCACCATCCTTGCCATCACCGCCCCCATCTCCATCATCTCTATCGTCATAATCACGATCATTGTCACTACTCTCCATCTCCTCCTCTGCCATCTCCCCTGCTGCCATCTCCCCCTCTACCATATCCTCTTCCCCATCTTCTCCATCTCTCCTCCTACACCTATGACCATGAACGACTACGTAACCTCAAACACAAATCCTCTAATCATCAAACACTCTTCACAAGGAATCAATACCTCCCTACTTAGTATGATCATATAAAACTAGCTCTCCAAAAAATAGAATCCTCAATATATGCTAAACATCCTCTAGAGTCACTATCATCTCACCAGTAGGAAGGTGAAAGGTGTTATGCTCACTTGCCACCTCTTAGCAAGGGTTGTCAAGAGTCCCTAATTAATCCTAATCTAGGACATAGATATTGAGGAAAAACTGCAACAAGAAATAACACCTATCTTAGGCTGTGTCAACAAAGGTATCAAATAAAATGTCCTCGAAAACTACTCGTGGATCTAAAGATTCACCAATGGCTCCTATAATAAAAAATATTCATATATCATCTAATTTTCAAAATCAATCGAAATCAGACAACCTATCAATCTAATCAACTCTGGTAAGAATTTGATCATTTCTCATGAGCATCAATCTATCAATCGACCTTGCTTATCATGAGGTTAATAAATCAAGCTATCAATCAAACTCACCTATCATGAGGTTAATCAATCAATTTATCAATCAACCTCACCTATCATGAGGTTAATCAATTGATTTATCATTCAACCTCACCTATCATGAGGTTAATCAAACAAATCATAATTGATCCTCGCCTATCATGAGATCAATTATCATCAATCAAACATTGAATCTCACCTATTATGAGATCAATAATCATCTAAATCTATCAAGATCAACAAATCAAATCAAACCAAAGGTTAGCAAGATCGACAAACATCAAAATCCAGGAGTTAAGAATCAATTTCATCATACTAACTTGTATGCACTAAAATAGACTATTAATGTGCAAAATATCTTAATGCACCATTTTAGTCCATCATTGCGCTAAAACAAGAATTCAATGCACAAAATCAGTGAATGCACCATTTAAGTCCATCATTGCACTAAAATAGGTAATCAATGCACAAAATCAGTAAATGCACTATTCCAACCTATCATTGTGCTAATCTAATCTACCAAAGCACTAATTTATCCTATGTGCTAAAATCTTATTCAGGTGTGCTAAATTCCTACTCCTATGCATGAAATCAGTGAATAAGCTATAACATATATGTAATGCGCTACACCAAAATTTCAAAGCACTAAAATAGGGAAAACCAAAAATAAAATAAAATGGAGGGAAAATTGAATTTCATGAATTATGAGGAGGTTATCAAGGTATGTACCAGAGGTCCATACATTGTCAGGTGGTTATTTCATCACACATGCTCAAATAAATGAGTGTGGTAGGGAATCAACATCTTGCTCCAATCACACAATTTTCTCAATCACTATCAAATTCAAAATAAAAATGCACAAATGAACTTCTAAATCAACTTTTTAACCTTTTAAAGGTTAATTAAGTGGGATTTTTACGCTATTGATTTATTTTATTTACCAAGAGGGCTTAATTCATTATTTCATCAATGGGGCAGATTCAACAACATTTTTTAGGAATTTAATCACTTCATTATCAAATCATCATTGACTCATCATTAACTCATAAAAATTTAAAATTTTCAAAAAATTCATAAAAAATCAAAAGTTCATCGATTCATCTCCTGAGGGGCCATACATCCATTATCATTTAAAAATTAGCATCTTGGGCATGTCAGAATTTTTCTCTCAACACTAGCAGCAAAATTGATTCTTTGAAGCAATATGTAAACATGTCACTTCAAAGAGGGGCAAAATGTATACACCTAAAAATGGTTTGGATAAATCTGATTAATTAAATACAATTATTTGATTAATTAACCTTTAAATTCATCTATTAATAAATAAATAGAAATATTTATAAATGTAATTCACATTCCATTTTCTTCTACTAAATAAACAAATCCAATAATTTTGTTTTTATTTAATTATCAAATTATTCTATCTTAATCAAATAAACAAAAACAATAATTTGATTTAATTTAGTTATCCAATTCTTCTATCTAAATTATGAAACAAATTCAATTTTTTATTTTAAATTAATTATCCAATTCTTTCATCTTATTTGAATAAACCATATCACATAATTTGTTTAATAATCATCTCCCTTTTATTAAATAAACAAATTTTAAATGTTTTATTTAATAATATATCTTCCCTCCAAAATTGAATAAATCAAATATTCAATTGAGGATATGTCTACAACTTTTCTCTCAACAAATTTGAAAGCTTCAAGTTGTATTCAATTTCACTTTTCCAATTAAGTACCTGTCTACAACTTTTCTTTCAATAAAGTTGAAATATTTGATTTGCATTCAATTTCACTTTACCTTTCCAGCCAATTTTGAAACAAACTTTTACAGTTGGAAATAGTTGGCTTCATGGATCCATAATTTCTTCCTAATCATTTGTCACAATGTTTTTATGAGGGAATGCGTTTCCCCTTCTTCCTAGCCAAATTCTTCATCTTCTACCATTGATTGATGCCACATCAGGAATTGTCTTTGAAAATCTATAAAATAAACCTCTTGCTACAACAAATGGATCCCCACTTGCATGCAATTTTACTCTGCATGAATCATACTAGAGCATTTAGCATGCAACATTTAGCAATTATCAAATAGAATCATTTTAAGCAATCATATTAGATTACAATCATGTCACAACATATCATATTAGTGGCACCTTAGTTTATCATACCATATCATATCAACATCACATCATCATAACTTCCATAAACAATATCATATCTTGCATTATCATTAATTTTATCACATAATTTCACTTAGATCATCATTGTCATTCTCTAGGTTGTCATTTTAACAATCATAGTGCACACAATATGAGAGCCAATTTGATTTAATAAATCCTTGGAGTTAGAGAGAAATGGAACAATTTTAGAGATTTTATTATGCTTGAATTAGATTAAATTTGTTGTTTGAATTCTCTCATAACGTTTCATCAAGGTGTGTTGTTTTTTATTTCACTTACACATATTTCCCATACACACAGGGAATTCTTCGACAGATAGTGAGTGAATTCTACTCTATTTTTTATTGTTTTCATGTATTTATCATACATTTTATGTAATTAGATTAATTTAATAACCTTGGAAAATATTATCACAAAGCATCCCTCTTTGTTGCAAAACATCCCTCTTTGTTGCAAAGTGTTTGTCTTTGTCGCAAAGCATCCCACTTTGGTGCAAAGTGTCCTAATTTGGCGCAAAGTGTCCCACTTTGGCTCAACGTATTCAAAAATAGCTAAAATTTCAAAGAACCCCCATCCAAAAATGGCCTAGGTCTCCACATTGTCTAAAAATTGTCTTAGAACAACTTTAGTGATATTGGTTTCTTGATTTAGAACTTGTTTCCTATATTTTTCTTTTGAGGTTCCTCCTCGAGCATGAAAAAACTTAGGGAGGAGACAGTTCCATTTCCTTTGTGAGTTAGTTACATGACTATCAAAGGAGGACATTAAGTTACTTCAAGAGATTGGATTATTTTGGGTGTACCTCATACCTTTGAAGAGGTACCATGATGGTATGCTACTGGCCTTGGCAGAGAGATGGGACTCAGATTTGTGTACCTTCCATCTTCCCACTAGGGAGATGACAATGACACTTAAGGACATACCTTAAATCTTATGAATCCCCATCCAAGGTGACCATGAAAAATTGGGTAGTGCCATATATTTTTCATAGATGGGTATGTGCAGGATCATCATGGAAAAAACAGGCCCTTAAGTGGCAATAAAAAGACAAAAAATCAGAGTTAGACAACTTGATGTAAAAATTTGAATAAGTTATCTATATTATTTCAAAAAAATTAAAAAAATATAGAATCTATAGCAAATTGAATGTAGTTTCTAAAATAATAGACCTTTATTTTAAAAAAATAAAATCTATTTGGTGAAAAATTGAAATTTCAATGCAGTAGTATTTAAATTTCAAGGTAAAAGTAAGAAGTAGGTGTCTGTCTGACCAACCTAAACACAATAAAATGATAATATTTTTCTATAAGCTTTTAGATATAAGTAGAGGACTTGTTTCTTGATGTGAAGCATATTTTTTTATAATTCATTTCCAAGTAAATAATTAATTATGAATTTTTTATTACAACTTTTAAAAAATATAAAATCTCGTCTATCTAACCACCTTAACCTGGTAAAAAATTCATGAAATTCATTTTTAATTTTTTTAATCCTATATTATGTGAAGCATAGAATGTGAAGCATGTTTCAGATTCAAAGAATCTGATACTGTTTGAAAGTTACAAATGTTTTTCAATCAGCCTATCAATCAAGACTTTATTCGTAATTCTAATAGAAAATGAATAATAATTATTTATTAAATTCAAAGTAAAGCATAATTTATATTGGTGGAAAGTTGAGAATCTCCTCTAAAAACCCTTTTTGTTTCATCAATTTTGGGTAAAAAAAGGTCGTCAGCCACATGGGCCATCATATGGCTTACATATTGCCACTTTTTGGCCCATCATGATCCTGCACATACCCAGATAAGAGATTATATCTTTTATTGTGTAGAGATTCCTATTCATCGTTCAAGCATCAGATCGTGCATGGAGCTGAAATGGCTCCTCAATTTGTGGTCACCAATATTGCAATAGATTGTGATCATGATAGTAGTGCTCACATTGGTTCCAGATGGTTGAGGGGCACATCTAGTTGGTGGTCTTGTTCATACAATCATGAGCATGCAAGAGCAACAAACTATTTATGTGTGGGGTTGCAAAATTCTCA
Source organism: Sequoiadendron giganteum (assembly GCA_007115665.2). NCBI lineage: Eukaryota > Viridiplantae > Streptophyta > Pinopsida > Cupressales > Cupressaceae > Sequoiadendron > Sequoiadendron giganteum. Next base: position 526,974,942 of record CM021101.1, read on the forward strand.
CCCATCTCTTTTATGATCTCAATTGGTTTGTATTATCAGAGATTCATAACATCATGTGTTATACACTTTGATAGATTTGGTGCTTTAAGCATATCACATGTACGAATCCTATAGGATTTCCCCTCATAGTAGCCCTAGGTGAGCCAAGGGTCTTTTGTTTTCCACTCAAATGACCATGGAAGTGTTGGTGTTTTAAAATGTAACCCAGCTAGGATTTGCAATGCTCTAAGAGATAGCCAACCTTTATATTAAAGAACCACAAAGGCTAGTGGCCAACTGACAGGAAATGGAATTGAGATACATTTCCCCTACACTTCAAGCTCTGTAAGACCTAGGAGGGTAACCCTTTAGCAGCATCTACAAATCTAGACACACAAGGAACAGGATATTGCTTAACAAATAATGCTCTCACAAAAATATGCTGAAAAACTTAAAATATCACTCAAAATTGGCTAACATCTTGAGTAAATTTCACTAACTAGCATGGACAACATGAAAAACACAACTCAACAAAATATATTTGAAATGGTTTTTTGATTTAAAGAATTGGGACCAAACTGAAAACAACAGAAACATGATAATGGACCTTTGCCATAAAATGGGCTATGAAGTCATATAGCTAGCATTCATCTTTCAGTGCTGAACATGCTATGAAGGTCTTGCAAATGTTGTCACATTATGACAACCAGACCACTGAAGCTTTCTCTAATAATTATGCTTATAAATCCACCTGAAACATAACACTCGTGTCACATTTGTCAAAGAAATTACACTATCCCTGAAAAATAGGCAATAATAAAAGTAGCTTGTGCATTATTAAAGAAATTACATCATTCATAGAACATAAGGCAACAACAGATTTAACTCAAATGCAACAAATGTGCATGAACATATTTAGACAATTTTATTATTGAATCCAAAATAGCATTGCAGTTCAACCATGGAGACAATTATCAACTAAAATAAACAAAACAGAATAATTTAGAATACAAAATTTTAGATTAAATGACTAATAGTCATATTTCCCCCTAGCTTTACAATCTACCCATAGCTTTTGCCTGACTTGCAAAGCTTTCAGAAATTGGAAATCCTTACAATTGGGAAGAGAAAAGAAGATATAGAAAATAGAAGCAAACAAGAGCAACCCTAAACTTGATCTACAATTGCCATCTGGAAGCTTCATTCCTGTTGATCAAACTGAAAATAATCTCTCTTCCTTTGTAGCAACAAACTTATTCTCTCAAAACTGCCTTTGATCATCATTGCCTTGCAACTGAAAATCTGCCCGTGTGGAGAATTTCATCATTTCACCCAGCTACTGGAAAAATCCTCTTTTGTGTGCAAAATTTTGTTTCAGCTCTCTTTACTTGCTACACATTATATTTCTCCAAATATTAAATTTTAGCAACTTCAATATTTATCCCTTTTGACTTTATTTCAATTCCGCAGCAAAGAGAATGTTCCACATTAAAATGCTCCCAAATATAAATGAATATAAAATTCACTTTACATGGTACCCACAGTGAATATTTAAATTCATTTTTCATTTAATAATTTCACTTGCATAAATAATTTTAATGGTTAAAACTTTACCTCACATCTCCTTTAATTTCAAAGGAATTATCCTCAAAGAAAAATTCACGGGAAACCAACTTTACCCACACCCCCAAAATACTTGAAATGTTTTATCTAAAATATTTGCTCATTTCAAAATATTTTACTTTTGTGGATAAAACCACTCCACCTCTCCATGCTCTTTATATAATAAAAAATTACCTAGCAAATGAAATATTCACCCATAGCAGATTTGACCTTCACCGTCCATTTAAAATACATCACCCAATTAAAGTGGAAAATTTCTTTTGGGTAAAAAGAATTACTCATGCCTTTAAAAAAATCACCATTGGGAAACCAAATAGCTTCTCTCATGCCTTCAAAACTCATTGGGCCCACACCCACTAGCCACACATCCCATTCTTGCACACCTCGTAGCCTTTTGCCTCACCACATATTTTCCTTGCAAGGTCTGCAAGAAAAGATCATGTGGTCTTCTCTCTCACTTCCCCATTGATTTTATTTATTATTTTATTTTCCCCTAACTTCTCTTCCATTTTCTATGCTCAGGCTCTACATCTGCAATCCTCATTGTGCTTTGATGGATGGTTGTAAACCCTGCTCCAGGCCACACCCACCTCAGTACAATGTGCGCACCCTAGCACAACCTCCACTACAAACTCAAAATCCCTCCTCCTACTATGCAAAGAATCATTCTCCAAGCTCATGCACCCCCTATTAATGGCACTTACATTTTGATTTGATGGAAGCACACACTTTTTTCTTTAAGAATTTTAACAGTTTCATACGCATTCACCATGCTCACTTCCATTGGCCTCTATTTTTTAATGGATATTTACCTTGCTGTAAGTCACGTACCCTTCTTCCTCACTTGCTAGTTGCATTTTCTAAATAGCTTCTAAAGACATCACCATATCCATCATTTTGTGCACAATCAACATTTGCTTGCTCCAAGCCATGCACCTGCTCCATGGTGCTTTGATAGATGTATTTACCTCATATGTTGGTCGGTGCACCTACACACTCCCTCATACCTTGATGGACACCCATTGCCTATTCCAGATTTTTCCCTATGTCTATCTTTTGCTGATAATCTTCTTTTATCAAATTGACTCCTACAGTTGGTAATAGTGCCTCCTAATACATGGTGACTTCCTCATCATTTTGTACAATGGTTCCCAACTGCAATTACAAGAAATTTTCTAAATAATTTATCAAATCATGGCTGCTCCCATTGGAGCCTTTGGTATCCCTTCCAGACGCGGGCTTCCCTTCATCTAGGCATGGGCTAAAGGGACAACAATGTAAATGCAATTTCATTTAGTTGGAATTTTATAAAGCCTTCAATAAATTCATTTTGTGCACTATGTTGCAAATGGCATTCATTGTGAAAAATGGGCATTTTGTCAAACAAGATCAAGTGCTCTTGAGTCTTTTCTCATGCCTTTATCATTTAAAGATTATGCCCATTGAAATTATCAAAAGAACCACCAGTAGCAAGAAACATGAAACTTAAAAAACTGTAGCAGTTAAACATTTGGGAAAAATCACAATCATTGTGATTAATCAGATACTATGCATGCCTTTCACAATAAACATCCAACATCTTTTTAACACTGATGATAGCATGGCCTTCAGACCCCATTTTTAAAAGTAGATCTTGCTTTGCATTTTAAAACTTGAAGGCAAGTATACCCTCAATGTGCTATCCTATTCAAGACAATTTTCTTGAAGTGATTTCCCTAATGCAACACTGAAACCATTATAGGTTCATAACCATGCAAAGCATGTCGGGCCCTAGATGGGTCCAACTAAAAAATAAATTGTTTTCAAACAATTTTTTCACAAAAACAATCTCTTACTACCTTTGAGTGCTTTTGAAGTTGAAAAATGAACTAGGTTATCCTTAAAATCTATTTTCTGACAATTTTTGAAAATGGGCAAAACTGACCTAGTGGGCTCTGGAATGAATTTGGGAAACTAGTCAAATTACCATGTGAAGCAATGAGAAATTGCAGACATGCAAAAATTTGACCTGAGAATATAGTGCAACAAAAAACTTAGAAAAAGGAAACCCAAGGAACCAGATATTAATCAACAAATTTTCCTAGTCAGGCTTTCTAAAACAATAGGTGTTCTGAACCAATTGAAACTCATTCGACTACCTATTTCTAGAAATAGTGAATCAACTCATGGTGAGCTTCCATCAGACACAAAATTTCATTAAGGTAATCTAAGAACGTGTGCAAAAGGAATTTCTTTGAAACATATTTGATCAAAAGTTATTAATGATCAAATTTGACCACTCAGAAAGGCTGTTAGGAATGCAAATGCGAAACTGAACAAACTGCATTTGGTTTCGATCTGCTAAAAATAGAAAATCAAATCATGAGGCTCTCAAAACTCACATGTGAGATCATCTTGATATGGAGAATACAAAAAAACATTCTTTCTGACATGACAGTCAACTGGTTGTGAAATCCAATCTCAAATAGGAGGCAACTTTACATAACTGAACGTCTGCAAATAGCAGAATAGTGTCAAAACCCTCCATCTTCACTTTTTGAAACTTCGTCAAAACTTATCATAGGAAGCCAAAAAATGACACACATGTTCACATATGTCAACTAAATATTTCTATAATCAGGTTTTGCACGAAAATCAACAGGCTTTAAAATACAAGCCTCCAAAGTGGGTTACTCAGACTGATTCATCAGGTGCACTTTCGAAAGTGTAGAAGCAAAATTTTGAAATAGGCATCTCAGATTTGTGAAATTTGAGAGTGCCATCAATGGCTCTAACTGGCTATGTATGCCCCCTATGGGTACAAAAAGATTCTAGGTCTCTGGAGAGTAGTCCAAAAGTTGAATCTGTCATGTGCTCAAATTGCTCCTTCATTTAACCTTGTTTTTTGACTTCATTTAGTGACTCTAGGCCACCAAATTAGAAAATGGGGGTCAACACTTACCTCTATCAAATACCAATCTATAAAAATAATTGATCTCCCTCAAATCATGCTTCCCTATGTCAAACCATAACAACACTGGTGACTGCATCTGTGCAAACATAAGCATCAGGCTACCTCTATGCAAGTTGAAACTTTCTCTCTATTTAAATTTATCATCACATGGCAACTGAATTATATAGGCCACATCATTGACCATCATTTCATTTTTTGATTTATATCAAGCAACAATACTTGAAATTAGTGATCAAGATCACATTCACTAACCCCTCCATCATGATCATGTTCAGAGTAGATGTCATGGTTGAAAAGCAACATGCAATCATCTTGTGTGTTGAGAAAAAATTGCTCATACATTTGTATCTCCTCCAACTGAAATACATCACAGGTTGGATTTTCATCACCCAAACACCACAGCCCAAACACATTATCATGTGTTTCAAGATTCTGAAGATCGAGTTTATTAACATCTAAAATGTTTTCCTCTTCATTCAACTCATGACACTCATCAAAAACATCAACCTCCAATGCATGAGCAGTGTTCTCTATCTCAAGTTCACACATGTTGTGAAAATCATTCTTCAAACCATCATGCAATTCCATATAGGATGATTCAGACACAGATTCAGACCATTCAAAATTTGACCCTAAATCAAGGTCTTCACATTGATTCTTCACAACATTTCCAATGCAATCACTTTCAAGAGTAATAGGGTCAATAAAGAAAATTTCATGTGTACATTCATCTGATAAGCATATTAACCCATGAACAAGAGACTCACTATTATCTGAATTTCATTCATTAGCAATGAAATGAACACCTTCATTTTGTGTCTCACCAATGCATTCCTTATTCAAAGGAAACACATCCATTTCAAACTATAAAGACAAGAGGGATCATCAAAGCAAGATCCATATTCAATCCCATATTGACTGACATCACACCCATTACTATCTACATCATATGGCTTCTCTACACATTGATAAAAAAATATTGTAATGTGAACACAATCTGCAAATCCATCAAATTATTTCACATTATCTATGGATAATAATGTTGATTATAGGTCCAAGTGATTTTCACTATGCATAACTTGATCATTTACAACTGAATTCCTTCCTTCATCATTGTGCACATTATCATTTTTTTCATGTGCAGCTGATATTTTCATTTTTGTTTCATATAAACAATCATGGACAACAAAGATATAAATAGGTTCATCAACATCTCCATCATTCACATCACTTGTAGCAGTACTATTCTCATAATTAGAAAATTGAACACGTATATGTTCATCCTCAGGTTCTTCATCATTGACAGAATCAACAAGCTCCATTGATGTCAAACTTGAACTACATTCCAGGTTTGTCTCAAGTATAAGTGGATCATTCACTTGTGAATAAATGAATTCATCGGTATCCATATCACTATATCATTTGTGTGAAGAACATACCTCTAAGTCATTCTCATAAGAGATTTCATAATCATCAAAAGAGTAATCAAGTTGGATTTCACCATCATTCTCATCACAAGAAGACTTATCACCATACAGACCATGCTCAACTTCTTCACAGTGAGTGCTTGAACTTTCATCTTCAATGTCTTGTTCACTAGCTTGATAAGGAATGCCATCAAAAATTGTATTATTTTCATTGATCGAAAAATGACATGGAATGATTTTTTTCATATTTTCTATGTCTTCATCATTCAAGGTATTGCAAGAAAACAATTCATGCATATTTTTTTGTTCATCAAACCATATATCTTCCTCTTCATCATTGGTGCAAGGATCTACATATGAGTTGATTTTAAGTTGATTACAATTAATTTCCTCATCCATACAATAGGTATCTTCATTTTTTGATACGCTCTTTTCATTCTTGTGTATCATGTTTCAATTTTCTTGAATAAGACAACTACTACCTTAATTTTGAGACACTATATTTTGATGATGTTTAACATGAAGTTCATTAGGATCTATAGATCATGATGATGCATAAATTGGAGCAGCAACAGACCTAACCTCTTGAAAATCACTTTTATTATTTGATCCATGAGTTATATTTTCTTGAGGTGTGTTAGGATGACAAACACTCACAACTCTATGTCCTTTCAGCATTGAGTATCTCAAATTGTTCTCAATATCCACAACCATCTGATATGCTTGGTGTAGGGTTGTATGCTCTTTATCCCTCAATAGATAACTCATCTTTTTGTAAAATGATCCTAAGTACACAACCAAACATTCAACATCATTTGGCCTTATGTTTTCTAGTATCCCTCTTATGATCATTAAAAATATAAGATTAGAAGATGGGACTAACTCATCTTTTCCTTTCTCCATGTTCATGAACCTTTTCCTTACCAAAACAGGGTTAATCCTCTCTCCAAACTGTTCCATGAACACTGCCTTGAGCTCTTCCAATGAATGAATGGAAGATGTTTTTAAATAAGAGAACCACTCTCTTGCATCCCCTCTCAAGGACTGAACAAATAACCTCATGATCACATCCTCGTGATCAATTTCATAATCATCCATCACATTATTGAACTCTTGCAGATGCTTGTTTGTTGATTTGGCCTTGTCACCAATGAACCTTGGTAACTTAGTTCTAACTTTAGCCATAATATGATTTGGGTAACCACTAAGGCTACTGAAATTGATAGCTTTGTACCTTCCAATGCTGAAACCTCTTTGACAATTTGGTTGGGACTAATGACAAACCACAGTTCCATCCGGAACTATACTATGATGCATGTATTGAGGCATCTTGATATACTTTTTTCAAATTTTACAAATCAACTCTATAGTTGATCATTCATTTACCTATTTCTATCTTTCATAACAATCTTAGAATACCACAATGCATGATTCAAATGCATTTACACATAATATCTATTTATTGGGAAAATTTCAAGAACAAGCATACTTCTCCAACAAGATACATAGGGTGCGAATTACAGTTCAAAAATATGCAAACAAAGTATTACTATTCTTTCCCTCTTTTAGTGATAATCACTCAATAGGGAACCAAATTTTTTTCTAAGATGTTCAAGTATGGTTTTCATACAATTTTCTCGAAAATCAAAAGTGAAGAATACCTAGAAACTTTTGCAGCTACTGCAAATTGTCTTCCTGATTGGTAATATTTGTAGATCTGGAACTTTCTTCAAATCTTCAACAAGTTCTATTAACAAAGTCACCACCTCTTTTCAAATAGGACTGAACTTCGATCAGTATGAATTTCTTTCACATGTAAACTTCTTTTTTAGTTCCTTTCCACCAGCAGAGCACCACAAATTACAAAGTTGTTCAGGTTCATTACAACAAATTCTTCTCCAGGGTTAAAATCCTTCAAAACTTGAACAAATTTAGAATGAAAAATCATTCGACTCTATGCAATGACTCTTAAGGCTAGATTCTGCAATAAGAATTTTTTCCAATTGTCCTCAGTAGAGTTGCCATTCTATTGGTGTTTTAAAATGCAACCCAGCTAGGATTTGCAGTGCTCTAAGAGGCAAACAACCTCTATATTAAAGAACCACAAAGGCTAGTGGCCAACTAACAGGAAATGGAATTGAGATACATTTCCCCTACACTTCAGGCTCTGTAAGACCTAGGAGGGTAACCCTTTAGCAACATCTACAAATCTAGACACACAAGTAATAGGATATTGCTTAACAAATAATGCTCTCACAAAAATATGCTGAAAAACTTAAAATATCACTCAAAATTGGCTAACATCTTTAGTAAATTTCACTAACTAGCATGGAGAACATGAAAAACACACTCAACATAATATATTTCAAATAGTTTTTTGCTTTAAAGAATTGGGACCAAATTGAAAACAACAAAAACATGATAATGGACCTTTGCCATAAAAATGGGCTATGAAGTCATATAACTAGCATTCATCTTTCAATGTTGAACATGCTATGAAGGTCTTGCAAATGTTGTCACATTATGACAACTAGACCACTAAAGATTTCTCTAATAATTATTCTTATAAATCCGCCTGAAACATAACACTCCTGTCACATTTGTCAAAGCAATTACACTATCCTTGAAAAATAGGCAATAATAAAAGTAGCTTGTGCATTATTAAAGAAATTACATCATTCATAGAACATAAGGCAACAAAAAACTTAACTCAAATGCAACAAATGTACATGAACATATTCAGACAATTTTATTATTGAATCCAAAATAGCATTGCAGTTCAACCATGGAGACAATTATCAGCTAAAATAAACATAACAAAACAATTCAGAATACAAAATTTCAGATTAAAGGACTAACAGTCATATTTCCCCCTAGCTTTAAAATCTACCCATAGCTTTTTCCTAACTTGCAGAGCTTTCAAAAATTGGAACCCCTTACAATTGAGAAGAGAAAAGAATATATAGAAAATAGAAGCAAACAAGAGCAACCCTAAACTTGATCTACAACTGCCATATGGAAGCTCCATTCTTGTTGATCAAACTGAAAAGAATCTCTCATCTCTCTTCCTTGGCAGCAACAAAATTATTCTCTCAAAACCGGCTTTGATCATCATTGCCTTGCAACTGAAAATATGCCTGTGTGGAGAATTTCATCATTTCACCCAACTACTAGAAAAAACCTCTTTCGTGTGCAAAATTTTGTTTCATCTCTCTTTACTTGCTGCACATTATATTTCTCCAAATATTAAAGGTTTGCAACTTCAATATTTATCCCTTTTGACTTTATTTCAATTCCCCAACAAAGACAATGTTCCACATTGAAATTCTCCCAAATGTAAATGAATATAAAATTCACTTTACAAGGTACCCACGGTGAATACTTAAATTCGTTTTCCACTTAATAATTTCATGTGTATAAAGCATTTTAATGGTTAAAAATTTACCTCACATCTCCTTTAATTTCAAAGGAATTGTGCTCAAAGAAAAAATAATGGGAAACCAACTTTACCCAAACCACCAAAATACTTGAAATATTTTATCTAAAACATTTGCTCATTTCAATATATTTTACTTTTGTGGATAAAACCACTCCACCCCTTCATGCTCTTTATATAATATAAATTACTTGGCAAATAAATTATTCACTCACAACGGATTTGACCTTCACCATCCATTTAAAATACATAGCCCAATTAAAGTGGAAAATCACATTTGGGTAAAAATAATTACCCATGCCTTTAAAAAAATCACCATTGGGCAACCAAATAGCTTCTCTCATGCCTTCAAAACTCATAGGGCCCACACCCACTAGCCACACATCCCATTCTCGCACACCTCGCAGCCTTTTGGCTCACCTAATATTTTCCTTGCAAGGTCCATAAGAAAAGATCACGTGGGCTTGTCTTTCACTTCCCCATTGATTTTATTTATTATTTTATTTTTCCCTAACTTGTCTTCCATTTTCTATGCTCAAGCTCTACATCTGCAATCCTCATTGTTCTTTGATGGATGGTTGTAACCCCCTCTCCAGGCCTCACCCACCTTACTACAATGCATGCACCCTATCACAACCTCCACAACAAACTCAAAATACCTCCTCCTCCTATGCAAACCATCCTCCTCCAAGCTCACACATCCCCTGTTGATGGCACTTGTATTCTACTTTGATGGAAGAGCACACTTTGTTCTTTAGGCATTTTTATAGTTTCAAATGCCTTCACCATGCTCACTTCCATCAGCCTCTATTTTTTAATGGATATTTACCCTATTGCAAGTCGCATACCCTTCTTACTCACCTTCCAATTGCATTTGCTAAATAGCCTCTAAAGACATCAACATATCCATCATTTTATGCACGATCAAAATTTTCTTGCTCCAGGTCGCACACTTGCTCCATGGTGCTTTGATATATGTCTTTAGCTCATCTGCTAGTCGGTGCACCTATGCACTCCCTCATACCTTGGTGGATGCCCATTTCCTGTTCCAGATTGTGCCCTCTATCTATCTTCTATTGATAATCTTCTTTTATCAAATTGACTCCTTCAAATGGTAACAACACCTTCTAATACATGGTGACTTCCTCATCATTTTGTATGATGGTGCCTAGTTGTATGATGGTGCCCAGCTACAATTACAAGAAATTTTCTAAAGAATTTATCAAATCATGGTTGCTCCCATTGGAGCCTGTGGTATCTCTTCTAGGCACGGGCTTCCCTTCATCTGGGTGTGGGTTGAAGGGATAACTATGTAAATGCAATTGCATTTACTTGAAAGTTTATAAAGCCTTCAACAAATTCATTTTGTGCACTATGTTGCAAATGGTATTCATATTGAAAAAGGGGCATTTTGTCAAACAAGATCAAGTGCTCTTGAGTCTTTTCTCATGCCTTTATCATTTCAAGATTTTTCCCATTGAAATTATCAAAAGAACCACGAGTACCAAGAAACATGAAAGTTAAAATGGTGTAGCACTTAAACATTTGGGACAAATCCCAATAATTATGATTAATCATAAACTATGCATGCCTTTCACAATAAACATCCAACATATTTTTGACACTGATGATAGCATGACCTTTAGAACCCATTTTTAAAATTAGATCTTTCTTTGCATTTTAAAACTTGAAGGCAAGTATACCCTCAATGTTCTACCCTATTCAAGAAAATTTTCTTGGAGTGTTTTCCCTAATTGAAAATTGAAACCATTATAGGTTCATGACCATGCAAAGCATGTCGGGCCCCATATGGATCTGACTACAATTTTTTTTGTTTTCAAAATAATTTTTTCACTCAAACAATCTGATACTACCTTTGATTCAATTTCAAGTTGAAAATCAAACTGGGTTATCCTTAAAATCTGTTTTCTGCCAATTTTGGAAAATAGGTAAAACTGACCCAATGGGCTCTAGAATCAATATGGGAAACTAGTCAAATGACCAAATGAAGCAATGATAACTTGTAGACATGGAGAAATTTGACCTAAGAATATAGTACAATAAACGGCTTGAAAAAAGGAAAGCCGAGGAACCGGATATTAATCAGCAAAGTTTCCCAGTCAGGCTTTCTGAAACAACAACTATTCTAAACCAATTGAAACTCATTCAACTACCAATATGTAAAAATAGTGAATCAACTCCTAGAGAGCTTCCATCAGACATGTAAGTATTAAGGTACTTTGAGCATGTGTGCAAAAGGAATTTCTTTGAAACATATTTGATCAAAAGTTATTAACGATCAAATTTGAGCACTCAGAAAGGCTGTCAGGAATGCAGATGTGAAACTGAACAAACTACATTTGGTTTCGATCTACTAGAAATAGAAAATTAGATCATAAGGCTCTCAAAACTCACATGTGAGATCATCTTGATATTGAGAATATAGAACAACATTCATTCTAACATGACAGTCAACTAGTTGTGAAATCCAATCCCAAACATGAGGCAACTTTACATAACTGAACATCTACAAACAACAGAACAGTGTCAAAACCCTCCATCTTCACTTTTTGAAACTCTGTCAAAAATTATCATGGGAAGCTAAAAACTAACACACAGTCTCACATATGTCAACTAAAATGTTTGCAATTGGGTTTTGCACAACAATGAACAGGCTTTAAAATGCAAGCCTCTAAAGTGGGTTACTCAGACTGATTCATCAAGTGCACTTCTGAAAGTGGAAAAGTAAAATTTTGAAATAGGCATCTCAAATTTGCAAAATTTGATTGTGCCATCAAGAAGAAGGGAGATTTTATATATTGGTGGATTATATTTGACCGACTAGATGAGGACGACATTTTCTGGAGACCATATTGGTGGACTCCCTAGTGGGTAGATGACCAACATGAGTTGTGTAGGCTATAGATGGACCAATTTCTTTTAGGTAGACACAACTTCATAGACCCTTAAACTATGACCATGTTATGAGGCAGTTTAGGTAAATCTAGGTACCACCATGATTCAAACTGATGTATTGACGATCAATATAGAGTGCAACTAGACCCAGTGATAGTCACCATCTTACTAGTGATGATGTATACTTTAGAGACTCAAAGCACGAGGAACATGACCTACCCCTAGTCTCTGAGGCCAATGATGTAGGTACCACTCAGGCTTACAAGGAGTGGTGGGTTATATCCAGGCAAGCTCCAGTCTTCCCTCTATATCATCATGTGGGTTTTGTTAGACCTCTTTCAATTCATTGAGGGAATAGAGATGATGATCATATAGATGTGAATATAGATGAGGATGATACTGTGGTTGACATATTTCTAGTCTCAAATGAGGAGGATGAGCAGGAGATCTAATCTATCACCAAGAATATTGTCGAGGCTGATGAGGATCGAGTTTCCCCCAATAGGGGAGAGATACCACCTACCAAGCTCACTAGATCAAATGTTGCATCCAAACCAAAGATCCAGACACATGGGTATGGAGCAAAAAGTAGCAACAGGGAACCTACACCTTCAACATAGAGGGGTAAAACCATTGTATGATCAAACCTCAATTAGCAGACTGGGGATCTAGGTGATGATTTTATGTTTATGTTATTTCTTTATGATTGTATGTTTTATACATATACTTTATATATGATTATGATGGTTATTGAAATTCTTATTATTTTTATTTTGTAGGATCCATGTGAGTTGCATGAGCTCTATCAATGAGTGATCATGACATTAGTGCCCCTAAGCTACATGTCGAGGATGATATACTCCAAGAGTACATGGGACCACCTTTTTTTGGATCACATGCAAACCTCTTTGAGTTGATGGTGATATTAGGTACAACATATGAGAGAGCCGTGAGTTTTGTGGACCAGCTTCAGGTAGATATTACAACAATCCTAGCCTCTCGAGGTTCTACGGATAGAAATAATGAGAGTGACTTGCAGGAAGAGATCCCAAGGCTTTAGAAGGAGATGATGAGGGTACAAGTAGACAAGGAGCACATGGATCGAAATCATGTCGAGGCACTAATGCAAGAGGCTAGATCCTCTAGATTATTGGAGGGCCTACAACTAAACTATATCTAGTCACAATCTCATACTACTATATCGCGATGACCATGAAGTTTTCTAGCCCCTAAGGGATATATCAATCACAAACCCTATTAGCATTGTATTCAATAATACATATGTACCTAAATTTTTTTTGATACATATAAATATATGAGCATTTATGTTTGTGTTTTTATGATTTTGTGCTGAATTAAATGGAAATGCAATCTATCAAATATCCTTTGATGGCATATATTAATAAATGTATTCATTATTTAATATTTATTTTGATCTAATCAGACCATTTATAGTCTATATTAGATGCTACATTGTGATGAAATATGCTATGATAACTTAAATAGACATATGATCTATTAACATTAAATGCATTTATAAGGATTTAAATTAACAAAACATAAAATATTTTGAATAGTATGGAAACTAAAGTAATTAATGAATTAATTTGAATAATTATCCTAGAATCTAAGATACACACTTGTTATCATGTATCAAAGAAGAAACCAATGTGAGATAAAATAGAAATTATCTACTTAATCTAACAACAATTCTCTAACAAACTATTCAAAATAAGAAGTACTAAATGTAATACCAACACAAATGCACTAAATTTATAGGTTATTTAGAGGTGCACCATCTATTTCTATTAATGTTTAGGCTCTATACCCATATTTTTTATTGATAATGTAAGTTCCTAGCTATTTAGGGCTGAATTTTCCTTTTTCATTTGAAGGAGCGTTAACATTACATTGATTTTGGTATAACACTAGGTCGCCTTTATTAAATTCCTAGTGAATGACATTATCATTGTAACCATGTTGAACTCTTTTAGAAAAATCTTGAAGATGTTCAAGAGCATTGATATACTATTCACTGATCATTTCAAGTTGATGCAATCATTTCTCTTTCTAAGTAGCATCATCAATGATCCCTTTAAGAGAAATTCAAAAGAAATTAATTTCTAACTCTAAGGGCATTATTGCTTTAGCACCATAAACCAAGTTATATGGAGTATTTCCAATAGATGTTCTAATGCTCATATGGTAAGCCCATGCATAAGTTAATTATGTATTCCAATCTTTATTATGTTTACGTACTAGTTTTCTTAGAATTTGTTCAATAGTCTTGTTAGTGGATTTCGCTTGTCCATTTGATTGTGGATAGTATGGTGTTGAAAAATTAGGTTGACTATTGAATATTTCCAAAAATTTCTTCATTTCGTTATTTTTAAACGAAGTTTCATTATCTCAAACTAATGCGGAGGGAAGACCAAAGCGAGCAATAATATTTTCTTATATGAAATGACATATTGTATTAGTTGTTGTGGAACAAAGGGGGGTAGCCTCTACCCATTTCATGAAGTAATTATTTGCAATAATGATAAATGTATTTCCAATAGAGGAAGGGGGTGATATTTTCCCAATAAGGTTCGAACCCCAAACTCAAATGGTCAAATAAGAACTTGAGCATGAAGTTTAGAGGTAGGGGCATAAATCAAATTATTGTGTTCTTGACATTTATGGAGTTTATTAACGTATTCAAAATATCTTGTTCCATTTTTCTCCAATAATATTAGGTATACAAACCAAATTTTAAAATAATGATCTTGCTCCAAAATGCCCCACAAGCACTTGTGTAGGCTTCTTCAAGTGCTATAGGGATTTTGAACTATTTAAGACACCTAAGTAAGAGGCCATTAAATGATCTTCTATATAGAAAGTTTGCAAGGATTATGTATTTAGATGCAAGTTTTCAATGATGAGCTCAAGTGTTCATAGTTGAAGGCTCAAGAAAGATACCATATTTTAAATAGTTGAATATCATTGTATACCATTCACTAGAGTTGTCAATATCGGTCAATAACACTTATTTTATTTTATCATCTATCGATGGTTTAGAAATAATTTGAATTTAGTGAGAGGATCATCACGAGATACAAGGGAAGTTGTGCTTACCATTGTATCTACTTGTTGACTGTCCTTTCGTGGTATGTTGTTGATTGCATATGATTAAAATTTGTCTAATAATGTCATCATGAGGTCTCTATATCAAAAAATCTTATCATGCTTTTCATGATATATACCATTTATTTGTTGAATAATTAAAAGCGAATCACCAAATATAGATTTTCTTAAGAATTTTAATACTAACTTGACACGTATACCAACTATTAGAGCCTCATACTCCATAGTGTTATTTTAACATAAGTTTTTTAAACAAAATGATAAGGGAATAATCTTACTTGAAGGAGAAATTAATATAACTCCTACCCTGGATCGAGTTCAACACTTAGAACCATCGAAGTAGAATTCCCATGTTTCTTTTTCATTTTGAATAGTTAACATATTCTTATCAAGGAATGAGTCTATATTAGGTAGCACAAGGGTAGAAGGAGCATCAACTAATTGATCATTCAAGGCTTTTCCTTTAATTTCTTTTTGTGAAACAAACTTAAGGTCAAACCCAGTTAACAATATAACCCACTTAGCTAAGTGTCTTGACAAATCTATTTTAGTAAAGAGGTGCTTTAAAGGATCAAAGTTTGTCATGACATGGATTTTAGAATTTAGTAAATAATATATCAGTTTACTAGTAGTGAATGCAAGAGCCAGGTATTTTTTCTCTATCATCATGTATCATTTCTCATAATCAATCAAGTTTTGGCTAATTTTATAGATGAGATGTTATTTATCATTGCCATCTTGTTGATCCAACAATGATGCAAGAGAATGGGCCAATATTTTTTTATAGAGGATAAATGGATTGTCCTCTATATAAGGTTGTAAAACAAGTGGAGTAACAAGATAATATTTCAAACTCTCAAAGGATTTCTTACAATCTTCTTTCAAATTAAACTTAACCCCTTTTTTAAGGAGTTGTGTGAAAGGTAACATTTGATCAACTAAAGATGCTATGAATTGATGGATATCATAAATTATCCCTTGTAAATTATTTAGTAGATAAATATTTCTAGGAGATGGCATGCTAACTATAGCATCAATTTTCTTTGTGTCCACCTCAATGCCTTTGTGAGATATGATAAAACCTAAAAAAATTCCACTATCTACAATGAAGACACACATTTTACGATTCAAACTAACATTTTATTTTTGTATTTTCTTGAAGATCTTTGAAATAACATTGACTTGGTCTTGTTGAGTTAAATATTTGGCTAGAATATCATCAACATAATCTTCCAAAATCTTGTCTATGTAATTTTGAAATATCAATGTCAAAGCTCTTTGATATGTTGTGCCTACATTCTTCATTTCAAAAGGCATAATTACCCAACAAAATGTTCCCCAAGCTATAGTAAAAGTTGTCTTGTATTGATCTCAAGGGTTGGTAAATATTTGATTATATGCAAAAAATCCATCCATGAATGACAACAAAGCATGCCTCATAGATGATTCTACCATCATGTTGATGTTAGGAAAGGGAAAGTCTTTTTCTAAAGATGCTTTATTTAAGTCACTAAAGTCTATACACATCCTAATACAATTATTAGGTTTCAAAATTGTGACAATATTTAAAATCCAAGGAGAATAATAAATAGGTTGGATAAATCCAGCTATAAGAAGTTTCTCTATTTCAGTCTTAACCAATAAAGCTATCTTAGGATTCAGTTTTCATATTTTTTGTCACACTGGTTTAGCATCTTTTGTAAGTACTATGTTGTGCATTACAATATTAGCATCAATTCCTTTCATGTATGAATAAGTCCAAGTGAAGAGTTTGAGAAATTCATCAAGTAACGTTGCATGATCTTCTTGTTCATCTTCATCAAGGAACTTCCCTATTTGAATTAATTTTTCCTTGTTATTTACATCCATTGATATGTTGAGTGTATCTCCCAAAGGAATTGTGTTTTGTTTTAGCATTTCAAGATTATACTCTTCTTTGTCCTTGTCACCTTCATTGCTCTCCTTTTCTTCATCAAGTTGTTTAGTACTAACCATGGCACATGTAACCTGTTTCTTTATAGGAGGAGTAAATCAATTTTCATAAATGCCTAACATTTATTTCAAATCTTCATCATCCTCAAACTATTCCAAAGATTCATCATAAGTTATATCAATCAATTCAAGATCCTTCAAGGTGAGAGTTCGTTTATTAGGGGTATACATGATAGTGTTGATGTTGAGTGATGGTCTTTTTGTTGCTTGTATTATTTTAGAAGGGAAATAATCCAAGCCACTTTTTGTTTCTTGTGTTAGGCTCTATAGGAATATGGATTATTTTTTCTTTCATTCCACATCCTTTTCCGCTATAACCAAGTTGTTTCACGAACTCATAACCTTTCCCATAATATATTTCCATTTCTTTTAGGTTTGCTGGTTGTTGATAATCTATCTTATCAAATTTAATTGTATATCTTGTCTCTTCTTCTAAAGTAGATGGGGTAGATTCTTGTGAAATGTCCTTCAAATTTTGCATTGACATTACCATTGATTTCTTTTCATTTTCAGTCTCTTTTTTGTAATATTATATTCTCCCATGAATGTTCATGTGAAATCTAAGGAACCCCCATCATCTTCCAGTAACTTAGTAATTTTATCAAAAAATTTCTCATGCTCTTCTCCTTTGTAACTTCCTTTTTTGTATTTGATTCTAGTGTTTCTAAAGGATCTCGTCCTTTTTTCTTAGCAATCAAATAACTTTGAAGTTCAAGATCAACTTTTAGTCTGTAAACCTTATTGTTATAGACATACTTTATAACATGATGAAAAGTATAAGTCACTCCATTAATTTCATGAATCTAAGCTTTTCCTAGGAGGAGATTATAGGAAAGATCCTTAGGCATGGGTGATCCCACAAAGATGGTTTACAATTTTTGAGAGGAACTGATTTTTGCTGAAATCACATATTTTTAGAAAATATAATGATTTAAGCCTTAAAAAGTTCCATTTTAAGGATTCCAATTGAAGAGGGTTTGATCAAAGCCCATTGGATAGAACCTCACTATTTTTAAACCATGCCTA
Source organism: Sequoiadendron giganteum (assembly GCA_007115665.2). Taxonomy (NCBI): domain Eukaryota; kingdom Viridiplantae; phylum Streptophyta; class Pinopsida; order Cupressales; family Cupressaceae; genus Sequoiadendron; species Sequoiadendron giganteum. Next base: position 526,993,420 of record CM021101.1, read on the forward strand.
TACATGAGTCTCCTTTACACCTATCAAAATATTGATAAAAAGTCACTTTTGATTTAACTTTTGGGGGATCAAATGAATTCATTTCAAATTTATTTCAAATGATTATGGTAGTTATGAGAAAAATCTATCCAATGAATATAATTTTAATATGTTTTGGTTTTATTATGTATTTGTTTCTTTATTTTTATTAAACGTGGGTTTTTAATTGAAAATGAAGGTCTTTGTTCTGCACATGTGGAAAAATAGCAAATTATCAAAAAAAAAAATTAAAAATACGAGTGCACCAGATATTGAAGTCCTTCATCCAAAAAAAAAAAAAATTTAATTTCAATATATACAAAAAAAAATTACGCGTTATACAACCATGGTATGTCTGAATTTTAATTGGTTTGAGTTTGAAACTTTATTAAAGAAAAAATATTCAATAAAAAAATATCTAACCAAGTGGAAGCACTAGATATCCAAGTTACAAATCTAAATTTGAAATAATTAGAATTTTATCCTTCATGGAAAAAAAATTATGCGCTACACGGTCTGCATCACTCTTTTCAAATGTTGTTTTCTGAAAAAAAAAAACCAGTTTTCATGGTATATGGAAAAAGAAGTGCAATTTGATTCCAAGAAAATTGAAACAATAATTTTTAGAATCTACAAAAAAAATGTGATGAGACTCTAGTTTGCATCATCTTCAAATTCCTCTTGGTTTAGCAGCTATAGGTGCTCGAATGTGAAGATTTACTTAAATAATAATAATTTTAGTGTCCTGTTTAGCCAAAAATTGTAAACCACTATTGTGGGATCACCTGCATAACATGGATTGGAGTTTCTAATGTGACTTTGTCAAATTTAATAGGCAATGTGATAACTCCAAGTATTTTTTTCCCTATGTTATCAAATCCATATATAGATAAGGAATCAATTGAATATTGTTTTTACTAATGTTTATCTTTTCCAAGAGGCTCACACTACATATGTTCAGGGCCAAACCATTGTCAACATAGGTTCACTTTATCGTGATTCGATTAACCTAGACTATTATATTGAAGGCTTCATGTTTTTTATGAACTTCTAAAGTAGGCATCTAGCTCTAGTGAAAAATAATATCTAAGTTCATCTCATTCATTCCTAGGACTAGTGTTGCCACATCATTTTAACTAGTGTTAGGAGGATCCATTACTTGTTGCAAGGCCAATTGAAGCATACTATAATAAATAGGCATTTTCTGAAGAAGTTCCCTTAGGGATATCTTTGTGGGAGTATTCTTAAGCTATTTGACAAGATTGTATTCATTTACATTGTTCATAGGTAAACAAGGAGCACTAGGAAAGATAGTGTTAGGCAAGGGTAAGGAGACAAGACTTGTTTGATGTTGCTTATTGTTCCTTGTATTATAGTTATGTGCAACTATAATCCATTTTTTGTGAAACATCACCATCATCAGATGAAGTCTTGTTTTTTGGTGGTTCTAGGATAAGAATGTGGTTGTTTTGAACTTGAGGTTTTTTTGGAGGGTAACTTATAAGTTGTGGTTTGATTCATGTATTAACATCTTTGTGTATTTGATTATCATGAAAATCCTTAGTGGATGAAATTTTTGAGATGAAGTCCTCAAGGGGTCCATTTAACATGCCAAATCCATCAATACTGAAAAGCTTTAAGGATAAGTTAACTTTGAACAGAAAATTTGACATAACTATGCTTTTCCTAAGGGTCTTTTTTGATGTTTTTACTATTTTTGTCTTTTGTTTTTGTTTTCTAATGAATACAAAATGTAACCTAGCTTGTCTATTGATGCAATATTGTTTAAAATTCAGAATTTTAATGCTATCTTTAACTAAAATGTGCAAGAAATCTGCTTCCCAATGTTGCCAAACCTATCTAAATAAACAAGAATTTAATTACAAAGACAATCTATTTCAAAATATATCTTTCTAGATCACATAACAAAGGAAAAAATGTTTATCAGAAACTAAAAACAACTTAGAATTATTTTTTTCACAAAGTGTAAAGGGACTCATTCGCCACCAAAGGAGAATGGGTCCTAGTATAGGTATTTGCATAGAACAGAAAAGGCACATAAAATACCAAAAATCACTTAGAAGGTAACTTCTTGATCAGGGTGTACAAGGACTCATTCTCCACTAAAGGCAAATGGGTCTTAGTTTTAGGGTTTTCTAAGTTTGATTTAAGTTTTTTTAAATTGTTCCTATGTATTTGTTGTCTTAGATTTATAGTAGTTAATTTGGTAACAAAATTTATAGATGTGAAGCCTTTAAATGCTTTTTTTACGAAGGTTAAATTATGAATAAGGTGACTGAATCTAGAATTCAATTTGAACCTAAATATTTGAATGATGATTTCAATGTAAACAATATACAACACTAAATTATATCCAAAGGACTTTCTCTAATTTTTTATGAATATAATCAATGCAAGTATGCAATGTTATCCTAAATGCAATGTTGACTAATGCATAATGAAGAAACCCTAAATGCAATGCAAATGTAATTTAAACTAAGATCTATGGTTTGAATGCACTCTAAATTAGAAACTAAGATGTTTGAAAGGAATCAGACTCACCAAAATGAAACATATAAAAAGAGAGGCTATGATATCTAACCCCCTTTATATAGTTAGGGTTTCATTCAAACCATGAGATCCAAGAAACTTGAATTAATTATCAACCCAAGAGGTGAATTAAGTCAAGATTTAGTGATCTTTCAATATTTCATTTATACAAGGATGGGGTGGTGAGCTAAATCACAATTTGGGGAGAAGAAATTAAACTAACAAGAAAATCCTTATTCTAGGTTAAACACATATAATGCATGAACCTAACAGTAAATAAAAATAAATTGTTATTTTTTTGGAAAAACAAGGAGTAGATGATGTTGTGCACTTGGTCAAATCCTACTTTTATGGAGTGCTAATAGGGACACATTCTCCACCAAAGCTGAATGGTTCCTAGTAGGTATGTCCAAGGAACTCTAAATCTAAAACAAAAGCTTATATAGTGTAAAATCTATTGACCTTCAAGTCCTAAAAGGGACTCATTCACCACTAAAGGAAAATGGGTCCTATTAGGTCCTAAAAATCTTGAATCTGATCTTCAACTTCTAGGTCTACACTCCTTCCTTGCACTATGAAATTTATATTTTTGGATTTGGATCTGTTAATAATCTACAAGACACATTTTAAAGCTTGTTGGTGGATAAGGGTTTGCCTTAGTCAAACCCCTTGTTGGTAATTAAACCTTTGATGATGAATAAAAATATGAAACATGTAACTCTATGTGATATCCTAACCCTAAGTGTCTCTAATATTAATATCCATAAGAATGTTGAGAAGTTGTTGAGATGATTTAGCATTGTTTTCATTTATGCTAAAACCTTGGATATAGAAGGTTATGCTTTGGATAATGTACATACTTAATCTATCATGTCGTATGTTATGATGTTACATTATGTGCAGATTCTCCTTGATCCAAATATGGCAATATTCCTTTTTGAGACTTATGTTAAGTTTAGTTGATGCAGTATAATGAAGACTAATCCTTTGATAATGGTTGTTGTACTCAAAGCTTACTCTGGGTAACCTTGCTATCTCAAACTTCATGTAGCATGTTACAAGTTTTGGTATGTCTAATTGAATTTCTCTGGTTGGTACTTAAATTAATATTGATCAAGATTTAGTCTTGGTTGTGGCATTCCTATTCAATTGATGTTAATCAATATTTGGTCTTGGTTTTGAATCCAATATATATCTCATGTAATTCAAATGTGCTATCTTTTGGTGATTATGCTATCTTATGAATGACCTATTTTTTGGTCCATTGGTAACATGGTAAGAAGATATTTATGTGTGAGCTATATTTTGGGTCCAGTGCTAGAGTGCAAAGCCTTATTGAATATTTTAAGTTTTTTCCTTATGCCAACAAGTTTTGTGGTGGTCTAAATTCAAATGGTGTTTAGCTGACTTAGAAGACTATTAAGATATTATGTGACTAACTTAATTTTGTTCTATGGGTATACATGTATATATATAGAGAACATATTTTTGATTGAAGATATAGATGTATGGAAGTAGTATGATGTGTACAAATAGATAGAAGAGTGTGAAGGAAGGATTAATTTGTTTTGGTAGAAATTTGTGTGAAGGTTGTGGAAGCAAAGTGTTTAGAAGATTATTAATCAAATCTACTCCAGATAGAGATTGTGCTCTTAACTAGAACTGAACTCATCCATATGTAGATGCAGCTTCATTAGTTCACTTTTGTCAATGAGACTATTTGTAAGTAGTTGTTTTGTACTAGGTATTGATCCCATTGGTAGTGAGCCACTCGATAGTGATCCACCCTATAATGAGCAACTTGGTAGTGATCCTTTATAAAAATCACCCTAACCGGTGTCACCTTAATTGGTGCTTTATAATTGAGAATTAGCATTCTTCATGGTTTTTCCCTTCTTGGTTTCCATGAAAATTCTATTGTTAATTTTTCTTGGTGTTGTTATGTGCATTCTTGTTCTTATCTGTTTGATTATTTTCTAATTGGTATAAGTCTACTCCAGATTAAATAAAGAAAAGAATTTTGTTCTAGATTATTGATTCACCCCCCTCTCAGTTATTCAGACTGTTCAACAAAGAATGTGAAGGAAATTCTATCCAATTGTGTTAAAATATAACCCTAAAATGAACATAAACAAATACAAATGACTCACTAAAGAAGATCTCAAATCTCCTTAATAAGCCACAAATTGGAATATACCTCTCTTTAGGCTACAACCAGGATGATTATAGAAGATTGAATCACATACGAAACAAGTCTTTAGGGTTGGTTGTATCTCTTTTTCCTCTCCCAACACCTAGAACCCCTCATGATTCTCCATAGGAATCTATCATAAACCTTTTATAATGCTTGATCTTTGGCACAAAATGAGCTTGAAGACATGCAATGCTTCCTTAAACTTCACTCTTACATGCTTCTTGAAAATGAATGCTTTATCTCATGAAAAATATTTTTTCTTCTTAGCTTGCTGAAAATTATCTAGGTGAAATTATGTGTAATAACCTTATATTTATACATAATTTGAGAATTAGCCTCAAAATTCAAATAATTCAAGCCAAAACCAAATCTAGGATTGAAAAACACTAGAATCCCACAAAAATTAAATGCAAGGAGGGGTGTCCTATGTGAGGAGGACCCATTCTCCATTAAAGGTGAATGAGTCGTAGCACAAATTTCTAGGACCTTACTTTGGGGGGTTGAAAGAGCATCTAAAACCCACCTCAAACATGCATAGAAAGGGGTGTCCTATGTGGAGAGGACACATTCACCACCAAAGGAAAATGGGTCCTAGCACCATCTTCTAGGACCTTGATTTTGTGAAATTAAATGTTATGCAATTTGATTATTGGGTGTTAGGATAGATCCTTTAGAAGGTATCATTAATAAGGCTTAAATTTGAATTAAAGGGGCTAACTAAGCTCAATTAACCACAATTATTTAATGAAACTCTAAATAAGTGTGAAAGTATAATAAAAAACTTTACAAAACCATGAATACTATACAATTTAAATATGTTTTGTTAAAAAGGGGTCCTATATTAATGTGAATTCTTGCAACACATTACAACATTAAACCAAGGCATTATTAAATTGATTTTGTATCAATTATTCCCAAATTTATTTTGAAAAATATTTTATTTTCTTGACACTATAGTGGAACATAGTGAAATAGTCTTATATTTATAGGTATGCATCCTTATTTTATCGAAATTCAAATATGACAAGCTAGCATTGAATTATAGATTTGAAATAATTAAAATACAACTAAAGTTTACATAAATTAAATTTTGGTCCTAGGGTTTAGGGAGGACCCATTCACCCATGGGTGAATGGGTCTATAATACCCCTCCATTTTGCTTCTTGTGTGTTTGCTTTATGCTTTGTTTGGAATGCAGCTACTATTATACTGGACACACTTTGTTGTTTGTGTTTTGATTGCTACTATTGAGCGACATTGATTATTGTGTGATGTGGATTATCTGACTATTATTTCACATGCATTATGGATTATTGATGTTAGTAGAGTTACCATGAGATATTGTATTACATGATTTCTGATTATGATGTAATGTCAGTCTTTGATGAGTGGATTGGTGAAGAGGATGGTTTCACATCACTCACTTGCGAGTGCCTTGCGAATCCGTGATTTCTTCTTCATAGTGTGTATTATATACTGGATATATTGTATTATGTTATTTACTTGGTTTCAGGTTGCAGGTACATAACATCGACTCCACCTGGTTTCACAGGTTTGAGTGTGTCGATCCAAGGGTTAAGTTGAAAGGGAGATAGTAACTAGGTAACATGTGTCAGGTCTATGCCCTAGCCTTAGTGTGTCGATAGTCATGTTTTGTGAGTCATAGTTATTTGATTTAATGTTATGTGATTTTATTAGATGCATTATGATTTGTTTAATGTTTAGAATAATTGTGTTGGAAAAGTAGTGATTATTTTAATATTAAATTTAAAATTATGCTTTGATGTTTGTTTAAAAGTTTTTAATGAAATTTAATTTAATTAATTAAATTTTAATCTCAAATGGGTTAAATTTAGTTATTAAATAATTAAAATTGATTAATTAAGTTTATTAAATTAAATTAAATTAAATTATATCATGAGAAATTGAAAAGAAATGAAAATTGTATTTTATTTCAATTTTGTGTTTTCGAAAATGAGAAAAGAAGAGAAATATCTAATTGTCTACTTTGCATGCAAAAGGGATTAGGGTTAGATTAAATATTTTAGTTTTAATGTGAATGCATGTTTCAATTTTTGGAGAGAGAAGTTTTTGGAAGGATTGATATTTCTAGAAGAATTTGAGAATTTTTGAAGAAATTGCACAAGTAGGGTTTGAAATAAAATTTGGATTTTGGAATTGGAATTGGTTGCACTGTTGAGGAAAAGCTTGGAGGAGGCTTCTATCAAGAAATATCATCATCTTCTGTAGCTTCATATTCCAGGTTTTATACTTGATGTTTATTTCAATTATTAATTTAATGGTTGAAGAAATTTTGATAAACTTACTGTAGGAGATTATTTAGTATACAAAACCGTAGATCCATTGTTTAAATTTCAATTTAAAATCTTCTCAAACATTTAGGATTTATTGTGGAATTTCTATTTTGAAAAATAAACAATTAGATCTGTAGTGCAAATTTAAACCCTGTAGAAAATGACATTGAAAATCAAACAAAATTTAGTTTTTGTACATAGTTCTTTGTTTCAATTTTATTTTAAATCTGGAAGAATAGATTGTGGGAAACTAATATTACAAGTTTTGAATTTTGGAATGAAAATCTGGAAAATAAAATTAATTTTCTTGTTTCTGGTTTTTTGTTTAAAAATATTTTTTCAATTTGACTAGTTTTAAATTCTGGTAAATATATAAATATATTTATATATGATTTAGAATTGTATACTGTGTATATAAATTTTAGATTTTCGAATATTATTAAACCACTATTAAAATTTTAGTGTTGAAAATCTGCATCTCAAAAAACGTGCCTGTGTAAAAATACGTTTTTCCCTTTTTCATTTTTTTGGGATTTCTGTTTGTGAAAATAAAATTTAAACCAAAATTTATGTTAAAAAAATATTTAAAAAAAAAGGGAAAAGAAATAAGTTATTAGCAAGTGGGGAGGTCCCCACTGCCATTTTCCCAAGGAGGCATACCTCCCATGGGATGTGCGCCACCCTTGGGGGACGCACCCACCATGGGAGGTGCGTACCCCCCTAGGCACCGGTTGTTGTATAGTAGTACAATCGGTGTAGGCAGGTAGGTATCGGCGGTACCCTCCGTCGGACGGGTACCATCCGATCTTGCAGGTTCTTTTTTTTTTTATTGATATTTTTATTTTAATTTTATTTTTGTTGTTTTTTTTTTTTTAATTTTTTTATTATTATTTTATTTAATTTCATTTTATCATGAGATTAAATTTAGTTTTTTTTTTAAATCTGGAAGTTTTTAATAGATTTTTTTTTAATGTTTATTTGCTTTGGGAAAGAAAAGATCTTATTTTTCTTATTTCATTTTTATTTTATAAGAATAGTAATGAAAATTATTTTATTGTATTTTAGGAAATGGATAAGACTGTTGAGATTTAGATAAATTATTTATCAGACTGTTGTTTGTTTTTCTTTAATTAAAACAGAAAGTTGAAATCATTGTATAAGTTAGATTTTATTTGTTTAAAAAGTAGCTTGAGAATAAACCTGATATTTGTATTTAAATATATATGAATCCTATGGAGTATATCTTAAAGAGTATTTTTGGGATTCAACATTTTGTTTAAAGCTTAGGAAGCATCGAAGATTTTCAATATGAAAGTATTTATTTTTAATGAAGAAATTATTGTGTTTTAGTGAAGGTTTAGAAAGATAATATTTATTTTCTGCGAGAAGTATTAAGAAGAAATGTGGATTTAATATATCCGAACATAGTTTTTTTTGTTATCAATGCAATATTAAATTATTTTCCCTTCTTGTAAATGTTTTGGGAATGGGTAATTGTATTTATACATTGAGAAGTCTTCCAGTGAATGTGGGTCATTCCCATGTTAGTTGATATTCATTATTCCTTGGGTAGATTTATTTGAGTTGTTTTTTCTCCAAGTGTTGGAGTGAGATTCTTTATTTGTCATCTCCTAGATTAGGAGATTGAGTTATTCAGTTCTATAACACTTGTGTCACCCTTGGAGTCTAGGTTTGAGTAGTGAGTTATCAATTAGAGGAGTGGCTTTTGTTAGGGGCTGGAGCCCAAAGAGGTAACCGAGTAACCTTCAAAAGTGTTTTTAAGAAGTGATAATTAAAGCAAAGTACTTAGATGACTAGGATGCATTCACATTAACCAAGATAAAATTAACCTCACTCATAGACACAAGGGCTTGTTTAGACTTCGGGTGAGTGAGAAGGCCTGGAATGGCAAGGTCAACTAGCTTGTCCATACGAAAGGTAGTTGATTCCGCTTGAGTGAGTATGAGGGCTGAGATTTGGTTGAGGTCACCAGGATTACCAGAGCCTATGAAGGATGCCCAAACGAGATCTCATGACGCACCTTGCGATGACACTCTATCTAGGATAACCTTGATTATATGTTGTGTGTATGGTTTCTTTAGCACACTTGATTTTATTATGTTTGGAAGCAATGTAACCATGTTAGTGTTAGATTTATATTGTGCTTATGTATGGTTGAGTTAGTTTGTTCAGTTAGTTAGCCTTTGGTTAGAGGTAGTAGATTTCTTGTCCATGTTGTATTTTTACTATCTCCTAGCATGGGGAGTGGGCCTTCAGGTACCACTAGGTTGGGTGGAACATGCACCAAAACCATTGGGTCCCCTTTGTTCTTCAGTTCATGGAAGCGAGACATCCAGTTAGACAACTTGAGGATATTGTTATTCTCTTCTTGTACTATTGTAATTCTTCTTATTATCAGTTGTATGTACCCCTCTTGTTGTTATGAGGTGGATCTTGTAATTATTATACTTATGTATTTTGACTCATTCTGGGAATGAGGATTGTAATCTTGTAATGGTTTATGTAATGGAATTATGTGATGGTTAATCTATTCTTATCTTGTATTTACTTATGTTAAATGAATGTCATTCTTGAGTTATTTAATGCATTGTAATTTAGATGATGTATGTTAATGGGAATTAAGTAATCTCGGTTACGTAGCCTTAGGGGAGGTTGTCAATTATAGGTGAACATGTATGTTTAATTCACTTTAAATAAAAAAAAATTAGTACGCATTTGTAGTGAATTGAAACTTCCTCTAGGGTTGCATGGCAGGGCATTACAGGGTCCCAGGTCTATAAAACCAAGACACATATTACTCATTGTGAAATTTTATGTTTAGGCATTAACAAATGTCAGGTTTCCTCTTCTAAAAATGTAATTAAATAGGCTTGGAAAATGAATTAAAGGGCCAATTAAGGCATAATTAAGCTCATTTAAATAAAATGGCCCAAATAAATGTGTTAGTGTAATAGGGTATATTTAACAACACTAAATTAAGGAAAATTTAAGTGAAATTTAAATAGGAGGGCCTAAAAAAGTGAGAAAATGTAAAGGGTTACATTTTTCTATACTACAATTTGAAGGTTAAATACTTCTATCTATAGCAATAGGTTCCTCTTGAGAAAATTTTAAGCAAGAAAATAACCTCAAGAAAGATCCATAGATAATTCTACAATGTGCTTTGCCTCAAAGAAATAATAAGATTTGAATAAAAATTCTGCATGAGGGTTAATACGTTCCATGATTTTGGGCCAAAATAAGTCCAATTGAAAATTCTCACAGGAAGACAAAGGATTAAACCCACTATGATGCATAGTAAAAAATTCACATTTCCAAATGGAGATTTCAAGAATTTATGAATAAAATATGGGACAACATCGATGGAGTGTAGTCATGGGTAGCCTATATTCACACTAAAATTTTCTAGTGATTGGATGATGGAGAATGAGAAATTTAATTATTTTGGTCCAAATTTTAATGGGACAATGATCAAACCAATGATAGGGTGAGAAAAAGAATCACGTGTTTTGATCCATGCTTTCGATTATTTGTAAGAATCATGGTAAACTTCATGCACACACAAGAATTTCTCATTGAACACATTCTCTACACACATGAGATCAATTAATATCCCATTTCTAAGCTTGTCATTGATTCTTTCGGCTATGTAAATAGGACTATCTAGTGCATGTTTAATTACATCATTTTGTGAGAAAAAAAATTCAAGGGAAAATTTTGTTTTTCCCTTACAAGGTTGAATGCCAATGAATCCAATCATACCATTAGGGATAGAGTTCAAAGCGAGTTGACTAGTGTCAACAATAGGAGTAAAAGAGTTTGAAAACCTAAGATCCAAAATGGATGTACTAGCACAAGATGTCATGAGTCTCAAACTATGTATCACTAAAGTATTAGCAATAGGAAACCAAGTTGTAATACTCATACAAGTCTCCTTTGATTCTAGTTGATAAAAATACTATGTATATTTTATAGGTGTTTATCTAATTTCTCAAAAATTAGATTCCAAAATCTGACACTTGAAACTTGAATTTGAATGATTAAAATTCCACCAAAAAATATTAAAAATTGTGTCCTAGGACTTAAATGGGACCCATTCGCCCTTGGGTGAATGGGTGCTAGGACTTAATTCTAGGATACTTTGTTTTCAAGGTAATTTAATTAATGTTGAAAATTGTTAGGTTTCTCTTTTGGAAAAAGAGAATAATAAGGCTTTGGAATGCATAATTTCATCAATTAGAGGCTTAATTAAGTCCAATTAATGAAGGAGATGTAAACATTGTTTAAAATTGTAAAGGTATACAATTTCCACACTAAAATATATAAGATTATTCTTTTTTTATATTGATTGATATTCTTATTATGAATGCTCTTCCTATACCCACTCAAAAATGAACAAGCAAGTGATCATTAGTCAAGAAACAAGTAAGAATAAAGCATTCCCTATGAAATTTATTTAAGAATAAGAACATGAATACAAAGTATAATATCACTTAAACTACTAATGAAATGATATTCTAATACTCAAACTAGCATCCCATAGGAAGATTAGTGCTCCTTTGATGTGTATGAAGCCCTTTCCTAACCCCTTGATAAGCTTGATGATGGATGTGTGATGAACAAGTATGAAATTGCTTATAATCTATCTAAATTTTTTGATAATGATGAAAACTATGAAATCGAATGCCTATAGTGATTATTCTCTTAGTTGTTTGATTCATATTGTGAGAATGATGCATCTATTTATAGAAGCCAAGGATTGAAGAGTGAAGAATATTGATGAATGTAGGATTACATAATAGACCAATAGCATAATGCCACTTGTCAACATGCTAATCAATCCTGGAGGCGATGTGCTCACACATGTGTGAGCACATTTTGGGAGATGGGATGTGTAAGACCCATTTAAAGCCAAGGTGGCTTGTGTGAGAGCTATTTAAAGCCAAGGTGGCTTGTGTGTAAGAGATCTTTAATGACAAGGTGGCTCTAGAAAGAGGACAAAAGTCCTTTGGGAGGGAAAAGTCAAATGGATGCAATATTCTAGGAATATGCCCTTTTGAAAGAAAATAAGGTAATTAGTAAATCAAATAAATTGATTTAAATGTGCAACTTGACCAAGGTTGACTTACCTTAGGGTGGAGTTAAAATCTAGAGGAATGGGGGATTCATGTTAGGATTTTTAATTAATTTTGGATTAATTAACTTCTAGATGAGATTAGTTGATTTGTGACACTTAATTCAAATGTTTGGGTTTATTTAAATAAAATGAGAGAGTATTAGAATGTTAGGAATTTTATTAAATAAAATTGATTTATTTAATTAAAGGAAGAACATTAAGATTTTAATTAAATAAAATTGATTTATTTAATTAAGGAAAGAACATTAGGATTTTAATTATAGAAAATTGATTTATTTAATTAAATAATGAACATTAGGATTTTAATTAAATAAAATTGATTTATTTAATTAAAGATTTAACATTAGGAGATGGTGAAATAGATTTAATAAATTGTATTATATGATTTAAGGAGGATATTTAATGAATTAAATAAATTAAATAAATATTATTCAATTAATTCATTAGTGTGGAAATGATTAAGGAAGAATTTGTATTAGTTAATCAAAATCAAGTGCATAATATCGATTAGGATATTTTTGAGTGTCTACACTTATATATCTATATGTATATATAACAATTAATTATTTATATTAATTATTATTTATCTATATATAACATGATTATATTTAAACTTATCAAGATCATATATTAAATGCATGTACATCCCATTGCATACTAATAAGTTATTATAACAATCTATGTTTTTTTTTAGTACAGATAATTATTTTTGAATCCATTGATCAATATTAATAATCAATCTCGTGTAGGAAATTTTATACCTTTATAATTTCACACTATTTTTTGGTCCCTTAATTAAATGGACTTAATTAACCTTCTTGTTTTCCAAATTATGCATTCCAAAGCCTTATTTTTCTTGTTTTTTGAAAGAGAAACCTATATTTCATTAATTTAATTAATATTTTAATCAGCTCAAAATGAATGTATCCTAGAATTTTGGGACAAGAACCATTAACCCTAGGGTAAATGGGTTCTCCTTAATTGCTAGATCCTAAATTTTAATATTATTTTGGTGGTATTTTAATAATTCAAATTTCATATGCAATTTTCTACTTTTGGAATCCAATTTTAAGGAAATTAGATAAGAACTTATAAAGACATAGTATTTTTATCAATTCAAATATAAGAAAAATCAACAAGAAAGAGGTGAAATTTATCTAAGCAAATATTATTGTCAAGAGCCGAGTTTTCAGTCATTTGTTGCAACATTCAAGATCATATCATCTTGTGAAGGCTAATATGCATTGGATTGATCTATTTAACTTTAGTCCTCTAAGGTAAGTCATTAAAGGTTTGGTGAGTTGTAGAAACAACGTGTTCATTCATCATTCCTTCCATTTATCAATTGTCATTACCATTCTATCAATGTTTAATTACCTAACATGGTGTTTGACTAAGGAAAACCCCCATTCAAAAACAAACAATTTTTATTCTCTTTATATGTGTATATTTATAGGTGGAATAAGGACTAAAATGACTTCAAAGAGAAAATTTGAAACTTTGCATAAGTTGTTATAATTCTTGTCAAGCCACAAATACTCAATCACAAATTTTATTTTTGAATTTTTGATAATGGGTGTAATGCCCCGCCAAGTAACCCTAAAAGAAGTTGTAATTAACAACTTAAGTGAACCAATTTTTTTTTATTAAAGTGCAATAACATACACATTCACTTACTAATTAACAACAACCTCTAAGGCTACAAGGTTAGGATTACTTAAAACCCACACATACATCTTACATAAACCATAACATTATGAACTTTATGAAATAGAAATCATACATCATAAGAATACCACATAACATAATAAGATATTCAACCAAGATACCATCTCATAAACATTAACTTAATCCAATAGTTACATCCCTCATTCTCATAATGAGACAATAGTACAAAAGTATAACAATTACATAATCTCACCTCATAAACATAAGAGGGATAAAATAACTTATACAAATAGAAATATTACAATGCAAGAAAATACAATAAGAATCGCGAGCTATCCATCTGGATGTCTCGCCTCCATGAACTAAAGATCAAGGGGGACCCAACAGTTTTGGTGCATGTTCCACCCAACCATGTGGTACCTGAAGGCCCACCCCCCATGCTAGGAGATAGTAACCACATAACATGGACAAAGATCTACAATCAATAACCAAAGGCAGACTCATACTGACATAACCAAACAAATGAACCAAACGAGTACAACTCAGATATAACACTAATATCACTGACATAGGTCACTTTGTTTCCAGATATAAAATCGACCAAGTATGTTCAGAAAACAATACACGTATGAAAATACCAATCACCAAGGGAATCTCAAGTGCACACAAATTAGAAAACATAACCACTCCAACTCTAGGAGGATACAAATAATAGAACACACTCCAAACATCTTAGAGGCAACAACACATAGTCCATTCTTTTTCAGGAGGTACAAAACATCCCCGTTCAAGAAAATTGGGTAATAACTGAAAGACACCATACACTACACAAGGGAAGAACAATGGGTTGACATAAAGATTCAACAACCCTTATCCTCTAAGTTCTTCTAGAAGACTTACAAATTTGGACTAACACATAATCCCATATCCCAACATACAACATGATGACATAGCTACGGAAGCATTCAAGACATTAATTCAAATCTAGTATTTGGATTTCCTAAATCCATATTCATTCAATCGGTGACGTTAACAAGGTCAAAGACACACTTACAGGGTTAACTCAAATAATCATATACCCATATTTCTATTTCCATTATAAGAAATCTTAAACAATTTAAACTTACATCACTTTACGAAATACAGAGAAACTAGAACATTTAAGACAATCACTAGAAAATTACTATGTTTGGATATACTAAATCCATATCTCTTTCATATTTCATTCACAATAATTAATTGCTCTAATTGAAATATAATAAACTAAAATAACTATTTGCCTCACCAATATAAACAACTTCTTAATTTACTTATAAATCGACACAAAATCATGCAAGTAAACTCTTTCCATTTCCTAACCAAATCTTACATCTCATTCAATTTTCTAGTTAAAACATTCAATCCCTTTAATATCATAAAATATTGTTTCTCTATCCATTTTCCCATATACACTAATCAAACCATTTTTAAATCTCTATTCAATAATATATTGCAGGCACCTTATTAAAAGGAAAATGATAATGAATTTACACTTAACGTATTTATATATGTTCCATATTATATAGACACCAAATATATATATTAATAAATTTAATTATATATATCCTTTAATATTCCAATTACAACGATTAAATTGCTCTATGAAAATAAATAAAACATAATAAATATTTTCCTTTTCAAATATATTCATTTCCTAGATTTACTTCCAACACAACATAAACTATTTCCATTACTATATTCTATTTCTACCCAAAACCTATATCTTTTCAATTCTCTATTTAAAACATGTCATTTTATCAATGTATAAAAATAACTCTTGGCTTTTCTATTTAACCATGCATTCATATTGTTTACAATTAAATCTCGTTAATTAAACAAACATTCAAATATAAATACTTCTACAATTCTTCAATATGTTTAAATATCATTTTTTTCTTAACAATTCGACTATGAATTCAAAACCAACACAAGTACACATCTAATTAGATTTCTTTCATTTTTTAGCTAACTCGTATAATTCAATCAATTTTCTATCTAAACATGAAATTTATAAAATATCTTTTTCCTTATCTTTAAAATCTGCATTCACAATAATATAAAACTATTTCTCTTTCAAAATAATTGAAATAGTTAAACAATTGTCTTCAATCTACAAATACAAGAAATTCTAATTTAAACAATTTATGTAATACCCCTCCGTTTTGATTCTTGTTCAAGTTGCTTTATGCTATGTTTGGTTGTAGTTACTTTGATACTAGATACAATTTGTTATGATGATTTGATCGCTACCATTGAGCGACAACTATTATTGTGGGATGTAGTTATCTGATTACTGTTTCACATGTATTATAGATTAATGTTGTTGTAGAGTTAACATGAGATATTATTATGAGATTATTGGAATTATGATGGAAGTGTCAGTTTTGATGAGTGTATGGGTGAAGAGGACGAGTTCACATCACTCACTTGCGAGCGCCCTACGAATCTATAATTCCTTCTTCACGGTGTGTATTATATATTGGATATATTGTATGATGTTGTTTACTTGGTTGCAGGATTGCAGGTACATGACATCGACTCCACCTGGTTTCATAGGTTTGAGCATGTCGATCCAATGGTTAAGTTGAACAGGAGATAGTAGCTAGGTAACATGTGTCAAGTTTACACCCTAGCCTTAGTGTGTCATCAGTTGTGTGTGTCGAGTCATTGTCTGTCTTGCTTTAATGTTATTTAATTCTGAAGAATTCTTGTTTTGGAAATAGATATTTAGAATAATTGCATTTAAATCATGTTGATGGTTATTTAATTTAAATAATGCAATGTGGATAAAAGTTTATATTTAAATTAATTAATTATATTTAATTTATTTAATTAATTAAATTTAATCCAAGGGGGTTGAGTTTAGTTATTAAATAATTAAATTAATTAATTAAACGTGATGCAAGAGAATAAAAGGAAATAAAAGAATTAGAATTAATTTTGGAATTTAATTCCAACATGTGAGAATTAAATTAGAAATTGTAATTAAATGTTTATTTGGGAAATTGGTTGCAACTTTGGAAATTAATTTATTATTTGAAATTGAAAGTGAAAAGTGAAATTTGAAATTGAAATTGAAATTGAAATTGAAAATTGAAATATCTAATTTGCATGTAATGTGAATTAGGGTTGAATTAGGTATTTTTGATTTATAAGAATACATGTTTTAATTTTAGGGGAGAAAGTTTTTAGAAAAATACATTTTTACAGCAGGGAAGAAATTTTGGAAAATTTGCACAAGGGTTTGAAGAAAGTTTGATTGTAGAATTGATTGAAGGAAAGATTGTTTGCATTTGTTTGGTTTTGGATTGGATTCATTGGAGGATTGAAGAAAATTCAGGAAATCTTTGGAGGAGGCTTGCATTAAAAATTCATCTCTTCCTGTAGCTTCTTGTACCAGGTTTTCCTCTTTGTGTTTTATTGTTCTTGATTTTTTTTTTTTAAATAGTAGTGATTAAAGATTTGTTTGTTAAATCTGTTTTAGAAAACAAACTTGATATTAGAAGAAAATAATTAAATAAATTTACAGCCTTTGCTTGTGAAAATTCTTGAGTGAAAATTGTGAAAACCTTAGTTGAATTTAAATTATTTGGAAAAAATTGATGTTATTGTTATTGAAATCAAACATAGATATTGAACAATGCATTTAGAATGTTTTTAGAAAATGAAACTTTCTGTTTATTATCAAAAAACGGATTTTAAAATCTGCAGTATAGTTATATTTTCATGGTAAAATGGTTTGGTTGTGTCACCTATAACTTTACTTTTACAACTTAGGTTGTCAGGAAATTTAAAGGGTTTTTGCACTTTGGAATTTTCTTGTCTGTGTCAAAAAATCACAAATACCCAGATCGTCATTTTTGAGTTATGCTTGAAACATGAGACTACTGTTAAGATATTTTCCCATGGCTGTTCTGAAAATAAAATAATAATAAATTGATATTTATAAATATTAATATTTTAGGTATTGTTATTATAATATTAAAATATTATTTAATAATATTTTATATTATAATTTATAATACTAAATTATTATATTTATTTATATTATTTTAAGTAAAATTTGTATATTAGATTAGTGGAATTAAAATTATAAACATATGGAGAAATTATTATTTATTTTAAAATGACATGTTAAAGTTTAATTGAAGGAGTTAAATATTTGATTTAAAGAATGCATAATTTAAAATTTAATTGTGGAATTTAAATTCATATGTAAAAGGTCCAATTATTAATTTGATTTAAGTGGAAAAATATATTGATATTTTGGAAAATTAATGATAAGGGATATTTTATTTTGAATTAAACAATTTGATATTCTGTAAAGAATAGAAGATATGTTAATAATTAAATATATTTAAATATATTAATTTATATTTAGTATATATATATATATTGAAGGTATATATCCATTTGAGAGAATAAATAATATTTTATATTATTTTATTTTATTGGTTGCAAATTGGGTATTATTAGTGTTTTAAAAGAAATGATTAGTTTGTGTAGAAAATGTATAGAGAAAAATATTTTATTATATTAAAGTGATTGCATGTTCTAAATAGGAAATTGAATGAAATGTAAGAGTTGGTTAGGAAATGGAAAGAGTTTACTTGCATGGATTTGTGTCGATTTAAAAGTAAATTAAGAAGTTATTTTATTGATGAGGCAATCAATTATTTTATTTATTAATTTCTATTTAGATTAATTGAATCATTGTGATTGACTTATGAAAGAGATATGGATTTAGTATATCCAAAAGTAGTATCTTCCTCATGATTATCTTAAAGGATTTAATTCTCTATATTCAGTAAAGGGAAGTAAGTTTAATTGTTTTAGATTTCCAATAATGAAAAGGGAAATAGGGGTTATGATTATTTTAGATGATCTAGTTATCGTGTCTTTGACTTTGTCAACACTACCTATTGAATGAGTATGGATTTAGGAAATCCAAATATTAGATTTGATTGATGACTTGAATGCTTTTGTTGCTATGTCGTCAAATTGCATTGTTGATTTTGGGATTTAGTGTTTGTCATAAATTATAAGTCTTCCAGAAGAACTTAGAGGATAAGGGTTGTTGAATTTTTATGCCATCCAGTTGTTTTCCCTTGGGTAGTGCATGGCATCTTTTCAGTTTTACCCGATTTTCATGAATGGGGATGTTTGCACCTCCTTGGTTTAGGAGCGGATTATGGGATCCGTGTCTCCTTGAAAGAAGTGGACTATGTGAATGTTGCCTCCAAGATGTTTGGAGTGAATTCTATTATTTGTATCCTCCTTGTGTTGGAGTGGATTATGATGCCTAGTTGGTATGCACTTGTGGTTCCTTTGGTGGATTGTTTGGGTGTGTGTTGTCGAATAGAAGAGTGGCTTCTGTTAGGCGCTAGAGCCCAAAGAGGTAAACTGGATAACCTTCAGGAGTGATTTAAATAAGTGATAATTAAAATAATGTACTTGGAATATTAGGACTAACTTCTCACTAATCAAGATAATTTTACCTCACTCATAGACACAAGGGCTTGTTTAGACTTGGGATGAGTGGGAAGGCTTGGAATGGCAAGATCAACTATCTAGTTCTTGCGAGAGGTAGTTGATTCTGCATGAGTGAGTATGAGTGTCGGGATTCGGTTGAGGTCACCAGGATTACTTGTGCCGGAGCCTATGAAGAATGCCCAGAGGAGATCTCATGACAAACCTTGCGATGACACTCTATCTATGACAACTGTTGTTAATTGTTTTATGTGTATGGTTCTCTGAACATACTTGATCTATTTTATGTCTAGAAGCAATGTGACCTATATCAGTACTTGTATGGTGAAGGATTTGTACTTGTTGATGGCATTTATTTGGTTATGTCAGTTTGAGTCAGTATGAGTCTACCTTTGGTTAGAGGTAGTGGATCTTTGTCCATGTTACTTAGTTACTATTTCCTAGCATGGGGGGTGGGCCTTCGGGTACCACATTGGTTGGGTGGATCATGCACCAAAATCATTGGGTCCCCATCGATCTTCAGTACTTGGTGGCGAGACATCCAAATGGACAGCTCGCGGTTCTTGTTGTATTGTCTTGCATTGTAATATTTTAACTGGTATAAGTTATTTTATCCCTCTTATGTTTATGAGGTGGAATTTTGTAATTGTAATCTTTTGTACTATTGCCTCATTCTGGAATGAGTGATGTAACTATTGGATTAGGATAATGTTTATGAGATTGTATCTTGGTTGATTATCTTCTTATGTTATGTGGTATTCTTATGATGTATGATGGTTACTTCATAAAGTTCATAAGGCTATGGTTATATGTAATATGTATGTGTGGGTTTAAGTAATCCTAACCTTATAGCCTTAGAGGTTGTTGTTAACTATTAAGTGAATGTGTATGTTAAATGCACTTTATAAAAAAAAATTGGTTCGCTTATGATGTTAATTGCAACTTCCTTTAAGGTTATTTGGCGGGGCATTACAATTTAAATCAATTTCAATGTTTACTTCTAAAACTAACATCAGTTCTTTATTAACTAGATTTTTTTCATTTTCCAACTAATTCAAATGATTTAATTATTTAATATAAAATACCTTTTTCCTATTAAACTGAATTATGCATACTAATCTGTTCCAATAAAAATATTTCTTTCAGATACACAACTAACTCTTCTAATTTCTACAGTTCATTACGTAATTCATTATAACGATAAAATTGAATTAAGAATTCATCTTTTCAGATAAGGGAGAAATCACATTAATATTTAATTCTCTAATTGCTCTTAACAAAATAAGTATTTTCCACTATAACTCAAAACATTTCGCTTTAAATTAAATAACCAATTGCCCTTGCAAATTAAATCATTGTAAAATTAATCAAATTAACATTTGGTCTCTTCCATAACTTATTGTGTTAAAATAAGATCAATATTTGGACTATAACCCAATATCATATATATATTTTTCCAATTAAATCAAATTAATAATTGGACTTTTTACACATGAATTTAAATTTCACAATCAAATCTTAAATTATGCATTTTTTAAATCAGATATTTAACTTGTTCAATTAAACTTTAACATGTTATTTTAGAATAAACAATAATTTCTTCATACGTTTATAATTTTATTTCCACTAATCTAATATACAAATTTTATTTAAAATAATATAAATAGATATAATACTTTAATATTATAAATTATAATATAAAATATTATTAAATAATATTTTTATATTATAATAACAATACATAAAATATTAATATTTATAAATATCAATTTATTATTATTTTATTATCAGAGCAGCCATGGGAAAATAACTTAACAGCAGTCTCGTGTTTTAAGCATAACTCGAAAACTACGATCTGGGTATTTGTAATTGTTTTACAAGAATAAGAAAATTCCAAGGTGCAAAAACCCTTTAAATTTCCTGACAACCCAGTTTGTGTGAATGGAGTTATATGCGACGCAACCAGACCATTTTACCATGAAAAATATAACTACCCTACGGATTTTAAAATCTGATTTTTTTAATAATAAACAGAGGGTTTTATTTTCTAAAAACATTGTTCAATTTCTATGTTTGAATCCAAAACAAAATAATTTATTTCCTCAAACAAATTAAATTCAACTAAGGTTTTCACAATTTTCACTCAAGAATTTTCACAAAGCAAAAACTACAAATTTATTTGATTCTTTTCTTCTAACAACATATTTATTTTCTAAAATAGATTTAACAAAAAAATCTTTAATCACTACTATTTAAAAAAAAAAATCAAGAACAATAAAACACAAAGAGGAAAACCTAGTACAACAAGCTATAGGAAGAGATGAATTTCTGATGCAAGCCTCCTCCAAAGATTTCCTGAATTTTCTGCAATCCTCCAATGAATCCAATCCAATACCCAACAAATGCAAACAATCTTTCTTCCAATCAATTCTACAATCAAACTTTCTTCAAACCCTTCCTTTGTGCAAATTTTCCAAACTTTATTCTCTGCTGTAAAAATGATTTTTTTCTAAAGACTTTTTCTCCCCTAAAATTAAAACATGCCTTCCTTATAAATCAAAAATACCTAATATAACCCTAATTCACATTACATACAAATTAGATATTAATTTCAATTTCAATTTCAATTTCAATTTTTACAACCCTAATTCACATTACATGCAAATTAGATATTAATTTCAATTTCAATTTGAATTTCAATTTTCGAAAACCTACTTTCAATTTAAAATGCAATTTCAAATAATAAATTAATTTCCAAAGTTGAAACTCATTTCCCAAGTAAACATTTAATTACAATTTCTAATTTAATTCACACAAGCTGAAATTAATTTCCAAAATTAATTTTAATTATTTTATTTCCTTTCATTTTCTTGCATCAAGTTTAATTAATTAATTTAATTATTTAATAACTAAATTCAACCCCCTTGGACTAAATTTAATTAATTAAATAAATTAAATCTAATTAATTAATTTAAATATAAAATTTTATCCACATTGCATTATTTAAATTAAATAACCATCAACATGATTTAAATGCAATTATTCTAAATATCTATTTCCAAATCAAGAATCCTTCATAATTAAATAACATTAAAGCAAGGCAATGAACGACTCGACACATACCAATGACGACACACTATGGCTAGGGTGTAGACTTGATACAAGTTACCTAGCTACTATCTCCCGTTCAACTTAACCGTTGGATCGACACGTTCGAACCTGTGAAACCAGGTGGAGTCGATGTCATGTACCTGCAATTCTGCAACCAAGTAAACAACATCATACAATATATCCAACATATAATACACACCGTGAAGAAGGAATTATGGATTCGTAGGGCACTCGCAAGTAAGTGATGCGAACCCATCTTCTTCACCAATACACTCATCGAAACTAACACTTCCATCATAATTCAATAATCTCATAATAACATCTCATGCTAACTCTACAACATCCTTAATCCATAATGCATGTGAAACAATAATTAGATCAACACATCACACAATAATAGTTGTCACTCAATAGTAGTGATCAAAACATCATAACAAAATGTATCCAGTATCAAAGTAGCTGCAACCAAACATAGCATAAAGCAAACCGAACAAGAAGCAAAACGGAGGGGTATTACAATGAGACTTGTGTCAAACTAAAGCTAAGATCTATAATCAGAGGATTGTCCAATCCTTTTCTAGACACCCTTTATAGGATTTGTTGTGCCCTTTGCACACATGCCCCGTTCGGAATGGGGACCCTCTTTTCCCTCTTTTCTTTTGGGGCCCTTTTTGGTTTTCTTCATTTTGTTTTCCCATTTTGTGCCCCAGAAGGGTCGGTGCATTTCCCAATGCCATATTTTGAGCTCGACCAAAGTCCCTCTACTTTGAAATTGCTAAGTCTTAGGTTAACTTAGGTTTTCCTTGTCAAAATGCCATTTTGGCAGCTATGGCAGTTGTCGGGTTTCCCTTGATGGGTTTCCCTTGCCAGATTTCCTCTACACGGGTTTCCTCTGTCGGGTTTCCCCTTTCGGATTTCCCATTGGTCTTTGTTGTTTCAATGGCAGTGATAAGATGGCTTTCTGGACCCCAGACCCCAGACCTCCTGCTGCCCTTGCATTTTCCAAATTCACCAACTCCACCTGCCACCGTACGAGGAATTTAATGTTGTATTAATGGCGGTTTTTGCTATAAAAACGTATTTTATGGCCATCATTATAAACTGTTTAAGTCATAGAAAAGGTTGGAGAACTCTTGGCGCCGAGGTTTTTCTTTCTGCCCCAGATTTTTGAGTGCTTTCCGGACATCCTCCGTGCATCCGGTGGCTTGTTCTTCGAGATTTCGAGGTAGGTTTGCCATTCACACGTCCTCCTTTTTGTTTAGTGAATTTTTGGATTTTGGTAAAGGTGAAATATAAAATTGAACTAGAATTAAATAAATCCACACCCTCCACTCAAAACCCACCTTTTAGAATGTTGAAAATCGATTGTTAGGTGGTCAAATATTTGATCCAGAGCTTCACCATGCCATGGTTGTTCTTAGGAACAGCGTCGGTGTCTTGCAGGCCTGGGTCTTCCCGTGGCCGTCCACGCCTCATTTCCTTCGATTTCTTCATCTGGCTTTGTCCTCATCGGATTCTGACCTCCGGAATTCCCATCCTAGGATTCCATTGTGTCATCACCATTCCAAATGGCCTTATCCAAGCGTCTTCCCGACCCTTGGACCCCAGACCCTCAAAGTGCATCTAAACTCGAATATCGCAATCTTGCCAAAATTCAATCCTCCCTTGGGATTCGATCTTCAGAGTTCCCTTCACAGAATTTTGTCCCGATTCCATTGTTTCGACAGCATACCCCAAGCGGATTTTTGAACTTCACTTCCCGGCTGCAAATTTTTCCATCTTCCAGTCAAAACCCTCGACAAATTTCCCTCTTTGGACTTCAACCTCTGGAATTTCCATCCGGAGATTCCATGGTGTCCTTGCCATTTTAAATGGCTTCATTCAAGCGTCTTCCCGGATCTTGGACCCCGGTCCGCTGCCTGCTAAAGCCCAAAATCTAGATAATTCCTCTAAATTCTTTCTAGACTTCAAATGCTGGAATGCCCTTCTCAAGATTCCATTCCACCTGTGCCATTCTAATGGCAAGTTCAGGACAGCTTCTCGAACTCCGGGTCCCGGTGCTCCGTTCACCGCCCGATTGTCCAGAACCCTCTGACCGCTTCCAGAAATTGCCTCCCAGATTTTCTCCCCCAGATTTCTGCTTTTGATTTCACCATCCCCAATGGCTGACCTATAGCTGCTTCTCGGCGACGGCAATTCGAGACCCAAATTCCAACGCCCAGAATTTTGTGTCCTCTATGTCGTTTCAGACGGCTTCCTGCAGATGAACCCTGAGTTTCCAAATTAAGGATTAAATGACCTCTAAATCTGAAATGGATTTCGACCCACTTGCTAAAATTAGGTTTTCCTTCACCTCCAACCTCAAATCCTCAAATCCAACCTCGAAAAATGCCTATGGGAATTCCATTCTCATTTTTCCCTTTCAAACAGCATTCTACCAAAGGATTTCTAGTCCAAGAAATCCAGATTGTTTGCACTGCTCTCTAACAATGAAGTATCTAGCTTCCATGGTTATTAAATATGAATTATGATTTCTGGACTAATCTTGACATGCAAGGATTTTTCGGTGGCTATTTTGTCAAATTCATCATTACTAATCCTCGTCTTTTGTGCAGGATTTATGGAATCTGCTGCAAAGACTTTCGGTGCTTCCAAGAAAGGAAAAGGAACAACCAAGCCACCAAGGGACAAGGAAGATAGGGACCTGATGAAATACAAATTCTAGGGGGTCCCTATTCAGTCCAGGGTCACTACCCTTTGGAGGGATGTCTCAGATGTCAACATTGGACAGGTCGATGTTGATGAATTCACACAGAGGGTCAGAATGAACCCAAAAACAACAAACACAAGATTAATAAAGAGCAATGGACTTGCTAAAGCTACAAGTTTTCTGTCGGCCTTAGTGGCCTCAAAGCTAGTAATGGCATGCGTGGAGACATACCAAATCTCTACTAGAACCATAGTGGACCATGACGAAAATATCCTTGTAGATATGTCTCCGTCAGGTATAACAGCAACCTTTCACATTCTTGCCTATGAGAGCATGGAGGTCCCCACCATGGAAGACTACAAAGAGGTTTGGGAACATGACCCATTGGGTTACAAAAGGATATCAACTAGTATTAGCTGAAGGACAAATGGGGTAGTGTTGGGAAGTTTCCTCAGGACCTCTTCCACAACAAATTCTTTGAGGATTACCATGACCTTGTAACTCTACTCAACCGAGTCATGGGCCTTCCCAACGCGGTTTTCTTCCAAGAATGGATGTTCTATTTCATAGAATAGATTCTCTAAGGTAAGGGCACCACCTTCTATTAGGGCGAGATACTCAGTGACTATTTCCATGAGCAGTTTACCAACGTGAAGAAAACCAACAAATTCTTCATGACCTCCTACTTGGTATATTCTCTCGCCAATTGGCGACGTTATCAAGGGTTGACAATGATGCCTAGTGATCCATCAGGGCCAGAGCTAAAGCCTTATGAAAAGTACCCCCAATTACAATTCCAAAATTTCAAAAGAGACTACTGTAGGGTGAACGACGCATTCATTGCTCACATCATCCGATCCTTAGGAGGGGATTTTCATAGGAGGACATCCCACAGTGTCAGGGTCCTCCTCAGGTAGTACACCTTCTGGTATATTCAGTTCCCAAGGTTCACCTACATGCATGCTTAGGGATTCATTGAAAGACCGAACAAGCTACCCCGATACCCAAATGACCAGATCATTCTCTTGGAGCTGACTCAACAACTGTGACAAATTCACAATGTCTTGAGTGAAAAACATCTAGCAGGCCCCAGCTATCCCATGAACCTTGGTTATGGGATGTATAAGATCCACACCTCCCAATGCGTAGGTTATTCAAAAAAGGAGTTGGCAGAATATAACTTCGAGCAATACATAGCGCGGCCACAAATGGATCCTTATGGTCATGTCAGAAAGGCACTGGGATGTGAATATGCCCACCTCCACAATATCAAGGACTTTTGGGCCAATTACAAGGATGATCTTGAGGTGTGGTTACGACATTACATGCACATGACCATCATCTATGTACGAAGGGTGAACTTGTGTCCGGTGCCTAATCAACTAGAGGAGGATGAAGACACAGTTGTGGATCCAAGTTACGATGCATTTTCCAACCTGCCACTGCCTGCAATTGATTGGAATGCACCAGAGCTTGATGACATTGGTGTGCTCACTAGGCCCATTGAAATCCGAACGAGGGCATGGATCGACAAGAAGGTGCCTCAATTGAAACAACAAAGAGTTGTCCTAACATTCACCGAACTTACAAGTGAGCATGTAAGCGAACCAAGTGGCTCCGAAGGTGGAGTAGCTGCCACTACAACTGGCAAGACATCTAAGACCCCACCATCAATAAAGACCAAGAAAAGAAAGGAGGCTAGCGAACAACTGCCCAAACCAAAATTTTATGCAGGTAAGGCCTCTGAGCCTGAAACTTCCAAGAAGAGCAGGAAAATAGCTGGTAGCTTGGAGATGGCTATATTAACCAAGGGTCCATCCCTTGGGATTGGAGGACTAGGATCTAGCTCGCCAAGGTCACTTCCTACCATTGTTACTACTATTGTTGTTTCCCCTACCCATCATGCTTCACTTGTAGTCTCTGCTTCCTCCCCGCGTGCGATGGATATCTCTATCCACCTTGCTCCTACTCCTCGAGTGTTGCAAGTTATTCCCATAGTCTTATGGCCTACCACCACCTCACCAATGTCCTCTTCCTCCATGTCTCCTGCCCTTCACATTGTTTCTACTACTACAATGCCTACCCTTAGCCTTCCAGAGTCTTTTGTAAAGTATATGCAGAACGTGTCATCTGAGCCTTCGAGGAAGCTCACCAATCCAATAGTCTAGGCTGTGATAGCTCAGCCTATGACTTTCACTCCAATAGCATCCCCCTCTATTGAATCACCAAAGATGAAAGCACCCATGCAGATATTAGACGTGCATGAACGATAGCAGCTAGAGGCTGAGAAGGCACTAGAGTACGAAGAGTTTGAATATCATGAACACCCCTTGTTCGAGCATTGAGAGATTGATGAAGTGGCCTATGAGTCTTCTAGTGAGGGCACTAAGGACCTTGATGCCGAACTAGTCTGAGAGTTAAATGATCTAGAGCTCAATGTAGAGTGGGGCAAGCAGCTCAAGGAAATTGAGGACAAGGAGGCCGAGGACCAGCTTGCACAGGAAGAGGAGATTGTTGCTCCAGAGATGGAAGGTAATAGGTCTCCAACCAAGGGACATGGCCAGACCCTAGAACATGACAAGGAAATGTTCCTCCATGAGGAAAAATAAGGAGAGAGCCCTGAGGAGCATCAAGATACTCTAAACGAAAAGGAGGAGGATGCCGAAAAGAAAGATTCACTTAAGGAGCAGTTGCACACCGAGTCCTCTGCTAGACATGAAATGTTCGAACAAGACCCTGATGAAGAAAAGGAAGATACAAGAGCCAAGGAGAGAGCTCTTGCTGTTGGAACCATCGAACTCGAGAAGGAGGATAGCAGGACTCAAAGTGAACTACCAAGGGAAGAACCCCAAGTGCCCGATTGGCTGTCAGGAGAATTCAAGCAAAAGACTCCCCCCTTGAAGGATCCCAAGGCAAGACTAGAAGCCGTTATGGCTAGGGCACAAATAAGCACTAAGAAAGAAAAGAAGCTGAAGGTCAGATCGAAAGTAACCATGGATGCCTCTGGATCAAGGGCAGTGCAAATAGCAACATCAATGGTTGGAGAACAAGGTATGACTTACAACATTTCCGCCATCGACTTCGAAATGGCCACAAGGGAACAAAAGGTTGAGCATATGTAAGAGTTATTCACCATAGTAGTGCACCTTATCCAATAGGATAAGGTCTACAAAGAAGTTCTAAATGAGCAGGTGGCTGATCTAATAGCTTATATTCAGTAGTGGTCATCTCCGGTTGAGAAGCCTACAACATCATCGGTCTCGCCTCAGTTGTTGTCCTGGGAACAGATTAACAAGCTCGAAAAGAGATGGAACTTGGACAAGACAATGGAAAAATGGTTTCGACATTTCTTAGACATGGAAAACATGGGCATCAACTTGGTTGTCCAAGTAGCAAACATAGGATTTGAGAAATGCAAATCCACATAACCTAATGAACACCTACATGCAAGAAACTTATCACAGAGAAAGAGAGAGAACAAAACATAAATACAAGAGATCAATCCTTATAAACGGAGATCTAAACCTAAAGGAAACCCTAACCGTGAAGGTGAGTGCATTTAATAATTAATATTAATTATTAAATGACTAATATGTGTGCAAGGAGAAATCTTAAGAGGAGAGTAAAGTTAATTAATTACTTTACTCTAACACCCCCCCTTAAGATAAGCAAGAGTGCAGCTACAAACATGTGTAGAAAAGCAAAAGTAACTACAATGCATGAAAGTAAACATGGGTCCTGACAGTTAGGCCTGATCAGGTACCCATTTACAAAAGCAATGCAAACTAAATGAAACGGGGTAAAGGAGAAAACCCAATGGGAACAAAACTCCTCCTCAAAATTAAATGCAAACTAAGGAATGTGATGTACTAATGAAAGAAGGATAGGAGGTGGATTACATGATACCCCCCATAGAAAACTTCTATCATATAAGTACATATACAATGGTCTCCATAGGAGAGATAGAAAGAGAGAAGAAGGCCCCTCCACAATGAAGAAACTCCTGTCACAATGGTAGATGCCTGATGTAGAATCCAAAAAGAGATCCTGAAGTGGCAGATGATATTCCTCCCCTTGGGAAGAAACAAATCCAAAGGACGATGTCGAAGAAAACTTGTGAAGAGTGATGAACCAATCTATCTCAAGATGTGGGCCATACTAGGATGCTGAA
This sequence comes from Sequoiadendron giganteum, assembly GCA_007115665.2. Taxonomy (NCBI): domain Eukaryota; kingdom Viridiplantae; phylum Streptophyta; class Pinopsida; order Cupressales; family Cupressaceae; genus Sequoiadendron; species Sequoiadendron giganteum. Next base: position 527,022,844 of record CM021101.1, read on the forward strand.
GAAACTCTTTGTTTGAACTGAAACAAATGATGTCAAATCCAAACTGATGTGGAGAATCCTAAAATGCAACCTCTGAATGCATTGATAATGGTGGGAAAATAGTGATAACCTGACTATCAAGGTAGAGGAGACGAATGTCCTCAAAATAATCCTCCAAATCTACAATATAGGACTCAACAAATAAGAAGGATATGTCTACAAGATAAAAGTCTAGAGTAGCTATGTCTGGAAGGTGAATGATGCCCTACTGCACTGAATCAGGAACAACAGGAGATGCTGATAAAATCTTAGTCTAAAGAGTAGGAACTATGAGACAATCCTCTGATCCATCGAAATATGTAAGGGTGTCTAAATACTCAAGCTCCTTTAAAGTATCATGATCAAAGGGTGTATTCTCTCTCTAAGAAATGGGTAAGAGACAATCTGAAGTAGGATCCTCTGGGAATGGAGAGAGATTAGGGTCTCCATAGATCTCCCAAAGACATGTCCAAAGTGGGTGAGGATAATCAATGTCTGATATAGTCAACACAGTGTCATGATCAACACTAGACAATATAATTCCTACTATGTGATCTCTAATGATATCCTATGCTAATTTCCCTTTTGAAGTGGCTGGTTCAAGTATGAGATCATACAAATAAGGCAAAATATTAAGCCACCTACAATGTGTAAATATACCCTTTGCCCATGACTCATAATTACCCCATTCTAGATGAACAATTGAAGGGTGAGTAGAGAAACCCATGATAACTCTTCAAATGAAAAAATTCAAAGACTAATGATCTCAGCAATGATAAAGCATATCAACATAACCCATCCAATGCAAACAAACCCCATGTAGGAGCCAAGATGACCAAGTAATTGCGCAAAGTGTTAAAAAACACAAAGATGAATAAAAAATGCCTGGTAAACATTATGGTAAAATAGACTTTAAATATGGAAAGAGGACTACAACACCTTTCCAATGCCTATTCGTTTGCGCAAAATGGAGCATGGACGCAAAAGATATGCCCCTAGGAGTGAAAAACTCAAATTCTGACTTTGACTGGCAAAAATCAACTGTGAAATGGAAAAATCAGAAAAAAATACTAGTACCATTGGAATGGTGCTGGAACTAGCTTTCCGGTGATATTTTGTTTTTGAAAAAATGAGTTCATATGCAGAAGTTATGGCCAAAATACCAAAACTGCTCCAAAAAGGTTTGAGGGTTAAGCATGGTGGTTAGGCTAATGGCTAGCATTAACCACTAGCATTAACCACTAGCGGTTAACCGCTAGCAGTTAACTGACAGTGGCATCCATAACTCTATGATTTAAAAAAAAAAATTCTGGAATTGCGTGCCGTACTAGGCCGTACGACCCAGAAATGAAAAAAAATTGCCTCCTAGAGTCACTGTGTCCGATTTCGACGATTGCCAATTGATTTAGGGGTTTTTGGGTGCTCTGAATGCGATGGTGAGGTCCATTTGGGCTGAAATCGCACCAAAATTGCAGGTACGCTCTAGTTCAGGAACCCTCAAAAAACATCAAACCCTCGTAGATCTAATGTCGTGAAGCCAAATTTGATGAATTTTATATCAAAATAGGGGTTTTTGGATGCTGCCAGCTCAACGGTGAGGTCCATTTGAGCTCAAAGTGCACCAAAAAAATAAACCCCCTATTCCAAATAAAAACTAGAAAACAAACATAGATTTGATGCAACCAAAACATAGATCTCTAATTCTTTCAAAAATTGAACAACCTGTAGCAGATCTGGCTCTGATACCATGTAGGATTTGAGAAATGCAAATCCACAGAACCCAATGAACATTTGCATGCAAGAAACTTGTTACAGAGAAAGAGAGAGAACAAAACATAGATACAAAAGATCAGTCCTTATAAAAGGAGATCTAAACCTAAAGGAAACCCTAACCTTAAAGGTGAGTGCATTTAATCATTAATATTAATTATTAAATGACTAATATGTGTGCAAGGCAAAATCTTAAGAAGAGAGTAAAATTAATTAATTACTTTACTCTAATAGTAAATAGGTTCCTAGAAGTTCAGAAGACTCTTGAAGACACAAGGTAGATCTGTGAGAGGTTCCCAAGGAAGTACGAGGTGGCCTACCCAAATATTGAGGCAATACTCGCGTTGCCAAGCGATGTTTGGGAAAAGGACCTTTCCTTTAGGGATGATGATCACTGGCTAGTGGACATGTGGAAGCGAGATTTTATTCACCAGAAGAGGAGGCTTGAGAAGGTTTTGGAGCAAATGGCACCAGACATTGAAAGGGCAAGAGATTCCAGAGAGGAGTGCACTCAGTACCTCAAGTTGATGACAGGGTAGGAAATGCCAGCGGTCAAGATCAATCCTGAGAATATAAAGCCCTACATCTTGAAGGTCATGGAGGATGGGATGTCTACTAAGATCACCACTGAATTCATGTGTTTTGCTGTCTGAGCCTTTGCACCATCGAAACTTTTTAAAGACAATTCTACGAAATATGAGGATGACTGGAAGAAGCTTGGCAACAATTCCCAGGAATGGTCCTACCAACTTTTACGATCCAACATCATGGAGGTGGATAAGTTTCAATCCCTGATCTTGAGTTTCATGGAGTATGCTGCATTGAAAAAATGAGAGGGAAATCTCATCATCGACGATGAGTTCCTTGAAGAATAGCTACAATAAAGGTTAAATGGCTAAAAGAAAAAATTTCTATAGTGCTGTCACTAGATGACAAAATAGGGAAGAAACAAGAAATTATTTATAAATGTAGTATATTTGGGGGTAGGTGAAACCCTAATGTGAAGTGAATCTTGGCCACACAATAGAATTGGATCTTGGCCACTCATTTTTTTTTTGAAAACTATAAATAGGTCTCTCCTCCTCTCATTTTAAGAGAGTTGAGTTGTTGTAAAGGCATACTGTAGAAATTATAATAGAAAATATAGTCATTTTCTGATGTATTTATTGATTTCTAAATATGTTTCATGATTCCTCTCCCTCTTAGTTATAGCTTTGTTTTAAGATACTTTGTTGTTTTAATGCCTTTAGATTAGACATGGTAGATTTAGTATGTTATCTCTAATTTTGAAGATTGCTACTGTGTGTATGCTTTTCTTGTCCATACTTCTGGTCATTTGCTAAAGGTAGATGAGTGTGCAAAGTTAGTTTGGACTTTGATTTTATTGCTGCTCATTGAATCTCATCTTTATTCACCTTCCCATAGCGAATGAATGATTAATATCTATAGTCCTTAGAAGATAGCACAGAGTTCATGATATTGTGAGGATTCTGGTTAAGTGAAATTTTGTTTAAGGAAACTGTCCACAATAGGAACCTCCATGATCACTATTCATTAGTAGTTGTAGGTCTAGGAAACATCTTTCTTCCTCGCCCCTCTTTTTTTCTTTTTTTAGAAACAATTTGTGTTAAGGTTCATTGCACATTGTAAAACCAAATCTGATGAAATAATGGAGTCTAAGACTGCTACCTGAGCTTGCAGCAAAGCGTAGTAATTCCAAATCCATAAAACTCCATTCATTGACTCAATTCTCCTACAGCTTCAGCTACGTAAGACCGCCCTGTGATTCCAACAAATCACATAAATCAACTAAAATATTCCAAGCCTCGTCATGACCTGACACCCGAGAGACCTTGGGATAGTGTTCTGCAATTTTATTATGGAAGATTGTCTTTCAAGAGAGGTAATGCATCTATGTATTACCTGTGTTGAGAAGTGCATAAAAACACCATCAACAGAACTGGCACTAGAAGGAGGGCACTGAAAGGGTAAATCTGGATCAAATTGAGTCATTCTCCCCTGAGAGATTCCATCAAGTATTGAGATCTACACCAAACAAGGGATAGTTGTAGGAATTATAGCCCCCTATCCGAGTTAGGAGAGCTAAACGAAGGGGATCATCCATCATCGATTCTGTGGAATAGCTCACTGCTCTTTCACCTCCACCTTCTTCATCCTCATTGACAGGTTCATCTTTCACTCATCCCACTATTGAGACCTTCCAAGTTGTCACTTCATCTGGTCTGAACGCCACCTCTTAGCTTAACGCAGTCCCTAGCCTTGTTGCTGCCTCACTGGCTGTTATAGCCCCGTTACCAACACAAACCCATTTGGCGCAGCCACCTCCACCACCTTTTTCGATGGCATGGCTAGGCAATAACCCATCTCCACTCGCCTTCAACCTCTACCATGACATGCCAAAGAATCTTGAGAATTTCTACGCGAAGTTCAACTCCCGGGATCCGTAGAGGATAGCCGAAGAACATGTCAAGATTTTTCAAATTACCTTGAAAACTATTCAAATCATCTATGAAGATGTGGTATGCAAGCTCTTTCCCTACTCCTTGTGAGAAGAGGCCTTCTACTGGTATGTTAATTTACCAGCTAGAACTATCAACACGTGGGATCTCTTAAAGAATGCATTCCTACAAAATTTCAAGGCCCTTGTCAGTCCTATAGAGTCGTATCGACATTTCATGTCGGTTGAAAGGGAGATCAATGAACCAATCAGCTCATTCAATGATTGCTTCCACAAAGCGTACACCCAACTACAGGTCCCGTATGCTTTCAACGATGTTGTTGTCCTGCCCATTTACTATGCAGCACTGGACAACCTCACTTCAGCCTTGGTGAAAAGGATGAGACCACCATCAGCCAGGTTTGTAGATGCATATGTTGAAGGCATCATTGCCAGTACATATTTGGGGTAGAACATATCAGGTCTATTGCCTTCCATTGGGAAAACCGCACACCCGATGCAGATATAGGGACTCATGCAAGCTTTACAACATCAAACGCCCTTGTTGAATTCGATACCTAAGCTGCATATGGTTGCACATCCTGGATAGCCAATGAATCAAGTGTACCCAGTAGCTCATTACATGCTCCCTCAGCAACAACAGTCACATCCATAGGGATCCCAAATGACAACATACCTTCAAGAGGCAGAGTTTCCACCCGCTCATCAGAATCAGCTAGTAGCACAACCTATGTTCCTTCAGAATATCACACCATAGCCAAGTAGCACCGAAAGGGATAGGATCGACAAGCTTATGAAGATGGTTAAGAAAATGTCGACTGAGATGACACACCTAAGAAATCATAATAATCAGCTGCAAATGTCGTAGAAAAGTATCTAGGCGGGCCTCAATAGGGAAAACTGAGATCACCGTGAAAATCGGGATAATCGAGAGGCTGGCATATCATCAGGGCAAAATTATGATAGAAATCAGAACTCAGGCCAGAACTTTAACAGGAGGCCCTTCCAAAGGCAGAACCAGACATGGAATACATGCCCCAACAATGGTGGCATTCCTACACCCCTTGATCAACCCAACAGCAACAATAATGAAAACCTCGCAAGCGGAGTTTATTTGGCAGAGGCTTCTTTATCCGGTTGGTGCCGCATATACAAGATGAACCACTATTCTGAACTAGATTGTCTAGAATTCCAAACTGTAGCTGAGATTTTCCAAGTAGAAGTTCAAAATACGATCAATAGCTCAGGATGCATGGACATTGTCCCATCTGACCCGTACGATGCCTTGGTGCTGGTGCTAAATTAGGCCCCTTTCCCAAAGGTGGAATGCAACACCCCCGAGCTGGAGAACGCTAATTCAAGCCATCATGACACGGTGAAAGAGGTAAGTTCTGAAAGTCCTTTGGCTCAGCTTTTTAATTCAATAGATAATGGTCGTAAGGATGATGAAGAGGAGCTTAGGGAGGATGAAGTCCAAATATTTCACCAACAGACTGTCCCTTACAACCTCGGAAATAGATAAATAGGAGGTCATGCTAGAGGCCCTTTCATAACCTCCACCTCACCAAATAATTTCAGTACCCCTCCCGATTTGAGTGTAAACAATAATCCAGGTTCTCCACTTACACCCACACAATATCTCAACAGAAATAAACAACAAAGTAGTGGCCAAGGCCAAAATGCTACCCCCTCCCAGAACGTTCCCATGAGCAAGAGATTGAGTAAATGGGGGAGTATATTACTAAGGAATTCAAGAAGGTAAAGTTGAGCGTGTCCACCTTTGAACTTCTAAATATGCCTATTGTTAGGAACGCCATTTTTCAAATGATAAATGGGACCCCGTTACAGGGGTCAGCTTAGGAAGAAGTTTCGGTAAAGAAGGTTTCTTTTAGTGATCAATCGAATGAACCAGTGGTCAAGCAGATTTTTAATAGTAAAGTTAACCCACCAACGGGTCAGCAGGAAAACAGTCAGTCCGATAGGGCAGCTAATCTGACACCAACCGAAAACATAAGCAATGAGAAGGAAAAGGCCCAGGTTGCTTAGGTGGACATTTCTGGATGGTTTTTTCAAAGGAAATTTGAGACCCCTCCCTTTCTAACCACTGTCTGTGTGTTAAGAAAGAACCTCCACAATTGCTTGCTAGATTCAAGAGCATCAGCTAATGTCATGCCCTTGAGCGTGTGTAAGGCACTCAGAATCATGCCCATGCCTTCTCAACGAAAGCTGACACAACTTGATAAAACCGAAATCAACATAGTAGGGGAGATCAACAAGATACCCATGCAAGTTGTTGTTGATCCCCGAATCCAACAAACCATTGATATATAGGGGGCCGATATCCCGAACACCTATGGCATGATCCTAGGAAGTGATTTCATGAGGGCACTGAATGGATATGCCACCACTGATTACTCTCACATATGGCTTCCATAGAAAGGAATGCCTAATCAGATCTGGATTGACAGAGAACCTCAGATGAAATTTATGATTACCGAGTACAACATGAATGAGGTGTTGTATGCTAAAACAAGCCTAGGACATTATTCCCCAGTGGCATATAGGAATGAGCAGGAATACCTTGAAGACAAAGTAAAGAATGAATTTTTCCTCGTACTATATACCACGCCTGCTAATTTGGCCAATGTCTCTCAGAGCATGGAGATGCTCATAGAACTCGATGACGAGGAACTAGAAGAGAGGGATGGCCTTGTGCTCTTCGACAGTTTCCAAGGTTTCATGGAGAAATGTGTGCATGACCAGCTCAATTTGGGAACCCAAATGAACTTCCAGGAACTCCTGCTCCCTAATTGGTGTAGGGTACATAATGTTTCTCACTCAGAGTTTGACTGCTGCTTGTGCCAAACAACAATTGTACACGTTAAAAAAGGGGTTGTTTCGAAGGAGAAAATTGGGTCAGCATTGCATGAGCAAATATGTTTCACCCTTGTGGCCCCGGAAGTAGCCACTAAGGTGACAATCCCTTCTCAGACAATGGTCAGATCGGTTGGCCCTACACCTAAAGATTCTCTTGGATTCTGGACGTTGCGCTTTGATGGTTCCAAATCCAAGCACGGAGCTGGAGCAGGTTTCACATTGATTAGTCCAAAAGATAAATCATACTTCTCTACTCACAGACTACAGTTTTATTGCACTTATAATGTGGAAAAATATGAGGCTTTGGTATTGGGCCTCTTGATGGCATTGAAAAAAGACGTCAAGATGCTCTAGGTGTATGGAGACTCGGAGTTAGTCATAAAACAGGTTAGAAATCTTTATTCCTGCTATGAGCGAAGGCTTACTAACTACCGTCATCGTGTTTGGGATCTGCTGGAAGGGTTGGATGCGTTCAATATTCAACCGATCCCTCGAGTGAGAATTATACTGCCAATGCCCTAGCACAGGCCGCGAACACACTATAGCCATTATCCCCATTTGGCCTCAAAATATTCATGGTGGAGCTCACTTCTGTCCCGTCAGTCCTAGACAATATGGTCAATTTTCAAGTATTCAATGATGACATGCACATTCTGGAATTCCTCACTAGTTACAATGTGTTTGTTATGCAAATAATCAATGAGGTCGAGCGTTAAGAGGCAGAATTGGATATAGAAGGGGCCATCAACTTAAAAACTAACACCATCCCTAGAGGAATGGTTCAATTAGAGGAAATCTTTGACCTTGATCAAACCAGAGAGAAAGATCAATGAGCCAAAGAAGATACTATTAGCAGTCAGTGTGATACTATTAGTTGGAAATGTCAAGAACATGTTCATAGGTAAGGTATGTGCTTTTGAAGAAAAAAAGGGGATTATTGAAATGTTACACAAATATCATGATGCCATCATCTAGAGCTATGATGACCTCAAAACATATGACATGTCGATCATTACGCACACTATCCCTCTCAGACTAGATATAAAGTCGTTCTAGGAACGAAAACGCCCTATCAATGCTCTATTGGAACCAATCATTTATGTGGAAGTACATAAGTTGTTGTTAGCCAGGATCATCTTTCCAGTCAGACACTCTACTTGGGTAGCGAACTTGGTCCCCGTTAGTAAGAAAAATGGAGAAATCAGGTTGTGTGTGGACTTCCGCAATCTAAATCAAACATCAAAGAAGGATAACTATCCTGTACCTTCATTTGATGAGGTGTTGCATGTAGTAAAAAGATCCCAAATGATGTCCTTCTTGGATGACTATTCAGGATATAACCAGGTCATGGTGTAGTACAAGGATCAACATAAGATAGGATTCACCACCAAGTGGGGAACATTTACGTATAGAAGAATGTCATTTGGACTCATCAACGCTAGCGCCACTTTCCAGCAAGCCATGGCTATCACATTCAAAGATTTAATAGGCAAGTGCATTGTCATCTACATGGATGATTTGATAGTGTTTTCAAAATGGCAGGGTGATCACGTCGCTGACTTATGCAAGGTCTTTGAAAGATGTCGCACGTTTGGGGTGTCCTTTAACCCAAAGAAGTGCATCTTCGGGGTCACTGATGAAAAGTTCCCTGGACACATCTTATCAGAGCAGGGAATCTCTATTGACCACGAACTGATCCAGTACATTATGAAAATCCAATTTCCAAGCAGCAAGAAAGAACTAAAATCTTTCGTCGAAAAGATTAACTTCATCCACAAATTCATCACTGGCTTCGTAGAAATCGTCAAACCGCTCAATGCCATGCTAAAGCAAGACACCAAGGTTGAGTGGACTCCCGAAGCAAAGTAGTATTTTAGGGAGATCAAGAGAGCGATTGTTGATGCCCCTATGTTGGTCAGCCCCAACTATTTGAAACCTTTTTATATATACTCCTTTGCTTCAGATCACTCCTATGCCAGTATTTTGATGCAAAAGGATGATGAGGGGAGCGAGCATCCAATCACTTTCATGTGTGCTCCTTTGAAGGATGCCAAACTTTGCTATCATAACGTAGAAAAACAAGCTTATGCCCTTGTTAAAGGAGTCAAGAAGTTCTGGCACTACATCTTACACAATAAGGTCTTCACCATAGTTCTCGAGCCCGCAGTGAAAATGTTGCTTATGCAGAATGAGCTAGGTGAACAAAGGGCAAAGTGGATTGCGTTGCTATAGGAATATGATATGGAGATTTAGCTGATGAAGCTAGTAAGAGGATAGACACTCACCCGAAAAATGGCAAAGGTAGTTACTGATGTTGTACCTGAACTTATGTTACAACACTACCAGCTGGAGGATGTCTCCCTAGGAGAGTGGTATGATGACATAGTGTACTATCTGCTGAACCACAAGTGCCCACCCCATCTGCAAGGAATCTAGAGATGAGCTTTGAGGTTGAAAAGCAGCATCTATATGTTACAGGGCTCTATATTATACAAGAGAAATCATGAAGGTATCTATCTGCAATGCCTAGGAAAGGAGGAAGTCGATCACGTCCTTAAGGAATTCCATGAAATATTCAGAATTAGTCATGGCTCAGGTCTATCGACTGCGCATCAAATACTAAGAGTTGGGTATTATTGGCCCACCATTTTCAAGGATGCTCACGGTCACGTCATACCTTCCACGTGTGCCAGACTACTGCTACTAGAGAAAGGAATGCTGCTATCCCATTACATCCTATTCTAGAGGTAAGGCCTTTTGCATAATGGGGTCTCGACTTCATTGGTTTGATAGGTCCTCCATCATCTGTGCGACACAGGTACATTCTAATCGCTTCTAATTACTGCACTAAATGGATAGAAGCAATAACTTGTAGGCAATGTACAACTGAAGTCGTAACCAATTTATTAGAAAATTTTATTTTAAATCATTTTGGTTGCTCATATGCTCTAGTATGCGATAACGGCCCTACATTTACTTCATTGAAATTCACAAGTTGGGCCTTTGATTATGGCATTGCCCTCAAATTCTCCTCCAACTATTATATTCAAGGCAATGGCCTTGCAGAGTCCACAAATAAAAACTTGATCACGGTGATTAGGATGCTGCTAGATAGGAATCCCAAGGATTGGCATACCCAACTTCGTTTCGCCTTATGGGTAGATTGCACCCACCACAAGGCTACCCTTGGAGATTCCCCATACCATCTAGTCTATGGCTTATAACATGTCTTTCCCATACATTTGAAAATCCTGACCCTCTAGTTCATCAATGACTTTTATGAAGGTGGAGACTGCAGAGAAGATCGCCTCACCGAGCTCCTACACCTTTTAGAAGTACGAGACCATGCGATAGAAAATTTCACCAAGCACCAAGGCATAGTCAAAATATGGTTCGATTGTCGAGCCAAAGTTAAGGCCTTCCACATTTATGATCTAGTCCTCTATTGAGACAAGGCCCATGAAAAGAAAGGGGGACACAACAAATTCGACAAGCTTTGGCTTGGCCCCTTTTAGATTGCTGCAATCCTTGGACATAATGCTTTCCGTCTACAGACTCTCACTGGTGAAGATGTCCCATTTCCAGTCAACGGGCAACACCTCAAGCATTACTTCTAGGCCTGAGCTATTTGGAGCTGTCTGCGTACATACTTGTACATAGGTTAAGATAGATTTCCTGCTTTGTCTTTTGCTTTTGTTTGCCTTCCTGGCCACTTCATCATGTTTTTTGGGAAGTGTCTCCCTCTTTTGCTATGGTGGTCATGCCCAGTCTAGTGAACGATTTTCCTTGCTAGCTGCTTTCTCATTGTTCTCTAGATAAACCTGCATTCCCTACTGCTACCCCCCTGAAAGCTCCTAAGTGTTGGTTTTCAACTTTTGAACTTTGCACTAACCTAGGATGGCTATCTGCTTGAATTCCCGCTCCTGTTACGGAATGTACAAAAAAAATTTAAAATATCGCCAAGGAATAGTATGGTGATCATTGGGAAGCTGAGATAAGTGAAAAATCTAAAGTCTGTTCCAGTGACCACTATGATTGTCAAGCCCATTGTGAACTTCATTATTCACATGGTTGACAAAAAAGAAAGAGAGAGAAGGAAAGTGCTAAAGGAAATACCTAGCACAAGCAATAAATAAATTGCAAAGAATAACCATATGGGTGTGCGAATATCTCTATTGGGGCTATGGATGCTTGGCTAGTAGTAGAGCTATGTTCATGAGGTCATAGCAAATACTCCATCAGGGCTATAGATGCCTGACTGGCAGTGGAGCAATGTCCAGGTTACTTTTGGGATTAGATGAACTACGCAGCTTATCTCCTCTGACTAGTGGTAACTCCTACTCTCTCTGAGGAAAGGAAATGAATTCACCATGCACACACTTCCATGATAAATTTGTAGTCTCATTCAACCCTGCCCTCCTTAAATTGTTCTTAGTTTAGCTTTGAAAATTGTCTTCGGTCTGCGAAATTAGAGATCATTGGTTCAAAATGAATATTTATCTCTAGAACACTGGGAGTGTTCTCCTAGTAGAGTCACCATTTTTTGTGCCCTTTGCACATACACCCCATTCAGAATGGGGACCCTCTTTTCCCTCTTTGCTTTTCAGCCCCTTTTTGGTTTTCTTTATTTTACGTGCCCATTTTGTGCCCCAGAAGGGTCGATGTGTTTCCAAATGCCATATTTTGAGCTCGACCAAAGTCCCCCCCCCTTTGAAATTGCTAAGTCTTAGGTTAACTCGGGTTTTCCTTATCAAAATGTTGTTCTGGTAGCTATGGCAGTTGTCAAGTTTCCCTTGTTGGATTTCCTCTGCGTAGGTTTCCTCTACTGGGTTTCCCCTTCCGGGTTTCCCATCGGTCTTTGTTGTTTCAACAACGATGATGGGATGAATTTCCAGACCCTGAAGCTCCCACCACCACTGCATTTTCCAAATCCACCAACTCCACCTTCCACCGTAAGAGGAATTTAATGTTGTATTAATGGCAATTTTTGCTATAAAAATGCATTTTCCAGTCATCATTATCAACTGTTTGAGTGATAGGAAAGGTTGGAGAACTCCGGACGCTGAGGTTTTTCTTTTCGCCCTGGATTTTCAAGTGCTTTTTGGATGTCCTCCGCATAGCCAGCAGCTTGTTCTTCGAGATTTCAAGGTAGGTTTGCCATTCACGCGCCCTCCTTTTTGTTTTGTGAATTTCCAAATTTTGGTAAAGGTGAAATATAAAATTGAACTAGAGTTAAATAAATCCACACCCTCCACTCAAAACCCACCTTTTAGAAAATTGAAAATCGATTGTTAGGTGGTTGAAAATTCAATTCGGAGCTTCACCACATCGTGGCTGTTTTTCAGAACAAAGTCGGTGTCTTCGGGCCCGGGTTTTCTTATGCCCGTCTGCACCCCGTTTCCTTCAATTTCTTCATCTGGCTTTGCCCTCATCGGAATCCGGCCTTCAAAATTCCCATCCCGGGATTCTATTGTGTCATCGTTGTTCCAAACGGCCTCATCCGAGTATCTTCCTAACCCTCGAACCCCGAAACCTCAAAGTCCATCTAAACTCAAATATCGCAATCTTATCAAAATTCAATCCTCCCTCGGGATTTGGTCTTCAGAGTTCCCTTCCCGAAATTCCGTACTAATTTCTCCATTTCGATGGCATACCCTGAGCGACTTTCCGAGCCTCACTTCCTAGCCGCAAAGATTTCCATCTTTCGGTCAAAACCCTCGACAAATTTCTCTCTTTGGACTTCAACCTCTGAAATTCCCATCCCTAGATTCTGTGGCGTTCTCGTCCGTTTAAATGGCCTTGTTCGAGCATCTTCCCGGCTCTCGAACCCCGGTCCATTGTTCGTCGAAGCCCAAAATCTAGATAATTCCTCTGAATTCTTTCCAAACTCTGAATGCTGGAATGCCCCTCTTAGGATTCCATTCCACTTGCGTCATTCTAACGGCAAGTTCGGGACAGCTTCCTGACCTCCGAGTCACGGTGCTCCGTTCACCGCCCGATCGTCCCGAACCCTCTAACCGTTTTTGGAAATTGTCTCTCGGATTTCATCCCCCAGATTTTTGCTTTCATTTTACCATCCCCAATGGCTAACCATAGTCACTTCCCAGTGATAGCAATCTGAGACCCAGATTCCAACGCCCGGAATTCCACATCCTTTGTACCATTTCAGACGGCTTCCCTATAGATGATGCCTGAGCTTCCAAATGAAAGATTAAATGACCTCCAAATCCAAAATGGATTTTGACCCACTTGCTAAAATTAGGTTTTACTCTACTTCCAACCTCAAATCCTCAAATCCAAATTCAAGAAATTCCTATGGGAATTCCATTCTCATTTTTCCCTTCCAAACGATATTTTGCAAAGGGATTTTCAGCCCAAGAACTCTGAATTGTTTGCATTGCTCTCTAACAATGAAGTATCTAGCTTACATGGTTATTAAATATGAATTATGATTGCCGGACTAATCTTGACATGTAGGGATTTTTCAGTGGCCATTTTTTCAGGTTCATCATTACTAATTCTCATCTTTTATGCAGGATTTATGGAATCCGATGTAGAGACTTTCGGTGCTTCCAAGAAAGGAAAAGGAATAGCCAAGACACCAATGGGCAAGGAAGGTAGGGACCTGATGAAATACAAATTCTAGGGGGTCCCTATTCAATCCAGCATCACTACCCTTTGGAGGGATATCTCAGATACCAACATCGGACAGGTCAATGTTGATGAATTCATGCAAAGAGTCAGAATGAACCCAAAAACAAAAAATGTAAAATTAATAAAGAGTAGTGGACTTGCTAAAGCTGCAGGTTTCTCGCTGTCCTTAGTGGCCCCAGAGCTTGTAATGGCTTGCATGGAGGCATACCAATCTAATACTAGAACCATAGTGGACCATGACAAAAATATCCTTGCAAATATGTCTCCGTCAAGTATAATAGCGACCTTCCACATTCCTACAATTCAGAGCATGGAGGTCCCCACCATGGAAGACTGCAAAGAGGTTTGGGAATAGGACCCATTGGGGTGCAAAATGCTTATCATCCAGTAATGGTTGAAGGACAAATGGGGTAGTGCTGGGAAGCTTCCTCAGGAGCTCTTTTGCAGTGACTTCTTTGAGGACTACCATGACCTTGTAACTCTACTCAACCGAGTCATGGGCCTTCCCAATGCGGTTTTCTTCCAAGAATGGATGTTCTATTTCATAGAATAGATTCTCCAAGGTAAGGGCACCACCTTCTATTAGGGCGAGATAATCAGACTGCTTCTATGAGTATTTCACCACTATGAAGAAAACCAACAAATTCTTCATGACCTCCTACTTGGTATATTCTCTTGCTAATCAACAATATTATCAAGGGTTGACAATGATTCCTAGGGATCCATCGAGGCCAGATCTCAAACCTTATGACAAGTACCCTAAGTTACAATTCTAGAATTTCAAAAGAGACTACAGTAGGGTGAACGTCGCATTCATTGCTCACATCATCTGATCCTTAGAAGGGGATTTTCATAGGAGGACATCCCACAGTGTCAGGGTCCTCCTCAGGTAGTATGCCTTCTGGTACATTCGGTTCCTAAGGTTCACCTACATGCATGCTTAGGGATTCACTGAAAGATTGAACAAGCTACCCTAGTACCCAAATGACCGGATCATTCTCTTGGAGCTGACACGGCAACTACAACCCATTCATAGTGTCTTGAGCGAAAAACATCTGGCAGGCCCCGCCTATCCCATGAACCTTGGTTAGGGGTTGTATAAGATCAACACCTCCTAGTGCGTAGGATATTCAGAAAAGGAGCTGGTGGAATATAACTTTGAGCAATACACAATGCGGCCACGAATGGATCCTTATGGTCATGTCAAAAAGGCACTGGGACGTGAATACAACCACCTCCACAACATCGAGGAATTTTGGGCCAATTGCAGGGATGATCTTGAGGTGCGGTTGCGACATTACATGCACATGACCATCATCTATGTATGAAGGGTGAACTTGTGTCGGGTCCCTTATCAACTAGAGGAGGATGAAGACATAGTTGTGGATCCAGGTTATGATGCAGTTTCCAACCTGTTGCTACCTGCAATTGACTAGAATGCACCAGATCTTGATGACATTGGTGTGCTGACTAGGCCCATTGAAATCCGAACTAGAGCATGGATTGATAAGAAGGTGGCTCAATTGAAACAACAAGGGGTCGTCATAACATTCACCGAACTTACAAGTAAGCATGTAAGTGAACCAAGTGGCTCTGAAGGTGGAGCAGCTGCTGCTACAACTGGTGAGACATCTAAGACCCCACCATTGGTAAAGACCAAGAAAAGAAAGGAGGCTAGCGAACAACTATCTAAACCAAAGTTCTATGCCCGTAAGGCTTCTAAGCCTGAACCTTCCAAGAAGAGGAGGAAAACAACTGAAAGTCCAGAGATGGCTGTATTAACCAAGGGTTTGTCCCTTGGGATTGAAGGACAAGGATCTAGGTTGCAAAGGTTGCTTCCTATGATTCTTACTACAATTTCCATTTCCCTTACCCCTCATGGTTCACTTGCAGTCTATGCTTCCTGCCCCCCTGTGGTGGATATCTTCGTCCACCTTGCTCCTACTCCTCTAGTGTTGCAAGTTATTCCTGTAGACTCATCGTCTGCCACCAGCTCACCAATGTCCCCTTCCTCCATGTCTCTTGCCCTTCCTGCATTTCTGCTACTACAACGCCTGCCCTTAGCCTTCTGGGGTCTTTTGTGAAGTATATGCAGAACGTGCCATCTGAGCTTTTAGAATGCTCACCAATCTAATAGTCTAGGCTGCGATAGCTAAGGCTATGGCCTTTGCTCCAACAACATCCCCCTCTACTGAATTGCCAAAGATGAAAGCAACTAGGCAAATATTAGATGAGCATGAATGGTGGTAGTTAGAGGCTGAGAAGGCGCCAAAGTATGAAGAGTTTGAATATCACGAACACCCCTTGTTCGAGCATCGGGAGATTGATGAAGTGGCCTATGAGTCTTCTAGCGAGGGCACTAAGGACCTTGATGCTGAACTAATCTGAGAGTCAAATGATCTTGAGCTCAATGCAGAGTGGTGCAAGCAGCTCAAGGAAATTGAGGACAAGGAGGCTGAGGACCGGCTTGCACAAGAAGAGGAGATTGTTGCTCTAGAGATGGAAGGTAATAAGTCTCCAACCGAGGGACATGGCCAGACCCCAAAGAATGACAAGGAAACGTTCCTCCATGAGGACAAACAAGGAGAGAGCCCTGAGGAGCATCAAGATACTCTAAACAAAAAGGAGGAGGATGCCAAAAAGAAAGATTCACCTAAGGAGCAGCTGTACATTGAGTCCCCCAAAAGACATGAAACATTCGAACAAGACCCTGATGAAGAAAAGGAAGATACGGGAGCCAAGGAGAGAGCTCTTGTTGTTGGAACCGTTGAACTTGAGAAGGAGGACAGCAGGACTAAAAGTGAACCAACAAGGGAAGAACCCTAAGCACCCGATTGGCTACAAGGAAAACTCAAGCAAAAGACTCCCCCCTTGAAGGATCCCAAGGTGAGACTGGAAGCCATTATGGCCAGGGCACAAATAAGCACTAAGAAAGAAAAGAAGGTGAAGGTCAGATCAAAAGTAACCATGGATGCCTCGAGATCAAGGGTAGTGCAAATAGCAACATCGATGGTTGGGGAACAAGGTATAACTTACAATGTCTCCACCATCGACTTAGGAGTTGCCACAAGGGAACAAAAGGTTGAGCATCTCCAAGATTTGGTCGCCACAGTAGTGCACCTTATCCAGCAGGATAAAGTCTCCAAAGAAGAACTAAAGGAGCAAGTGGCTGATCTAACAACTTATATTCAGTAGTGGTCATCTTTGGATGAGCAGCCTACAATATCATTGGCCCCACCTCAGTTGTTGTCCTGGGAACATATTAACAAGCTCTCAAAGAGATGAAACTTGGACAAGACTATGAAAAACTAGTTCTCGTAGGTCTTGGACATGGCAAACACGGGCATCAACTTGGCTATCCAAGTAGCAAATAGGTTCCTAGAAGTTCAAAAGACTCTCAAAGACACAAGGTGGATCTGTGAGAGGTTCCCAAGGAAGTATGAGGTGGCCTACCCAAATATTGAGGCCATACTCGCGTTGCCAAGCGATGTCTGGGAAAAGGACCTTGCCTTCAAGGATGATGATCACTGGCTAGTGGACACATGGAAGTGATATTTTAATCACCGAAAGGGGAGGCTTGAGCAATTTTTTGAGTGAATGGCACCAAACATTGAATGGGAAAGAGATTCTAGAGAGGAGTGTGTTCGGTACCTCAAGCTGATGACAAGGTACGAGCTGTCGGCGGTCGTGATCAATCCTGAGAATATAAAGCCCTACTTCTTGAAGGTCATGGAGGATGGGATGTCCATTGAGATCACCACTAAATTCATGTGTTTCATTGCCCGAGCCTTTGCACAATCATAAATTTTTAAAGACAATGTTGCGAAATATGAGGATGACTGGAAGAAGCTTGGCAGCAATTCCCAAGAATGGTCCTACTAGCTTTTGCGATCTGACATCATGGAGGTGGATAAGTTTCAATCCTTGATCCTGAGTTTCATGGAGCATGCCACGTTGAAGAAAGGAGAGGGAAATCTTATCATCGACAATGAGTTCCTTGAAGAATAGCTATAGTAAAGGGCAAATGGCTAAAAGACAAATTTGCTATAGTGTTGTCACTAGATGATGAAATAGGGAAGAAACAAGAAATTATTTATAAATGTAGTATATTATGGGGTAGGTGAAACCCTAATGTAAAGTGAATCTTGGCCACATAATAGAATCGGATCTTGGCCACTCATTTTTTTTTTTGAAAACTATAAATAGGGCTCTCCTCCTCTCATTTTAAGAGAGTTGAGTTGTTGCAAGGGCATACTGTAGAAATTATAATAGCAAATACACTCATTTTCTGATGTATTTCTGGGTTTCTCAATATGTTTCATGATTCCTCTCCCTCTTAGTTATAGCTTTGTTTTAAGATACTTTGTTGTTTTAATGCCTTTAGATTAGACTTGCTAGATTTAGTATGTTATCTCTGGTTTTGAAGATTTCTGCTATGTGTATGCTTTTCTTGTTCATACTTTTGGTCATTTGCTGAAGGCAGATGACTATACAAAGTTAGTCTGGACTTTTATTTCATTGATGCTCATTGAATCTCATCTTTATTCACCTTCCCATAGTGAATGAATGATGAATATCTGCAATCCTTAGAAGATAGCATAGAGTTCATGATATTGTGAGGATTCTGGTTAAGTGAAATTCTATTTAAGGAAACTATCCACAATAGGAACCTCCATGACCACTTTTCATCAATAGTTACAAGTCCAGGAAACATCTTTCTTCCTCACCCCTCTTATTTTATGTTTTTAGAAACAACCTGTGTTAAGGTTCGTTGCACATTGTAAAGCCAAATCTGATGAAATAATGGAGTCTAAGACTACTGCCTGAGCCTGCAGCAAAGCATAGTAATTCTAGATCCATAAAACTCCATTCATTGACTCAATTCTCCTATAGCTTCAGCTACATAAGACTGCCTTGTGATTCCAACAAATCACATAAATCAACTAAAATATTCCAAGCCTCGTCATGACCTGACACCCGAGAGACCTTGGGATAGTGTTCTGCAATTTGGTTGTGGAAGATTGTCTTTCAAGAGAGGTAATGCATCTACGTATTACCTATGTTGAGAAGTGCATAAAAACACCATCAAAAAGACTCATTTACCCTAGGGTGAACTTGTCCTTCAAAAATGCTCAAAACCAAATTTTAATGCTAGATACATGTGTCTAAACCCTTCTCAAATATTCCTAGAAAATGTCAATTTGATTTAAGTAGCTACATAATCTTGCATTTCATCCTCTAGGTCATATTGTTCATTAAGTTTAGTTTCATAAAATCATTTTCATTTAGTTCCAAATCCTACTAACCTAGGGATCCTAGAGATTCAAGCTTGCTTCGGTCACCTTAAGGTTAATAGTCAATATCTACACCTGGAAATCTCTTAGGTTTAATGAAATTGTGGGAAGAGGGATAAATTTAGTGTCTCAATTCTTGTCATGATGATGTAAGAAAGGACTCAAAACAACCTTCCAAACACCTTTAAACAAGGTTTCAACACCAATGTTGCAAATATGCACATTTGTTCACACTAGGCCATGTTTTCTCAAGCCTAAAACATGGGGGCAACAACCAAATATCACTCAAAATTTAAGGAATGCATAGAATAAGGGAAACTTGATGTATACATACCTATTTCAACATAATTTAGGGTTTCAAAATGTTCATGACCCAACTAACTGATCAAAACCATGATTTGTGCAATTTAGCATTTGTTTCCACTAGGTGCATTCAATGGAATGCCTCTAAAAAAAGGTAAGAATACTTTACATATGGATTCATAAGATTTTCCAAGCCCCTAACAACATATATCAATGATCTACCACCCATTCACAATTTAAATAATGCATAGATTTCATTAAACCCTCATGGAACTAGGGTTTTAGGACTATTTTCTTGCAAAATGAGACACAATCAACTATTTAATCTTACATCCCATCAAATATTGACCTAGGGCTTGTAAATAAAAAATAAGACATGAAAAAAAAAAATTCTACAAGTTTACATAATTTTCCACCATGGCAATCAGAAGAAATGAATTTTTTCCTCAAAATTAGAAACCTTGGGTAGGCTTTGGACTATTTTCACAAAAAAATGTCATATCTTTTGTAAAATACAATGGAATTTGGTCAAACAAAAAGAATAAAAAATCTAAGATCTTCTTCTAAATTTATAGTTCACCATAAAGGCCATAGTTGTACTAGGTCATACAATGTGTTTCTTAGACTACAACATTTTTGATAAAAATAAACTTTATGGACCTATCCTTAATGAAATTGACATATCTCACTTAAAACATAATTAATATATAAAAATAAATATGATCTTAAAACATATATTAAACCTTTCCAATTAATTTCATGTCCTTACTATACCATAGAAAGTCATAGCATCAAGTTAAAGGTCATCTCACACACAAAATACAAGCAACAACATGGAAAAATGAAATATTATCACTCAAAATTTTTCTCCAACCCTTGGGTCAATCACACAAGGAATATTTATCATTTTAAAATCATTTAGAATTGAAAAAAACTAACCAATAACCTTTTTTTAACTCTAATGACAACTTTTACATCTTTTTGATAATATTTTGACAACTTTTAGCAACTTTTGCAAATTTTTACAATATGAATACAAAGCACCATAGAAAATCATAAAATGACTTCAAATGAATAAAAATTGTCTTACATGACCTTATTTACCCCAATCAAACCAAAAACCAAAGTATATCAACATGACACAATTTTCCTCAAAAAGGGTGCATCAGGACGCCCTTGCATCATATGAAGGACCTAAGGCACCCTATTTTTGCAATCTCTCCTCTTCATCTTTTCATTTTGGTGAACCTGATATTATACAACATCAAGTTTCTAATTTGGAGAACATTAAAGCCCCAGATCTAGGTTTTGCATTTTCTACATTTGAATTACATTTATGTTTAGAATTTGGATGTTTGCATCTTCTAAATTCACAAAAAATATTTAAAAATATTTCATACTTTCTACATATTATATTTTTAAAAAATATGTTTGAGTCATTTAGATCAAAATTAGATTTTTATTTTTTGTCATTTTGTTCATAGATTATCAAAAAGTTGTATTTTCATTTCATATCAATTTCTAGAAATTTTGTCACTGAAGAATCTATTCACAACTAGGAACAATGAGCTTAAATATCAAATTAAACACATAAATTAATTTTTTAGACCCATGTCCAAGGAAACATTTTCCCTAGGGAGAACCTATCCTTGTACATGCATTTTTCTGAATTTTTGCACATTTATCTGTGTTCTTCTACTTTGCATTGTTGTACCTACATATCTCTATTTTACTTGCAGAAATTGTATGTTTGTGTCATTGTTTGCATCTAATTAAATTAGTGAGAAAAAAAGTGCATTTAAAAAAAAAAAATTTGGCATTTCAAAATAATCATTTTTAGGTCCTTGCATTTAAAATAAGTGAATTATCATTTTTAGATCTAAAGACTACAAATATCTAAAACAAAAAAAGAGATGCACCTAAGCTTGTCATGCATTTCACTCAATTATGAGGGGTATAATGCATAAATGAATATAAAAAAAACCTAACCGATATAGCAATCAAAAGGTAGGTTTTAAGAGGGTTAAACGTTGTGTACCTATTGTAAAAAGTGCTTTTACATAGCGCACTAAGGACTCATTCACCCAATGGAAAATGGGTCCTAGCTAGGGTTTTGGAAAAATGATTACTAGGTTATGTTCTTCAATGTCTACATTCCCGTATCCTAGTCAGAGACTATCAAAAACTCAAAAAATAAGTTTTGTAGCTTAGTTTTTGTGATCTTGTAAGAAACATGACAAATTTGACAACTTTTACAATTTTTCTTTTTTTGTTGATCTTCAACCTAAAACCTGCAATCACACATCAAAGGAGAAGAAACATATTTTTTATTGGAGAATGGGGGTTTTCCTTCATCAAACCTCGTTTTGGAAATTAAACCTTGAAATGAAACAATTATTAAAGTAATGATGAATGAACAAATGCAATGTCACAACTCACCACACCTTATTTGAATCCTTGGATTGTAGATCTACAATATAGCATGAAGTAGCCTTAATGAATGTAGATCTCGATCATGAAACTTGATATGAAATGATGCCTTTGAAATACCTTATTTATCTTGAAATGCTACATCAAAATATTAGCATAATAACGTGAATGATGCACTACATCTTTGACATGATGAAATGGATCTTGATTTCTGTTACAATAATCTTCTTCAAATATGCCTTTGAATGCCTTGGAAATTGCTCCTAAATTCTCTTAACTTAGATGAACTATTCTAGGTGAAACTAAGTGAAATATCCTAATTTATACATAACTTAAGACTAAATCTCAAAATTTAAATAACACAAGTCGACATCAAATTTTGGATTTCAAATCATTAAAATACTATCAAAAACATATCCCAAGGGGGGTCCTAGGTCTAAGTGAGGACCCATTTTCTATGTGGTGAATGGGTCCTAGCTTACTTAACTACGACGCACTTCAAGAAATATGAAAGATCATGTAAAAATAGAGTACTTTGACCTAGTGAGGACCCATTCACTAGATGGTTAATGGGTCCTAGGTCACTAACCTAGGACACACACCTTGTAAAATTGAGTGTTGTGTAATATCATTTAAGAATGTCGAGTTTTATCCCTAAGAAATTACATTTAATTAAGGAAAATTAACCTCAATTAAAAAATAAAGCCCTAAATTAATGTGAAAGTGAAAAGATACACTTTACAACACCCTATATAGAGAACCATTAAGTCCATTTTATTAAAAAGGGTCGTAAGCTTAATGTGAATGTGTAAAACACATTAAAACACTAAATTAAGGCAACATTAGGTTCATTTGAATATTAATTATTCCTAAATAAAGTGTGAAAAAGGGATACATTTTTCTACATTATATATAGCCCCCATTTTAGTGAGAGGGGGAACTTACTTGAAACTTGCACAAAAGTAGACATTCAAGAGGGGTCCAAGTGTACCAATGTGGATAGTATATGATGAAAAAGATAAAGGAAGTGGTCAAGCCCCCAGGATCCAAGATCCCACATTAAACCAACATAAGAAGAAAGGGACACACACAATGTGTATGTAATAACAATACAAGACACACAAATATGTAATGTCAAAGACTAAAAGAAACAAAAACAAAAATTAAAAAAAAAAAAAAAGGGGGTGGATCAAGCCTCAACAGTTTTTCTAACTCAATGTAGATCAAGTCTTAGTTATTTTTCCAAAATACATGCTCAGTCTAGGCTAATGGAACCTCAGGTCATGCACTAGGTGAAGCCCTAGGGAAGTGTCTTAGTGAGAAATTCATGTATCTACATGTCAGATCTCACTTTACATACCATACTAAAGCTATCCTCCTGATAACTCGAATAAGGTGCCACAAAATGCAAGTAAGGGTTTTTGTTCAAAGGGAATTCTCTTAGTTCACATAATGTCTATTCTTAGGGATCATTGTGCTTAACATATCCAATAGAGGACAAGTCAAAGAAATGGCATGCTCTTGCAGGAAATCAAACCCAATGAAACCACCAAGAAAAGGATGCATCACAAGAAAATATAAAATTGCATAGTGAAACATGAGTGTTGAAAGATAATTCCAATGTATACCCCCACTTTAAAGTGATTTCTAACACCATTTCTATGAGTAATAAGATTTAAATAAAAAGAATACATGAGAGCTTATTTGGAAAACCCTATGCCAATCCATATGTTCCTAAATAAAACTACACCATGAATAAGGGGTTTCCCCAAAAATGAAATGCTAAATATAGGAATAAAGTATGTCACACATGAGCTAACTTAAGGCATGTCATCTACATCCCAAGATTTCTCTTATATCTATATGGAAATTGGTCAACTAGCCAAAAGAGACAATGACAAGTGCCATAGAAGGACAAGGCTAACCTATCCCTTATGAGTTGAGGGTTTAGGGTTTAAGGGCTGAGGGATTAGGGTTTAGGGTAGATGGTATTGGGTTGAGGGTACAGGTTTTAGGGTTTAAGGGTTGATATTTGAGGGTTTAGGGTTTAGGGTTGAGTGTTTAAGGGTGTAAGGGTTGAGGGTACACACTTGAGGGATTATGCTAGACAGGGAGGGATGGATGGAGGGAGAGATGGAGGGATATGTGAGATAGAGAGAAGGAGAGGAAAGGAGGGAGGGAGAAAGATATATTATGGTTGAGGATCCGATTTATAGGGTAGAGGGTTGAGAATTGAGGGTATAGGGTTGAGGACCTATAAGGTTGATGGTTTATGGTATTGGGTTGAGGGTATAGGTTTGATGGATTAGGGTTGAGGGTACATATGGTTGAAGGATTAGGATTGAGGGTCCAATGTATAGGGTAAAGGGTATCAGGGTTGAGGGTTAAGGTTGAGGGTAGATGATTGAGAATTGAGGGTATAGGGTTGAGGACCTATAAGGTTGATAGTTTAGGGTATTGAGTTGAGGGTATAGGGTTGAGGCTTAAAGGGTTTAGGGTTTAGGGTATAGGTTTGGGGGTATATGGTTAAAGGATTAGGTTGAGGGTCCAATGTAGAGGTAGAGGGTATAGGGGTTGAAGGTGTCGGGTTTAAGGGTTGGGGTTTGAGGGATTAAGGGTTGAGGGTTGAGAATTGAGGGTTGAGGGTTTAATGTATAGGATAAAGGGTAGAGGGTAGAGGGTTGAGGGTTTAAGGATGAGGGTAGAGGGTTGAGGGTCCAATGTATAGCGTAGAGGGTATTAGGGTTAATTTTTTAGGGTTTGATGATTGATAATTGAGGGATTAAGTCTTGAGGGTAGAGGTTTTAAGGGTTTAAGGGTTGAGGGTAGAGGATAGAGAGAAAGAGAGAGAAAATAAACCCATAAAAAAACAACTTTCTCATAACACGAGCATGTTTTAGAGTAGTAGAGATATGGTTGTTTTTTAGGAAGACATAATGCACTCACTAATGTGAGCACATTATAACATGAGCACACTTTGTATTTCTCTAAAAATAATAAAAATCTCAATATACCCATGATCTCAAGGTCCACATTCTACATATTCTCCTAGTTCTTCATGTGCTCCGACAAAAATAATATCTTTTTGATGATTTTGTGATGTGTGCATGCATTTTTTTCACATTCCACCACCTTTTTCATGCTCTTTCCACCACCTTTGCATGAAATATTATATTTTTCACATTGAAAGGCATATAATATGAATTCAAGTCTGAATTACATTCAAGAGTGATATACAATTGAATTTTGGAGGGGAACAAGCTTTTGAAAAAGTCAAATTGTTGAGGAGTTTGAAGAAAAAAGAAGCAAAGGCTACATAATTAGGTAGAACTCCTTCATTTGAAACTCTGGTTTTTCAGGTATGGGAAGTCTTTACACATTTTCTTTCATTCTATAATGAATTTCATTTTTTTTATTTTGTATATTCCATGTTGATCATTGTTTGATTTTTTATTATAACCTTAGCTTGTAAATCCAAATTTTAAATCACATAATTCTTTATAGTTTCCAATTAAAATTTTAAAGCACATTTCTTTGAGGCATTTTGTTAAATAATTGACTTACCTTGTTTATTCTTCCACATTTTGTATAAACATCTATATGAAATAAGTTATATGGAAGTAAAATGATACATAATTTCTCAATCCTTTACTATGGATGTGCATACCACTCTCCAAATCTTTCATTTTGGTATAGCCATGGGGGATGTTGGAAAATGTAGTTGAATTTGGTTTTACATCTATAATCTCCATGTGCTTGAAATTTTATAAAGCCTTTTCAATGAATCTATTTTGTGCATATCTTGAAATAATTATTCTCCACAAGGACATATCTCATTGAGGTATTTTGTCAAAAATTTATACCAAGCAACTCATTACCTTGTCTATCCTACCAAATTTTCCATATATGTATGATGCAGAGTGGCAGGGGAAGCAACACTTTTTTTTTGAAAAGCTTCTCTCAATGCACACATGAACTTCACTATTCCTTCCAACAAGCAACTTGACCACTCAACTTGACTCACACAACCAAACATCTCAAAAAGGCTTGGGGATGATGTAAATACTCCTCACACAGCACAACATGACCAAACAAATAGACCTTGCACCCAAAAACATCCATTCTTCCATTGCTCCTACACAAGCCCATGCAACTTCGTAACATTCACCAATAGGACAGTCAAAATAAAATCTGATTAAAAGCATTAACCAGACCATAAAACATGGTTTTAGACTCCTAACACCATCCTCCACAAGTTCCCAAAAGCATAGGATCAAACACCCAAAACAAATGTATCAGAAAATTGATTTACAAGCCATACACAAGGCTTAACTTGGCCTGTACAAGGAAGCTTCCAACTTGTCAAGGCACACCCCAACACCCCTAATGCCTTTAAAATAATCCAACAGGTTCCCCAAGACCTGTTCCATTCTTTCCATCCATTATATTTTCTCAAATACTCAAAAACAACAAATACTCTATTCAAATGATCACATTTTGGACTGTATAAAGCAAAAACCAGACCTAGGGCATCACATAAATTTTGCAAAACTCCATATTTTATTCTAAAACAAATTGAAACATGAATATAATCCCTAAATATATCATTCCACCAATTTTCAGATTTTTCCCATTGTGGAAATGGGAATTACATCCATTTTGGTGACCAAACCCTTGTTTTGCAAGGTTTCAGACCCACTTTCACTAAAATTGATGTAACTTACTCAATACTTAATGAAAACAATCCAAATCAACACCAAAATAAATTAGACTCTGCCATCTTTCAAAAAATTCCAATTGGTAGTCCGTACAATTCTGTACCAGACCGTACCAAGCACGGGAACAGTGAAAAACGCTGGAAAAAACAGGAAAACTGAGTTTTTTATTATATTTAATGCTTCAAAACTTCATCCAACAACCTGCCTCGACCAAAAGGAGGCTATTTAAACTTTTCCACATCATTACCAATGACCCTCAACTGATTTTTGAAGGAGGGAACCGTTGGAAAGTGTGATTACATCCTTAATGTTGAAATTACATTAAATCACATTATGGCAATTATGCAATTTTGAAGTAACTTTTTAATCCTAAAGACCTATGACTTCTAAAACCATTCTAATGGACTAAAAATATCCTTATTACATCCTTAAGACCTCAATCTTGCATATCCAATTACAAATTTAGGATTTTTCCTTCTCAAGGCTACATGACTACATTTTTGCAAGATTGCAATTTTCTACATTTTGACTCCAAAACTTAAAGATTCACCCTAGATCTTACTCAATGGTCTTGTTAGACCTTATTGAAGATAAAATCACTCAAAATACTCAAAAATACTCTTCCTAACCTATTCACCATCAAATGATCCAAAATGAAGGTTGAGGTGTAGGTGCTCCTGCACCAGTGTACCTAAAAAATTGGAATATGCTCCTCCCGCATTGATAGATCTTCAAACCTATTTTGGTTTTCATCTCTATTTCTAAATTTACCTCATCACTAAACTTACCTCATCACTTATGTTGCGATATAGTTTAAATGTTTCCTTGATTAATCTACCTACAAGGAATTCTAACCCTTCTCTCGACTATTTGAAGACTCTTTATTCAAGGATAAGTTAGCAACATGGGGAAAGGTGTAGCCTATATTTCAATCATGGCTCAAAATGGAAGCATGTAAAATCAATTTGAATTGTTTTACAATAATATTTTCATATAAATGTATGCAAAATGTGGTAGCATTGACAAGCTAGTGAGCTTGGCAAGCTAGTGAGCTCCACTAGCTTGGCAATGCAGTAGGGTTGATAAGGTAGGGGTAATGTATGCCTCATATAAATGGGGTCTCATGGTGATATAGATTATGCTCATAGAAATGGGGTCTCACCGTGATGATTATAACCCTTCTCTCAACTATTTCAAGACTCTTTATTAAAGGCTAAGTTAGCAACATGGGGAAAGGTGCAACCTATCTTACAATCATGGCTCAAAATGGGAGCATGGAAAAGGCATTTGAATTTTTTTAAATTAATGTTTTCATATAAGTGTATGAAAAATGGGTAGCATTTACAAGCTAGTGAGCTCCACTAGCTCGGCAATGTAGTAGGATTGACAAGGTAGGGGTAGTGTATGCCTCATAAAATTGGGTTTGCACAGTAATATAGCATACTCCTCATAGAAATGGGGTCTCATGATGATGTATATCATAGTGAGACCCCATTTTAATGAGGCATATGTTTCCCCTACCTTGTCAACCCTACCACATTACCAAGCTAGTGGTGCTCCACTTCTAGAAATGGGGTAGCATATGCCTCATAGAAATGGGGTCTCATACTGATATAAATCGCTATGAGACCCCATTTTTATGAGGCATATGCTAACCCTACCTTGTCGACCCTACCACATTTCCAAGCTATTGGTGCTCCACTAGCTTGGCAATGTGGTAGAGTTGACAAGGTAGGGGTAGTTTTTGCCTCATAGAAATGGGAACTCATTGTAATGGAAATGTGGTAGGGTTGAAAATTTAGGGGCACTATGTGCCTCATAGAAATGTGGAATCAAGGTGATGTATATCACTGTGAGTCCCCATTTCTATGAGGCATACATTGGCCCTACCTTGTCAACCCTATCACATTGCCAAGCTAGTGGAGCACCAACAACTTGCCAATGCTCCACTAGCTTGGCAATATGGGAGGGTTGAGAAGGTAGGGGTAGTGTATGCCTCATAGAAATGGGGACTCACAATGATATATCACCATGAGTCCCCATTTGTATGAGGCATACAATTCCCCTACCTTGTCAACCCTACCACATTTCCAAGCTAGTGGAGCACCAGTAGCTTGGAAAAGTATGTCAATAGCTTGCCATTGCTCCATTGGCTTGGCAATTCAATAGGGTTGAAAAGGTAGGGGTAGTGTGTGCCTCATATAAATTGGGTCTCACGATGATGTATAGTGAGACCACATTTATATGAGGCATAAACTTCCCCTACCTTTTCAACCCTACTACATTGCCAAGCTAGTGGAGCACCAGTAGCTTGGACATGATCCACTAGCTTGGAAATGTGGTAGGGTTGACAAGGTAGAAGCAGCGTATGCCTCATAGAAATGGGGACTCATGATTATTTATATCATCATGAGTCCCCATTTCTATGAGTCATACAGTACCCCTACCTTATCAACCCTACCGCATTGCCAAGCTAGTGGAGCACCATTAGCTATATCATCGTGAGTCCCCATTTCTATTTGGAATACATTGCCCCTACCTTGTCAAGCCTGACACATTTCCAAGCTAGTGGAGAATCAATAGCTTTCCAATGCTCCAATAGCTTGGAAATGCAGTAGGGTTGTCAAGGTAGGGGCAGCATATGCCTCATAGAAATCGCAAGCTTGTGATCTCAATATCCTTCCAATTTTCTTACTTGATTTTTTTGATGGAATTCCTTAAAGTAATGTGGTAATGTGGCATGCCATAATTGTAAGTATTTTGTATGAAGCCTCTAATGCCATATATTTCATTTATTTGTATGGATTCATTTTTTAGGAACTAATATTTTTCTCATTACCATGTTATAGGTAAAATTATCCACCATGCCAAGGAAATTAACAAGGTACAAACTAATAGACAAGGAGTATGAAACCAATAAAGAAAAGGAGATAGAATGGGTGAGAACATATCATGAGAAGATGAAATTGGATACAATTGATGAAAACAAGACAATTGAAGAGGAATCTCAACCATCAAAAAGAGAAAATACATTGGTGGTACAAAGGGCACAAATGTGACAAAATCATGATAAGACAGATTTAGATACCATAGTTGGAGACACACCCTCTACTAGAAGTGAATATGAAGAGACACCATTAATCACAAGTGAATATGGAGGCACACCATCTACTGCAAGTGAATATGGAGGGACACCATCTACAAGAAGTGAATATGGAAGGACATCATCTACTACAAGTGAATATGGAGGGACACCATCCACCACACCTCAAGTTAAGAATACATAATCACTCAGATTTGACGAAGAAGGTATGCCATCATCCCCATGTCAACCTCAAGGTATGTCATCTCTTCCACTCTCAATTGAAAGTACATAATATATCCTACCTCACTTAAATATTGATGAAATTCCTAATGTTGAGGAGTATGTGCCTAGGAGAACACCACCTAGAATTTTTCGTAGAAAGATAAAGTATTTGATTAATATTAATGAGGAATTTTGTAGCACATGGAAGGTAAGATTCCAGCATGCACTTCTAGAATATATGCTAATAAGATTTGAAAATCATTATTTGAAAGGCAAAATGAGATTGCAAGATGTCAACTATTTTTTGAAATGATGCGAGGTATAAAGTATAGAAAAATCATGAAGCCTCTTGGGTTGCGAAAATTGAATGCTTCAAGTAAACACTATTGTGAAGAATCTAATGGATTCTTATGAGACTGTGGATAAGACCTCATGCTCAAAGGATAGTAATGTCACCCAATGTATCATTACATCAACTTTGGTAAGTACTCAAACAAAGAGAGCTTTTCTCATTAAAAAGATGAGTGAAAAAATGAGAATTAATAGAAAAAATTATCAAGAGTTGTTCAAAGGCAACAAAGAATTGAGGGCACAAATTCAAATGAATTATGGGAATTCTCAAGGAGACTACCAAAAAAATATAAAAATTTGTTGAAGCATTGAGAACACTTATTTAAGAGTATTGGAATAATAACACAAGACCATCTCCAAATAAAATGGATGTGGTAATAACAAGAATCGATAGCCAGAACCGTGAGCCACATGCAAATAATTTTTTGGATAGGACTCAATCTCAAATTTTCATAAATTTCAATAAAATTATCCTCAAATTTGTATTTGTCAAAGATATTTTGAAATGATTAAACCTTTTTATGTCAAGATAAATCACACATGCACTCATTTTGTTGTAGACTACATATTGAATTCTCTAACCATTATGATGTTTATCATTCTATATGTTTAGATTTGCATACTAACGAGGTTTTACAAGATTGTGGCATACAAGCCCCACCAACAACTTCAAGAGAGTTCATATCAAAAAAAATATGTGACATAAAGGATAAAAAATATTCTACAAGACACTATGCTTAGAGGGTTCATGTCAGTGTTGTGATGGCTTACAACATATGGAAAGCATAGATGAGGTGGGATAGAAACTAGTAGAGTTCGGGAAGTATAGAATAGTGGCATATGTTAAAAAAGATGGTAACCAAGTAAGAAGGTATGATTTGGTTATTCAAAATATTCCAGTGTATAAATCTATCCGTGCCAATATAGTGTGTGAGTATGCAAGGCATACCCATAGAACCCGATGGCTGGACACATAATTCAAGCTATGCAAGGACACCTTTCCATTTGGAAGCATAGTTTCAGTGGTCAAATTTATAGAGAAATACACTATACAACCACACCATGAGGTGCAGTCACAATATTACAAATCCACACAAGTTTTGATATTTGTGCACATAACATTCATTCATGCAACTAATAGTATAGAGGACCAAAGGAAGGTATTGAGGGAGTATCACTTTTATATAAGCAATGATCGTACACATTCTCCAATGTTTATGCAAGGTTGCTTCCAAATGTTCTACAATGATTTGGATCAAAGGGGCAAGCATACAGTTAGCATATAACATTGTTAGATAATTGTGCAACACAGTTCAAGAACTCACAAATTTTCTACTTGTTGTGCAAGATGCATGTCATTATAGGTGTTCAACATATGTGGAAATTTTGTGAGATCAATCATGGAAAGGGGGAGCATGATGGTGTAGGATCATGTGCGAAAATAGAATTAGCATGAGAAGAGTTAAAGTATAAGTACAATGCAAATTTGATAGATGCAAAATCAATCATTGATTGGTGTAATGCTTCGATGGGTCCAGTTAATGAAGATACATATTTAGTTCATATATTTTTTTGGTTCATGGATGATACTAACATTGCACCATATGAGGATTGTTGTACACTGATAGGATTGAGTGAGATACACTCTTTCCTTAGCTCAAATGTAGGTTCATGGAGTATCAAAACATGAAAGATGGTATGCTTTATTTCTTTATGTACAATGCAAGCCTAGGATGATTGTGAGTCAAAGGAGTGGGTCGAGAAATGGTCATTAAGTTATCCTAGCCCAATTCACATGTATCACCCTCTAATAGAATTACAACTAACATAGATGGATTCATCAGTCAAATTTGACCACATATCAGATCTAGTTCGACTAGGTAATATATCTACTTGCATAGTTTTTGAAATTCCTATTGTTATCTTACTTTGTAGTGTATTTGTAATGTTGAATAATTTCAAGAGATTTTCTACACATATCAATGCAAGGCATATTTATGCATCTACTACAGATGAAGACAATGAAGAGGGAAAAAACTATTATTTTTTTGAGACCAAAAATAAATTGGAGGCCCCACGGTGATTCCACAATGCTGGTTTACAATTTTTTGGAGATTCAGATTTTTGTTGAATCACATATTTTTAGAAAATATAATGATGTAATCCTTAAATAAATTCATTTTAAGGATTCCAATTGAAAAGGATTTGATCAAACCATCTTATATCAAACCCCCTTGGATAGAACCTTGCTAGTATTAAACCTTACCTATAATGGAGTCTCCTTTACACCTATCAAAATGTTGATAAAAAACTAGTTTTGATTTACCTTTTATGGATCAAATGAACTCATTTAAAATTTATTTTTTGTAAGTATGTAGTCCTTATTATAAGCTTCCCAAAAATTATATTTTTAAATAAATTTAATTTAATTATTATATTTATTTTTTATCTCTTGTGAATGTAGATTTTCACTGAAAATCAAATTCTTTGTTTTGTACATGTGGAAAAATAGAAGATTATCAATTTTTTTTTTGAAAAATATCAATGCACTAGATATTGAAATCCTTGATCCAACAAAAAAAAAATGATACGTACAATTTTTTTTATCTTGTATATAGTCCTCTTATGCCTGAATTGTAATTGGTTTGACTTCAAAACTTGATTAAGGAAAAAATATTCAATAAAACTCTATGAAACAAAATGAAAGCACTAGATATCATAGTTAAAAATCAAAATTTGAAAAAATTATAATTTTATCCTTCATGGAACATAATTTATGTTGTATATGGTGAGAATCACTACTTAAAAATGGTGTTTACTTAAAAAAACTAGTTTTCAAAGGAGATTGAAAAAGAAGTTCAATTTAATTCCAATTTTTTTGAAAAACATATATTTAGAATCTATAGACAAAATCTTAAAAATCACTATTTTCCATCATCTTCAAATTCCTCATGGTTTAGCCACTATAAGTGCTCAAAAGTCAAGATTTAGTTAGAAAAAATAAGTTTAGTGTCTAGTTTGGCCAAAAAATTGTAAACCAATATTGTGGGATCACCCCCCAGTTATAGATGGAGAAAACATCGAATACCCTATAGGCTCAATCGTTGTTATTGGAATGTGTCTTAGAAGGTACCCACATAAGAGTGTTAAATATTGGTTGTTTTAGGAATTTTTATTGCATGGAAAGATTCTTAATTAATCAAACCTTGTCGTGGAATCCAATGTGCACTTTATGTTTAGAACAATGGAAAAGGATACAAATCTCAATGGTATTTTATTTTTTCTCAAAAATATACAAAAAAAAGTGATGCAAGATATTCTCAATAGATAAGTAAACTAAGTGGAAGATTAAATAGGTTACATTAATAGGTTACAAGTTTACAAAAGGTTGGAAAGTAGAATTTTGGTTATGTTCTATTCATGTTATATTCACGAGAGGTTGTTGTGTGCAATAGGTATCTTGGAACTCCCAATGAATATGTATGGATAGGAGTGACTAATTTGAGAGAGTAGCATGCCTATCCTCAATGGAAGCATCGATATTTAAGCCTTGATGTTTTTGAGTTGGAACCAAATGGTGTGGATTTTTTGTTTGTAAGTTGCTTCCATATATTTTCATTTCATTTCCATTTTAGATTCTCTTTATTTTTCTTCTTTTACCTTTCCTATTTGTAAGTAACCTACTAAAAATTGATTGGTGTCCCCTTGCAGAAAATGTTGATTTGTGAGCCATCTGAGAGAATCTTAGCCAAAAAATAAATGCAAAATCCTTATTTTGATGATCTTGACAAATCTCAATTCTAATTTGAAGCCATTATAAAAGAGTGTGTGAATCTTGGCAAGGGAATCTGAAGTTATTCATTTGAATTTAACCTCATCATGAGCACCTATGATGTAGACATTATAAGAGAATCTTGAATGTATGAGTGACATTGTAAAAAATATTTGATAGCATCGTACCTAAGGCATTGGGCCTACAAGTAAAAGAAATTGGGTTTC
The DNA here is from genome assembly GCA_007115665.2 of Sequoiadendron giganteum. Classification (NCBI taxonomy): domain Eukaryota; kingdom Viridiplantae; phylum Streptophyta; class Pinopsida; order Cupressales; family Cupressaceae; genus Sequoiadendron; species Sequoiadendron giganteum. The sequence continues at coordinate 527,057,044 of CM021101.1, forward strand.
AGAATAGTCTATGAAGCATATTAGATAATTGTAGCACAAAGAGAAGAATTATGACAACCAAATAAATCTCACTTTATTGTAAACATCATATTATTAATATAGTGAGTGCAATAACCATTAATAGTTACTAATCATTATTTTTTCTTCTTTTATTCTCTCCATATCATAACTACCACCAATTGACTAACTTATTATAAAAAATTCATTTATTAAAAAAAATCAACCTAATGATTATATATCAATATCAATATAGCATACAACCTATTAAAATAAACACTTGGACTGATATTTACTCAAATTTTGAAATATATTTATAACTTGAAACATTTATAATTCTTGCAATGTAATCCCTTAACAGTCCAAATTGCAAAAGGGAAATAATCTTTGACAGCTTGTTACCTAGATATCATGTCAGTTACATGCATTATATCCAAGGCATTGGGATAATGTAGTGAACCTCTATAATAAAATCTCTTAGTTTTTGTTATCTCAGAGTTGTTTTTCTCTGGTGTCCAATTTTGACCTGATGGAAAAAGTGTCAATTATAAGCAATGTAAAGTTACAAAGTGGTACAACTTTAATTTTGCAACTCAAGTGACCAAATGTACTATTATATTGCATCTAGATGGGTGGGTTTATGCTAGTAATGGTCCTCTTTCAAACCTAAACACATTGAATCATTTTGAGTTATTTTCAACTAACTTGATCCCTTAAGGGTCCAAAGTGCAAAAAAACCACAATCTTCGATGGGATATTACTCAAAAAATATGATTCATACAAACTCTCCATCTGAGCCAATGAGATTATGTTGTGCCCATATACAATAACCTCTCTCATCTTTTATTATCTCGAAGTCATTTTCTCATGGTGTCTAGTTTTCACTTGATGGGAAAAGTGTCAATTGCAATCAATGTAAAGATGCAAAGTGGTGCAACTTTGTTTCTACAAATCGAGTGACCAAATGAATTATTCATATGTATTTTGGTGGGTACATTTATAATAGTCATGGTCCTCTTTGACACCCAAACACACCAAATATCTCTAAGCTATGTTCAACTGAAAAAATCCCTTTTGAGTCTAATGTGCAAAATGGTTGCAATCTCCAGCATATTGTTACTCGAACATCATGACACTTAGAAAATTCTCACTTGAGCCTATGGGATTATATTGGGCCCCTTTATAGTAACCTCTCTTAGTTTTCCCAATCTCAAAGGTTTTTTCTTGTGGTGGTGACTTTTCACTTGAGGAAAAATTATCAAATACAAGTTTAAAGTTGCAATGAGGTGCAACTTTTGTTCTACATCTCAAGTGAGAAAATAGACCATTCCAACACATTTGGATGGCTATTTTTATAGTATGAATAGTCCTCTTTCATACCCAAACATGTTGAATTGGTCTGAGCTACATTCAACTAGCTCGATCCCTTAAGGGTCTAAAGTGAAAAAGGATAGCAATCTCTAATGGGTTATTACTCATAAACCATGATTCTAATGAACTCTCATTCCAAGCCTACATAATCATTTGGGCCTCTCTACAATAACCTCTCTCAGGTTTTGTTATCTTGGATTCATTTTCCCATGGTGTCCAATTTTCACTTGATGGAAAAAGTGTCAAATGCAAGTAGTGTAAAGATGCAAAGTGGTGCAATGTATTGCCTCTCATGTTTTAATAATTTGATACTACTTCGGTGTGTGTGTTTGTTTTAGTTTGATTTTTGATTATGTTCTAATGCATATTTGATACTCTGTTAGACATCTTTTCCGCCATTTGTTGGGCATGGCAGACAATTATGTTTATTTGCTTATGAGAATTGGACTTAAGTATGGGATATTTATGTTATGATGATGTTACTATGTGAAAATACATTGATGAGGTGATACTTAGATTCTAATTACTGTGTTTGATTCGGGTGAAGGAGACGTGGTGGCATCACTCATTCGTGAGACCTCTGCCTCACCACAACTCTCTTTCACAATGTGTTTGACTATGAGTTATATGCATATGTACATGTTGTTCGAAGTTTGGTGTTATGCAGGAATGCAAGTATCAGGTGCTAACTCTGCCAGCATTGTTGGGTTTGAGTGCACCCTACATACCCAATGGTTTCATGTGGTTACGAAGTTGGTAAGCAAGTACCCCCATTTATGTTAGTGGTTGGTTGTGCTATTGTCCATGTCTTATCTGTACATCATTTGTGTGGGTATGGTTTTAAATTAAGTCATTTCCTTTCATGGGTTTTATAAGTTGCATTTATGGCTTTGACTAGTGCTTTATGATTTTAATTTAAATACTATTGTATGGTGAGAAATATTAATTAATTAAATGTTCAATGTTGTTAATAATATTAATACTTTTGGAAAATTCTTGTGTACATTATAACTTTTATTATTATTTTCAAATGTGAGTTGTCTTTTAATTTAAATCAATAAACAGATTAATTGTTATGGATTATTTTAAAATAAAGATATGGAAATTATTATCATATTTGATTTTATTAGCAAAAGGTGATTTAATAATATATTTTAAACTTAAATTATGACTAAATTGAAATAATGTTTTGGTTTAATATTATTTAATTGTTTATTTTTAAAATTTAATTTTATTTGAAATGAAATTAAATATTAAAATACATAATTGATGTAAATTAATTAAGGAAGATGCTTCTTCTGAAAATGGAAAATTGAAAGAATGTTGTGTTAAGTGGAAATTGCATGGGAAGCTATCAGAAAATTAATGGCAATTTCTGACTTTCTTTTATTTGAAAAGGTATATTTCTAAATAGTGCTTTTTCAAAAAATCAAGAGAGGGGAAAAAGAAAAATGAAAATTTTAGTCTCCAATTGAAAAATGTTGATTTTTTTTTCTAAGGATTAAATCCTCTATATTCTATGGAATTGGAATATTCATTATATTGTTATATTTTATTTGTAGCAATATTTAGTAGAATTAATAATTATTTATTCTAGTATATACACATTTATGTATATGTGTATATATATTATATATATAGGTATGCATATAATATATATACAGGAAATGAGTATATTTAATTTAAAGGTAGAAATAAGTTTTATTTTGGAAAAATATTAATCTATGAGTAAATTTATATTAGTAGATTTTGAGTTAATATCATTTTAGTCAAATTGTATTTTGAAATATACTGTAGATTTTGATTTCATTATCATTCTAGTCTAACTTTATTTTGTAATATCAGAATAGTTGTTGAAAAACTAAGTATTGTAACCATATTCTAAATTTAGTAAATTAATGTATTAAATCTTCTTTTTACCTTGAACTGATTTTTAAAAGATAAGAATTCCACTATCTTAGAAAACACATATTTTAGAATAACCTATGTGGGGAAAAGATTTATTTTAAACGAGAAAAAAATATATAGTTAAAAAATTGAAATTAATAAGTGATTTATAATTGGTTCTAATAAATTAAGTTAATGTCTTTAATTTTTTTTTTTTTAATTTTGTTATGTTTAAATAATCATGGAATTGTCATTGCCATTCTTTAATTATATTTTTAGCAATTTTTATAAGTGTAGATATTTAATAAATGGATTATTGAAAAGTAGGAAGATATTTATTAAATCGATTATTGTCTTTCGTTAAATGGAAATATTAGTGAATTCGTTATTTTGATTTTTTTTAAATAAAAATGTTTATTTGATATGAGACTTGTGTGATTTATAATTTAATTCCTTATAGTTAATGATGTGTTATTTAATTGAATGTGACATTTTTTTTTGTTCTTGGGTGGAATTAGTGTTACCTTTAGAGGTTAGGGAAGTGTAAATGCATTTATATGGTTGCATCTTGATGGTATATTTTGATACCATGTGGGAAATTTTGGGTCATACCTTGTTGTGAGTTAAGATCCTTTTTGGTTTAACATTGTAGTACTCGTTTATTGGTTTTGTTTTAGGGAAACCATAGGGGAGAGTGGCTCTTCTTGGGTCCTGTGTACAAGTGGTCACCTTTGAAAGAGTTTCTTCAATTAAGTGAAAACCTAATTAATTTACCTAGTGGGTTGGGTTAGTTATAACATAACAAGATAAAAATATACACCTCAACCCTGCCATTAGTGCTCCCAAAGGCTAAGGATAGGTGGGAAGACCTAGTCATCAGGGACACTACCTTATCTTCATGAAAGGTAGGTGTCTCTGCATGAGTCATCCTATGGGCTGAAACCTTGAAAAAAGATGTCTTGTTAACCATAGATGGAGGAAAACCCTAAAATATAGGTAGTCTAGTGATCCATGCAAGGCCATGTGATGAAACTCTCCAATTGTGCCCCTTTTTTTCCCTTGTTCTTGTTGCCTCTTGAGTTGTTTTATTTATTGTTGATTTTTATGTTATTCCATGGGCTTGAGTCTTGGGATGTGAGTCCTTTATGTTTGAGTTTGTGGCCGAGGGTTCTTTCTTATTGACTCCTTGCACGGGGGGTGTTCTTTTGGGTTCACACAGTCAGGTGGAAATGTGCAATGCACCCATTGGGTCCCTAGGTGTGATCATGGCATAGATGCAGTTGTAGTGATCTCGAAGCTTGCATGTAGAAGATTGTACCTTTGAAGAATTCTCTCTCATTTTTATACTTTTGTATTATGATTGTACGCTTCCCACTATTATAAGGGAGGTGGCCTTGTAATGTAAATTTGGTTGTATGTTGTGTTGTATTTGTGGAAATATATTCCATGTTTGTATTTTTAACTCTGCAGATGAATATAGTTATATGAGATTTATTTTTATGAGTTTATATCTTTTTCTTTTTGTATGTATTCCATACTTATAGTATGTTTTATTCACATTTCATTCTTTCACTTTAGTTAGTATCGTTTATCGTATAATTGTTGGGTTCATTTAATTAATGCACCATGTACCCCATAGGATTAGGTTAATGCTTTATGTTATATATATGTTGTGTAAATGTTTAATGTTGCAATGTTTTATTGTTGCTTTGAAATTTTTTTTTTTGTTAATGTTGTAGTTGTCCTATGGGGTTTGTATGGTAGGGCATTATAGCTTGGTATCAGAGCAAATGTTAACAACACTAGGTATTGTAGGTTAAGTAAGCCCATTATGTTAATCTTGTTGTGTAACTTTCAACTTATGTAATCCCTTTCTTGTTGCGTAGAATCATGCCTAGGGTTCAAGGATGTGGACATAGTCGTGGTCGAGGCCATGGTGGTTGTGGAGCTAGACGTCATAATTATCCACCTTAGAGCTCCAATGAATCACAGTAGGAGGAAAATCAAGGTTCATAGAACAACCCTCTGGGTGGAGGCCCTAATCCAGATCATCCAATTCAGGGTGGTGAGCAGTTGCGACATTTGTTGGACAATGTTCTTGGCCATCTGGGTCTTAGGAAAGATGAGCAACAAGTGATCAGAGAGAGAGAGAGTGATCGCCAAGGAGGAATGACTCACTACCAGATTAGGATGTCGTGGCCGCTAGACATATGAGAGATCTCCTCAAGGCACGTCCTCCTATTTATGATTGATCTAGCAAAGGTTTTGAAGCTGAAACTTGGCTTATTGATTTGGATCGATGCTTTTCTATGCATCCCTATGGTAGTAATACTAGGGAAAGGTGTGCCATCATGCACCTCAGAGGATTTTCATCGATATGGTGGTGATTGTAAGAACATAAATTACACCTTGACATCAGTTCAGTTACATGGGAATTGTTCTTAGAACGGTTCAAGGCCTGTTTCTTATATGATCACTTGAGGAAGTAAAAGGTAGATGAATTCCATGACTAAGAGATAGATGCAAATGTTCGTAGAGAAGTATGAGTGTCACTTCTTTGAGCTTAAGAAGTATGCTAGAATTGCTAATGAGGAGGCTATGCTAGTACAACATTTTTTTAGAGGTTTCAATGCCAGGATTAATGGAGGTTTTGAATCTTCTAGCCAAAAATGATGGAGGTTGTTGTCAAGAAATCTCACCTTGTGGAGGGGAATTTAACCTTGGCATTAGGATGTCACATTGGAGTTCAGATCAAAGTACTCCTATTGTAGGTGGTAGTTCTCAAGTTGTAGGTCCTTCTAGGGCTCATTTTACACCTACTAAGGGTGGAAAGTAGTAGTTTTAGTTGAATAATATTCCCTCTCAGTCTCATCAGAGCAATAGATTTCAATCTAGGAGAAACCATCATTGGCAGAGATCACAGCATAATCGGGTCGAGCAGCCAGCATAGTCTTCACAACCTGCATCTATTTGTGGTAGCTATCAACAGTTTAATGTTCTGACTAGTGTCATATGTTTTGGCCATGGTAATGGGTGTTTCAGTTGTGGGAAGCAGAGAAATATTGCTATATAGTGTCTGCAGAGAGCACTATAGGGTTTAGTCAAAGGTCAGCAACATCTAAGCTGACAGTTGGAGAAGGTGGCAGGTCTCATTAGGTTTTTGTCATGGTGGATAATCGCTAGCCTGATCACTAGGGCATGGTGGTGGAGGTATTAGGTTTTTTGTAGGGCACTCCTATTTTTATAATTTTTGATTTTTGTGCCTCAGATTGCTTTATTTTCCCTTCAATTGATAAGCATTGTAATATGGTTGTGACAAAGCAAGGCATTAAGTGGCATGTTGAATTAGGTTATGGGGAAAAAGTGTCATTGGAGTCTCTTGTTCCAGGATATAAGTTTGGAGTTTGATTCAGTTGTGACTTCAGTGGATATTTAGATTCTTCCCCTAGTTTCTTATGATGTTGTATTGGGGATTGATTGGTTAAGTGCACACTAGGTGACAATTGACTATCGTCGTAAGTTTGTTTGTTGTCAAGATGATTCTAGAGGTGAGGTTGAAATTGTTGGCATTCAAAAGCATATCTCCTTGAGGATTATATTTGTAATGAAATTGAAGAAGTGTTTCCATCAAGGGTGTCAGTTGTTCACTATCTCAATTAGTGACCTGGATATGGAGGAGAGTCGATAAGTGAATTTAGATGATTATCCTCTCTTGAAGGAGTTTTTTTTGACATCAAATTCCAAATTGATCTCATTCTAGGAGTTGAGCCTATCTCTAAGGCTCCTTATTGGATGACAACTTAGGAGCTTCAAGAGCTCTATTTATAGTTGGAAGAATTTCTTGAAAAGGGGTTTGTCCATCCTAGTGTTTCCCCTTGGGGAGCACTGGTCATTTCATGAAAACGAAGGATGGTTCACTTCATTTGTGTATTGATTATAGGAATTTGAACAAGGTGACAGTGAAGAATCGCTAGCCCTTGTTGAGGATTGATGATCTATTTGACTAGATCAAGGGAGCAAAGGTGTTCTCTAAACTTGACCTCAAATCAGGATATGATCAGTTGTGGATTGTTGAGGAGGATATTTACAAAACTTCATTTCATACCCGATATGGACATTATGAATTTAATTTCATTCCATTTGGGTTAACTAATACACCCTCAGTTTTCATGAGCTTAACGAATGGTGTTTTCTGGACCTATTTGGACTAATATATGCTTGTGTTTCTCAATTACATACTTATCTACTCTAGATCCATGGAGGAACATGAAGAACACTTGAAGTTGGTGTGGCAGTGCTTGAGAGAAAACCAATTGTTTGCAAATGTGGAAAAGTGTGAATTTTATGTCTGAAGTGAAATACTTGAGGCATGTGATCTTTGGAGAAGGAATTTTTGTAGATCCCTCATAAATACAAGTTATTAAAGATTGGCCTACTCCCAAAAATGTTTCAAAAATTCATAGCTTTATGGGTTTGGTGGGCTATTATTGGCATTTTGTATAGGTTTTCTCTAGGGTTGCACATCCCATCACCTCTCTGTAGAGTAAAGGAAAGAAATATGATTAGTCTAAACAGTGCCAGTTAGATTTTTGAACTCTTAAAGAGAAGCTAACTAGTGCACCTATTCTTGTTGTTCCTGATCTAACAAAGGACTTTTTGGTTTGCACAAATGCATCCTTGGAAGGGTTAGGGGTTGTTTTGATGCAAGAACATAGGGTGATAGCTTATGAGTCACGTAAGATCAAGGACCATGAGCTAAATTACCCTACTCATGACTTGAAGTTGGCTGTATTTTTTCATGCCCTACTAAGGTGGAGGCATTTCTTGTTGGGCCACAAATTGGAGCTGCATAGTGACAATTACAATTTGCAATAAATTTTAATGCAACTCAATCTTAATGGTAGGTATAGAATATGGATGGAATTCCTCTATGAGTGCAATTTTTAAGTGAAATATATCTAGGGAAAGGAGAATGTAGTTGAAAATTCTCTAAGCCATCGTTGTAATGAGTTATCCTCTAGGAATCTTGAGGTTGACCTAAAAGTTTAGATTCTTGGAGAATTTCCTTCAAACAGTTGGTTCCAGGAGATGAAGTCAGAGATGGAGTCGGGTAGAGTGCTTGAGAAAAGGTTTTATGGTTGTACTCTTGATTTTGATGTAATTTTTTGACGTTTGGGTCCTATATATGTTCCTTCCTCTGAGGGTCTCTATACCCTAATCATGTCTAAAGCACATCAAGCTCATTATTTGGCTCATCCAAGAGTTAAAAATATGTATGAAGATCTTCATCTGTTGTACTTTTGGGTAGGGATGAAGAGGGATATAGAGGATCTTGTGGCAAGCTTCCTAGAGTGTCAGAGGATAAATGTAGAGCACCATCATCCAGCAGGTCTTCTGTAGCACAATCTAATTCTAAAATGGAAATGGAATATTATATCCATAGAATTCATTGTTGGGTTGTCAATGACTATACGTCGACATGATGCTATTATGGTCAAAGTTGATAGGTTGAACAAGGTGGCACATTTCTCACCCATTTGGTCTTCTTATACTGCATCGTTTGTGGCTAAAATCTTCATGGATGATATTTTGAGGTTGCATGGAATCCTATGAAGAATCATTTCTGACAAAGATCCAGTGTTCACTTTTGCATTGTGGACCTCATTGGAACATTCCTTAGGAACACAATTGAACCTTAGTTGTGCTTACCATCCAAAAATAGATGGTCAAACCAAAAGGGTCAATCAGGGTCTTTAGGACATTTTTTCGTAGGTATGTTATGGATCATCAGTCTCAATAGGAAGACTATCTACATTTGGTTGATTTTTCCTACAAAAATGGTTATCATAGTTCAATCAGGATGCTACCATTCTAGGATTTTTATGGTCACCCATGTCAAACACCCTTAGAGTTGAGAATGTTTGGAGGATAGGATTCTTCTTGTGCTAGAGATGCTATAGGAAATGGAGCATCAAGTCACTTGCATCACAGAGCACTTGGTAGTGGCTCAGGATAGGAAGAAGAAGTATGCCAATGCTCATAGGGTTGATCATTAGTTTTCAGTGGGTGATCGTGTGTTTCTTTTTATGCATCCATGAAAGAGCCCTATCCATTATGTAAAAGGTTCCAAGTTGGCTCCTCATTTTGTTGGTTTGTTTGAGGTTCTAGAGAGGATTGGACCCATTGCTTACCATTTGGAATTGCCACCTAGCCTTGCACACATTCATGATGTGTTCCATGTTTCTATTCTTAGGCCTTATTTTCCTGATTTATCTCATGTACTTAATTGCAATGCTCTATAGGTCAAGGATGGGAAGCTTGCACTAGAGCCCATGGTCGTTTTGTAGAATAGGATACTCACACTCAAGAGTAGAGATATTGATCAGGTGTGGGTCCAATGGGACCTGAATGATGAGTCTTCAATGACATTGAAGGATGCATCCTGCATCCGAGAATATTTTCCTTATTTTTTTATGGCTTCAAAGAGTAATCCTAGTTGTAGGGGGGAGGATGTAGTGTCTCTCATGTTCTAATACTTTGATACTACTTTGGTGTGTGTTTTTATTTTAGTGTGATTTTAAATTATGTTGTGATCCATAATTGATACTCTATTAGACATCTTTTCTACAATTTGTTAGGTGTGGCAGACGGTTATATTTATTTTCTTATGAGAGTTGGACTGAAGTGTGGGATACTTATGTTATGATGATGTTACTATGTGAAATTACATTGATGAGGTGATTTTTAAGATTTTGATTATTGTGTTTGATTCGGGTGTAGGAGACAAGGCAGCATCGCTCATCCATGAGCGTCCTACCTCACCACAACTCTCTTTCACAATGTGTTTGACTATGATTTATATGCATATGTACATGTTGTTCGATGTTTGGTGTTATGTAGGAATGCAAGTACTGGGAGTCGACTCCACCAGCATTGTTAGGTTTGAGTGCACCCTACATACCCAATGTTTTGATGTGGTTAGGGAGTTGGTAAGACAGTATCCCTAACAATGTTAGTGGTTGGTCCTATGGTTGTTCATATCGTATCTGTATGTCATTGATGTGGGTATGGTTTTAAATTAAGTCATTTTCTTTCATAGGTTTTATAAGTTGCATTTATGGATTTGACTAGTGCTTTATGATTTAATTTAGATTCTATTCTATGGTGCAAAATATTAATTAATTAAATGTTCAATGTTGTTAATAATATTAATACTTTTAGAAAATTCTTGTGTACATTAGCACTTTTATTATTATTGTAAAGTGTGAGTTATATTTTAATTTAAATGAATAAATAGATTATTTTTTATGGATTAATTTAAAATAAAGATATGGAAATTATTATCAAATTTGATTTTATTAGCAAAAGGTGATTTAATAATATATTTTAAACTTAAATTATGACTAAGTTAAAATAATGTTTTAGTTTAATATTATTTAATTGTTTATTTTGAAAAATTAATTTTATTTGAAATTAAATTAAATATTAAAATGCATAATTGGTGTAAATTAATTAAGGAAGACACTTCTTCTGAAAATTGAAAGAATGTTGTGTTAAGTGGCAGTTGCATGGGGAATTGTCAAAATATTACTTGCAATTTCTGACTTTTTGTTATTTGGAAAGTTATATTTCAAAATAGTGTTTTTTTCAAAAAAACAAGAGAGGGAAAAAGAAAAATGAAAATTCTAGTCTACAACTGAAAAATGTTGAATTTTTTTCAAAGGATTAAATCCTCTGTGTAGTTTTTTTTCAAATTATTTTGAGAGGATTACATTTTGGTTTTGCTAGGAATTTCTTTTGAATCTATGTTGCTGGGATTTTGAATCTCCGGATTTTAGAAGGTTGTAGCTAGGTGAAATTGCTCAACACAACATTTCATCCTCAATTAGAAATAAGCGAAGGACTCCACATAATTTAAATTTTGTAAATTGATCTCTGTAAACTTAGTTTTAAAAGAGAAAATAATTTATGTTGAAAAGGGAAAATTTTCTTTCTATGAATGTTTGGGAAATCCTATTCTTTGTAATTAGATTTATTTGCATGTAGATTTCTCCTTCTTCTATATATCTAATTCTTGATTCTTGTTGTAAATAATTGAAATTTAATTCCCTTTGTCCATAGTATCTTCTCAGTTATAAATCTCTATAATTTTCTTTCCATTTGAGAATCCTCTTCTTGTTCCTCATATTTACCCAATGTGTTCATTCTGGAAATTTTTGCACCTTCTTTTTTGTTTTTGTAATTATTTTCATGGGAAATTTGATGGATAATATATATGTATATATATAATATATATATTACTATTTGAAATTTATTATAAACCCATGTCATTGTTGTTGGCATCGTACGACGAAATGGGAAAATGTTTGATTTCACTGTCTATATTGTTTTTTTTTTGGTGTATATATATTTATCATGGGGGAAGGCTGAGGGAGGCATTTCCTCCCACTACCGCCCCCATAAGGGGATGGTGATTTGGAGGCAGAGCCTCCACTACCCTCACCACTCCTTAGTGCAACCATGGGAAAGGGGGGTGCGACTATGCTTACAGTTGTTGCTCCCCAAATTCATATGTGCCCATTCTTATAAAATAAGACCTACGTAGTATGCTTGCCTTTGTAGCCTATTTAATTCATTGGCCTTCAATTTTTTTTCAATGCAATTTTATTAAGATATAAAATTTATATATATTATATTATATTATGTTATGTGGTAGTTTTAATATTATTTTGTTGGATATATAACATATATATATGTGTGTGTGTGTGTGTGTATGTTTTGTGGAATTGGAATATTCATTATATTGTTCTATTTTATTTGTAGCAGTATTTAGTAGAATTAATAATTATTTATTTTGGTATATACACATATATGTATATGTCTATATATATTATATATATAGGTATGCATATAGTGTATATATAGGAAATGATTATATTTAATTGAAAAGTAGAAATAAGTTTTATTTTGGAAAAATATTAATCTATGAGTAAATTTATATTAGTAGATTCTGAGTTAATTATCATTTTAGTCAAATTGTATTTTGAAATATACTTTGTAGATTTTGATTTCATTATCATTCTAGTCTAACTGTATCAAAATAGTTGTTGAAAAACTAAGTATTGTCATCAAATTCTGAACTAAGTAAATTAATGTATTAAATCTACTTTTTACTTTGAACTCATTTTTAAAATATTAGATTTCCACTATCTTAAAAAAATCAGATTTTAGAATAATCTATGTGGTTAAAAGATTTATTTTAAACCTAAAAAAAAAATATAGTGAAAAAATTGAAATTAACAAGTGATTTATAATTGGTTTTAATAAATTAAGTTAATGTCTTTAATTTTTTTTTAAGTTTATTTTATTATGTTTAAATAATCATGGAATTGTCATTTCTATTCTTTAATTATATTTTTAGCAAGTTTGTAAGTGTAGATATTTAATAAATGAATTATTTAAAAGTAGGAAGATATTTATTAAATCGATTATTGTCTTTGGTTAAATGGAAATATTAGTGAATTCCTTATTTTGATTTTAATAAATGAAAATGTTTATTTGATATGAGACTTGTGTGATTTATAATTTAATTCCTTATAGTTAATGATGTGTTATTTAATTGAATGTGACATTTTATTTTGTTCTTGGGTGGAATTATTGTTACCTCTAGAGGTTAGGGAAGTGTAAATGGATTTCTATGGTTGGATCTTGATGGTGTATGTTGATACCATGTGGGTAATTTTTGGTCATACCTTGTTGTGAGTTAAGATCCTTTTTGGTTTAACATTGTGGTACCCATTTCTTTGTTTTGTTTTAGGGAAACCATAGGGGGGAGTGGGTCTTCTTGGGGCTAGTGTACAAGTGGTCACCCTTGAAAGATTTTACCTAATTAATTTACCTAGTGGGTTGGGTTAGTTATCACATAACAAGATCAAATTAGACACCTCACCCCTGTCATTAGTCGGTTGGGTTAGTTATCACATAAGAAGATAAAATTATACCTTCTCTTCATGAAAGGTAGGTTGCTCCGCATGAGTCATCCTATGGGGTGAAACCTTGAAACAAGATGTTTTGTTAACCCTAAATTGAGGTAACCCCTAGATTATGGGTAGTCTAGTGAATCCATGTAAGGCCATGCGATGACACTCTCCAATTGTGCCCATTTTTTTCCTTTTTATTTTTGCCTTTGGAGTTGTTTTATTTATTGTTGATTTTTATGTTGTTTCGTGGGCTTGAGTCTTGGGATGTGAGTCATTTATGTTTGAGTTTGTGGCCAGGGGTTCTTTATTATCAACTCCTTGTATGAGGGGTGTTATTTCAGGTTCACATGGTTGGGTGGAAATGTGCAATGCACCAATTGGATCCTTATGTGTGATTGTGGCATAGATGCACTTGCAGTGATGTCAAAGCTCACATGGAGATGATTGTACCTTTGAAGAATTCTCTCTCATTTTGTAATTTTGTATTATGATTATACCCTTCCCAATGTTATAAGGGAAGTGGCCTTGTATTGTAACTTTGGTCATATGTTGTGTTGTATCTATGGAAATATATTCCATGTTTGTATTTTTAACTCTAAAAATGAATATAAATATATGTGATTTATGTTTATGAGTTTATATCTTTTTCTTTTTTTATGTATGCCATACTTATAGTATGTTTTATTCGTGTTTCTTTCTTTCTCTTTAGTTAGTATTGTTTATCATATAATTGTTGGGTTCATTTAAGTAATGCACCATGTACCCCATAGCATTAGGTTAATGCTTTATGTTAAACATATGTTGTATAAATGTTTAATGTTACAATGTGTTATTGTTGTTTTGAAAAAAAAAAAAAATTGTTAATATTGTAATTGTCCTGTGGGGTTTGTATGGTGGGGCATTACAACTTGGTATCAGAGAGAAGGTTAACAACACTAGGTATTGTAGGTTAAGTAATCCCATTAAGTTAATCTTGTTGTGTAACTTTGAACTTATGTAATCCCTTTCTTGTTGCTTAGAATCATGCCTAGGGGTCGGGGCCATGGTGGTCATGGAGATGGCCATCATAATTTTCCACCTTAGAGCTCCCATGAATCAAAGCATGAGGAAAATCAAGGTTCTCGAAACAACCCTCCGAGTGGAGGCCTTAATCCAGATCAGCCAATAAAGGGTGGTGTGAAGTTATGAAATTTGTTGGAAGATGTTCTTGGTCATGTGGGTCTTAGGTAGAATGAGCAACAGGTGATCAGAGAGAGAAAGTGGTCACTGAGGAGGAATGAGTTGCTAGTAGATCAAGATGTTGTGGCTGGTAGACATATGAGATATCTCCTTAGAGCATGTCCTCCTATTTATGCTAGCTCTAGCAAAGGTTTGGAAGCTGAAACTTGGCTTATTGATATGGATCGATGCTTTTTTATGCATCCCTATGGTAGTAATACTAGGGAAAGGTGTGCCATCATTCACATAAGAGGATTTACATCCACATGGTGGCAATTGTAAGAACATAAATTACACCTTCACATCACTTCAGTTACATGGGAATTGTTCTTAGAATGGTTCAGGGCTCATTTCTTATATGATCACTAGAGGTAGTGTGAGGTAGATGAATTCCATGACTAAGAGATAGATGGAAATGTTTGTAGAGAAGTATGAGTGTCGCTTCTTTGAGCTTAAGCAGTACACTAGAATTGCTAATGAGGAGGCTATGCTAGTACAACATTTTGTTAGAGGTCTGAATGCTAGGATTAATGGAGGTCTTTGAATCTTTGAGCCGAAGATGATGGAGGTTGTTGTTGAGAAATCTCACCTTGTGGAGGAGAATTTAACCTTGGCATTAGGAGGTCACGTTGTATTTTAGATCAGAGTACTCCTGTTGCATGTGGTGGTTCTCATGGTGGGAAATCTCAAGTTGTAGGTCCTTCTAGGGTTCATTCTGCACCGACTAAGGGTGGACAATAGTAGTTTCAGTTGAATAATATTCCCTCTTAGTCTCATCAAAGCAATAGATTTCAATCTAGGAGAAACCATAATTGGCAGAGATTGTAGCATAATCAGGTCAATCAGCCAACACAGTCTTCATAACCTACATCTAGTTGTGGTAGTTATTAGAAGTCTAATGTCCTGACTTGTGTCAGAGGTTTTGGCCATGGTAATGGGTGTTTCAGTTGTGGGAAGAAGGGAAATATTGCTAGACAGTGTCTACAGAGGAGCACTATAGGTTTTAGTCAGAGGTCGGCAACATCAGAGCTGACAATTGGAGATGGTGGTAGGTCTCATCAGGTTTTCATCATGGTGCATAACCATCAGGATGATCACCAGGGAAATGTGGTGGAGGTATTAGGTTTGTTTCAAGGCACTCTTATTTTTATAATTTTTGATTTTGGAGCCTCAAATTTCTTTATTTCCCCTTCAATTGTTAAGCATTGTAATGTGGTTGTTCATGTCCTCATAAGCTAGAGGCATTTCTTGTTGGGCCACAAGTTCGAGCTACACAGAGACAATTTCAATTTGCAATACATTTTAACATAGTTGAATCTTAATGCTAGGTAGTGAAGATGGATTCAATTCCTTTGCGAGTGCGATTTTGAAGTGAAATATATTCAGGGCAAGGAGAATGTAGTGGAAAATTCTCTAAGCCATCGTTGTCATGAGTTATCCTCTGTGACTCTTGAGGTTGACCTAAAAGGTTATATTCTTGGAGCACTTCCTTTAGACAACTAGTTCCAGGAGATGAAGTTAGAGATGGAGTCAAGTAGAGTGCTTGAGGGAAGGTTTTCTAGTCATACTCTTGCTTCTGATGGACTTTTTCGATGTTCAAGTCGCATATATGTTCCTTCCTCTGAGGGTCTTTCTACCCTAATCATGTTTGAAGCACATCGAGATCATTATTTTTCTCATCGAAGAGTTAAAAAGATGTATGCAGATCTTCATCCATTGTAATTTTGGGTAGGGATGAAGAGGGATATAGAAGATCTTGTGGCAAGATGTCTGGAGTGTTAGAGGGTAAAGGTAGACCACCATCATCCAGCAAATCTTTTGCAGCCCAATCTCATTCTAGAATGGAAATGGGATATTATATCCATAGAATTCATTGTTGGGTTGTTGATGACTACACGTCGGCATGATGCTATTATGGTCACCATTGATAGGTTGAACAAGGTGGCACATTTCTCTCCCATTTGGTCTTCCTATACTATATCATTTATGGCTAGAATATTCATGGATGATATTGTGAGGTTGCATGAAATCCTACGAAGAATCATTTCTGACAGAGATCTAGTGTTCACTTTTGCATTATGGACCTCATTGGAACATGCCTTAGGAACACAATTGAGCTTCTGTTCTTCTTACCATCTAGAAATAGATGGTCAAACCAAAAGATTTAATCAAGCTCTTGAGGACATGTTTCATATGTATGTTATGGTTCATCAGTCTCGATGGGAAGACTATTTGTATTTGGTTGATTTTTCCTACAATGATGGTTACCGCAGTTCAATCATGATGCCACCATTCTAGGATTTTTATGGTCACCCGTGTCGAACACCCTTGAGTTGGGACCATTTGGAGGACAATATTCTCCTTGGGCTAGATATGCTATAGGAAATGGAGCAACAAGTCACTTTCATCAAAGAGCACTTGGTAGTGGCTTTGGATAGGAAGAAGAAGTATGTCGATACTCATAGGGGGTATCATTAGTTTTTAGTGGGTGATCATGTGTTTCTTTGTGTGTGTCCACGAAAGAGCCCTATCCATTATGGAAAAGGTTCCAAGTTCGCACCTCATTCTATGGGTTTGTTTCAGGTTCTAGAGAGGATTGGACCCATTGCTTACCATTTGGCCTTTCCACCTAGCCTTGCACACATTCATGATGTGATCCATGTTTCTATTCTTAGGCCTTATTTTCCTAATTTATCTCATGTACTAGACTGGAATGCTCTATAGGTCAAGGACGAGAAACTTGCACTGGAGCCTATGGTCATTTTGTAGCATAGGATACTCACACTCAGGAGCATAGAGATTGATCAAGTGTGGGTCCAATGGAACCCGAATGATGTGTCTTCAATTATATGGGAAGATGCATCCTACATTCGAGCATCTTTTCCTTATGTGTTTTACGCCTTCCAAGAGTAATCCTAGTTCTAGAGAAGAGGATGTAGTGCCTCTCATGTTCTGATACTTTGATACTGCTTTGGTATGTGCGTTTATTTTAGTTTGATTTTGTATTATGTTCTCATGCATATTTGATACTCTATTAGATATATTTTCTACCATTTATTTGGTGTGGCAGGTAGTTATATTTATTTTCTTATGATAGTTGGACTTAAGTGTGGGATACTTATGTTATGATGATGTTACTATGTGAAATTACATTGATGAGGTGATTTTTTAGATTTTGATTATTTTGTTTGATTTGGGTGAAGGAGATGAGGTGGCATCACTCATCCAGGAGTACCCCACCTCACCACAACTCTCTTTCACAATGTGTTTGACTATGATTTATATGCATATGTACATGTTTTTTGATGTTTGGTGTTATGAAGTAATGTAGGTACCGAGAGTCGACTCCACCAACATTGTCGGGTTTGAGCACACCCTACATACCCAATGGTTTTATGTGGTTAGGGAGTTGGTAAGAAATTACCCCCGAAAATTTCAGTGGTTGGTCCTATGGTTGTTCATATCTTATCTGTACATCATTCATGTGGGTATGGTTTTAAATTAAGTCATTTTCTTTCATAGGTTTTATAAGTTGTGTTTATGGCTTTGAATAGTGCTTTATGATTTAATTTAAATACTATTCTATGGTGTGAAATATTAATTAATTAAATGTTCAATGTTGTTAATAATATTAATACTTTTGGAAAATTCTTGTGTACATTAGCACTTTTATTATTATTGTAAAGTGTGAGTTATCTTTTAATTTAAATCAATAAATAGATTAATTGTTATGGATTATTTTAAAACAAAGATATGGAAATTATTATCATATTTTATTTTATTAGAAAAAGGTGATTTAATAATATATTTTAAACTTAAATTATGACTAAGTTGATATAATGTTTTAGTTTAATATTATTTAATTGTTTATTTTCAAAAGTTAATTTTGTTTGAAATGAAATTAAATATTAAAATGCATAATTGGTGTAAATTAATCAAGGAATATGGTTCTTCTGAAAATTGAATGAATGCTGTGTTAAGTGGCAATTGCATGGGGAATTGTCAAAAAATTAATGGAAATTTAT
This sequence comes from Sequoiadendron giganteum, assembly GCA_007115665.2. Lineage (NCBI taxonomy): Eukaryota > Viridiplantae > Streptophyta > Pinopsida > Cupressales > Cupressaceae > Sequoiadendron > Sequoiadendron giganteum. The sequence goes on from CM021101.1 coordinate 527,075,522, forward strand.
GACCTTTTTTTTCTTGAAAAGGTATATTTCCAAATAGTGCTTTTTCGAAAAAGCAAGAGAGGGGAAAATACAAATGAAAATTCTGGTCTACAACTGAAAAATGTTGAATTTTTTTCTAAGGATTAAATCTTCTATGTGGTTTTTCGTCGAGTTATGTTGAGAGGATTACATTTTGGTTTTGTTGGGAATTTCTTTCGAATTTGTGTTGCTGGGATTTCGAATCTCCGGATTTTAGAAGGTTGCAGCTGGCTAGAATTGCTCAACACGACATTTCATCCTCAAATCAAAATAAGCAAAGGATTCCAGATAATTTCTATTTTGTAAATTGATCTTTGTAAATTTTAGTTTTAAAAGAGAAAAGAATTTATGTTGAAAAGGGAAAATTTTCTTTGTGTGAATGTTTCAGAAATCCTATTCTCTGTAATTAGATTTATTTTCCTGTAGATTTCTCTTTCCTCTTTGTATTTTATTCTCGATTCTTGTTGTAAATAATAAAAATTTCACTCCCTTTGTCCATAGTATCTTCTTAGTTATAAACCTTTGTAAAATAAATTTTGTTTGAGAATGCTCTTGTCGTTCCCTGTATTTACCCAATTTGTTCATTTTGGAAATTTTTGCACCTTCTCTTTTGTTGTTGTAATTATTTTCATGGGACAATTTATGGATAGTATATATATGTATATATATATAATATATATATATATATATATATATATTTTGAAATTTACTATAAACCCTTATCATTGTTGCAGGCGTCGTACGACGAAATGGGGAAATGTTTGATTTCACAGTCTATATTGTTTTGTTTTTTTGGTGTATATATATTTATGGTGGAGGAAGGTTGAGGGAGGTGTTGCCTCCCACTGCCACCCCCATTAGGGGATGAGGATGTGGAGGCAAAGCCTCAACCGCCCTCCCCATTCCTTAGTGCAACCATGGGAAAGGGTGGGTACGACTGTGCTTATAGACACCCCTCCCCCAATTCATATGTTCCCAATCTTATGAAATAAGACCTACGTAGTATGCTTTCCTTCACCACCTATTTAATTCATCGGCCTTCTATTTTTTTCAATGCAATTTTATTAATATATAAAATATATATATTATATTATATTATGTTTTGTGGTAGTTTTAATATTATTTTGTTGGATATATATATACATATATGTATGTGTATACATTTTGTGGAATTGAAATATTCAGTATATTGTTGTGTTTTATTTGCAGTAGTATTTGGTAGAGTTAATAATTATTTATTTTGGTATATACACATATATGTATATGTGTATAGATATATATAAATATTTATATATATATAGTTATGCATGTAGTAAATATACATGAAATGAGTATATTTAATTGAAAGTTAGAAATAAGTTTTATTCTAGAAAAATTTTAAACTATGAGTAAATTTATATTAGTAGATTCTAAGCTAATTATCATTTTAGTCAAATTGTATTTTGAAATATACTATAGATTTTGATTTCATTATCATTGTAGTCTAACTGTATTTTGTAATACTAGAATAGTTGTTGGAAAACTAAGTATTGTAATCAGATTTTGAACTTAGTAAATTAATGTAATAATTTATTTTTTTACTTTGAACTGATTTTTAAAAGATTAGATTTCCACTATCTTAGAAAAATCACATTTTAGAATAATTTGCATGGGGAAAATATTTATTTTAAACCAGAAAATAAATATATAGTTAAAGAATTGAATTTAATAAGTGATTTATATTTGGTTTTAATAAATTAAGTTAATGTCTATAATTTTTTATAAATTATATTTTGTTATGTTTAAATAATCATGGAATTGTCATTGCCATTCTTTAATTAGATTGTTAGCAAGTTTGTAAGTGTAGATATTTAATAAATGGATTATTTAAAAGTAGGAAGGTATTTATTAAATCAATTATTTTCTTTGGTTGAATGGAAATATTAGTGAATTCCTTATTTTGATTTTAATAGATTAGAATGTTTATTTGGTATGAGACTTGTGTGATTTATAATTTAATTCCTTATAGTTAATGATGTGGTTTTATTTAATTGAATGTGACATTTTAGTTTGTTCTTGGGTGGAATTAGTGTTACCTCTAGAGGTTAGGGAATTGTGAATGCATTTCTATGGTTGCATCTTTATGGTGTATGTTGATACCATGTGTGAAATTGTGGGTGGTAACTTGTTGTGAGTTAAGATCCTTTTTGGTTTAACATTTTGGTGCCTGTTTCTTTGATTTGTTTTAGGAAAACCATAGGGGGCAGTGGATCTTCTTGGGGCCAGTGTACAATTGGTCACCCTTGAAAGAGTTTCCCTAATTAAGTGAAAACATAATTAGTTTACCTAGTGGGTTGGGTTAGTTATCACATAACAAGATAAAAATATACACCTCACCCCTACCATTAGTGATCCAAAAGGCTAAGGGCGGGTGTGAAGACTTGGTTAATAAGGTCACTACCTTGTCTTCATGAAAGGTAGGTGGGTCCACATGAGTCACCCTATGGGGTGAAAACTTGAAACAGGTTGTCTAGTTAACCATAGATTGAGGTGGCTCCTAGATTATAGGTAGTCAAGTGAATCAATGCGAGGCCATGCAATGACACTCTCCCATTGTTCCTCCTTTTTTCCCTTGTTCTTGTTTCCTTTGGAGTTGTTTTATTCAATTTTGATGATTATGTTGTTCTGTGGGCTTGAGTGTTGGGATGTGAGTCATTTATTTTTGAGTTTTTGGTCGAGGGTTCTTTCTTATCGACTCCTTGAAGAGAAAAACAAGGATCAAATAGATTCCCAATAATGCGGAATACATTCCCTTAACACTAATACAATAGAGGAGGAGAGCTTAAAACAAGTTTCAATAGCATAAAAAACTACTTGAGATGAATACAACATGTAAAATAGAGATTACACAAAATTGAGCATTCATAGTTGACACAAGATATACGTGGGAAAACATTTACAAGTAAAAAACCCACCACACAAAGTCAAGACAATTGTATTATAGTAATAGAAATGGTTACATACAATATACAACCTTCTCTGATCAGCTCACAATAGTACTTCCAAAATTTTCTCACTGTTACAATGTTATCTCTCACATATAGTTCGAGATCATTTTATTTGCAATCACGTACTCCACTCACATAAGTCATACGATGCATTTAATTATACTCAATCAACCACTGATAAAAAGGTACATCAATCTTTGATCAAATTGCACCAATGATCTTCCCATGTCGATCTTCCTGCATCGAGCCACCCAAGCATTAATGCCACCACCCAAATCGAGTCCTGCTTGCTAGCCAAAAATGGCCTACAATAATTGTTGCTGCTACAAATGGCATTGGCCAACCAAAAACAGCCAACCTGCCACATGTCTAATTTCCATTTGCCTATCACTCCTACCACTGAGTCCAACTTGGTCAATCACAGGTTTGAGCCCATCTGAGCTCCCTTCGTTCTTACCACTCCATTATCGAGCTCGGTCGACCCATCTGCGGTATGGCGATGAGCTCGACCAAGCTCACCCTGACTTCACCAAGCCCTAACATTCCTTCGTACCATGCTACCGTAGTCGGCTTCAAGACTCACCGTGGTAATGTGGTAGAAGACTTGGCATATTGTTGGTGGTCTTATCGCGCTAAGGTGGACGCCATTAGGCCACCCCGTAGTAGGGCGGTAACCATCAGCTTGACCCTCTAGTGGTCTTACCATGGCCACCATGGTGAGTGAACTCACTGACTGCAGTGGTGGCGGTAACTGCTAAGACCACTACAGATGATCTCACCGCGGCCACTACAGTGAGTGGATCTACCGAATGTGGTATGGCAGTAACCACCAACAAAACTATAGGTGGCTTCACCGCAGCCACTGTGGTGAGGGCCATAGCCAACCATGGTAAGGAAATGGTGGAGCTTCAAACCACCAATAGACAAGGACTGTGGTTTACTACGCTACTACAATAACAAAGAGTGATGATTGCGATAGGGTGGTGAACTGCCAAGGCAGATGGAAAGACTATTATCGGGGCCACTATAGTGAGGAAGGAGACCATGCATGGTAATGAGGGAACCACCAAAACCTTCACCGTGGTACTGCTAGAGTAGAATGGAAGACCACCATGGTATGGCGGTAAAGGCAAAAAATTGAATTTTTCACCAAGTCCTAAAAAGTAGAGGTCCAAGTTGGTAATTGAGGCATAATTTCTCAACAAGCTCCCACTTGATGAAGATTCCCAACTTCATACACACTCTGAAAAAATTACTAATGGTCATAGGCCCCAAGGCCCATCGATTCTACGCACCATCTAAACTTTTATATGCTCATAGGCTTCATTAAAGCATCTACAACATTCTTCAAGGTGTCAACGTTTTCCAAACTTACCTTGCCATCTTCAAACATATCCCTCATGAAGTGATATTGCACATCAATGTGCTTGGTCCTAGCATGAAAGGTTAGATTCTTTGCCAAACAAATGGAACTTTGATTGTCACAATAGATTGAAATCTTCCCAACATTAAATCCAATGTCTGAACACAAATGGTTTAACCAAACAACCTCTTTATATGCATGAGTTGCAGCCATGTACTTTGCCTCTGTCGTGGATAAAGCAACTACAACTTGTTGCTTACTCATCCAATTGATTGCTCCACCATTAAGCATGAAAGTGTATCTACTGGTGGATCGCCTACTGTCAATGTCCCCTACCCAATGTGAATAAAAATATACATGAATGTTGAGAGTCCTCTGTGATGCAACTAAAATGCCATGGTAACATAGGACATAGTCTGAAGTCCCCTTCAAATACGTAAATACTCTCTTCACAACATCTCAATGTTATCTTTTTGGATTCACCATAAATCGGCTTAGGACTCCCACTGCTTGGGTAATGTTTGGTCTTGTATAGACCATAACATACATTAAACTACCAACAACACTTGCATAAGACACACTAGTCATGTCCTCCATCTCAATAGCTCACTTTGGGCTATCTTCAACAGACAACTTAGTTCCATGCATGATTGAAACAACAATCTACTTGCAATCATCCATGCTAAACCTCTCCAGAACTATTTTCACATACTTACGCTTACTGGTCCAAAGTTTTTTGCTTGTTCTGTCCCTAGTTATCTCCATTCCAAGAATGTACCTAGCTACACTAGGATCTTTCATTTCTAACTTTGCAGACAACTGAGATTTAAGATCAGAAATCATTGTCTTGCTATTTCCAATGAATAACATATCATCCACATGTAGGGTGATAACAAGCACATGATCATTCTTAGATTTATAATAAATGTAGTTGTCAAATTTTGATATCAAAAATCCAATTGACAACACAAACGTGTCAAATATTTGGTACCACATTCTAGGAGATTGTTTTAAACCATAGAGAGATTTATTCAACTTACAAACTAGATTTTTTTTACCTCTTTCAAAAAAAATCTCAAGTTGGGACATGTAGATTTCTTCTTCCAACTCACCATGGAGAAGCGTTGTCTTCACATCCATCTGTTCAATTTCAAAATCATACACAGCTACCAATGATAACATAAATTTGATGGATGTCAGCTTTTCTACAAGGGAAAAAATCTCTCCATAGTCAATTCCCTCAATTTGAGTAAATCCCTTTGCAACCAACCTAGCCTTATACTTCTCAACACTTCCATCAAGGCCTATTTTCCTTTTGAATATCCACTTACAGCTAACAGGCTTTTGCCCTTTAGGCAGTGGTACCAAATTCTAGGTTTCATTCTTTTTCAATGAATCCATCTCTTCATTCATGGCATCCTACCAAGAATTTGAATTAGCCATGTTGATTGCTTCTTTAATAATCCTAGGTTCATCAGTGCTAGTAATTAAAGTATAGGCACATTTTGAATCTAACATAGAGAAACCATACCTTTCAGGTTGCCTTTTCTCTCATGTAGATCTTCTGACAAGATGAGGTTGTTCTTCATCATCAAAACTTCCAGAGCTGCTTGAGCTCTCCTTAGTCTCAGGTACACCATGCAACTCTTCCCTTTTTGGAGTTTGGGGAATCTCAACTGCATCCTTCTTCTTATCACTCTGATCTATCTCAAGTTGTTGATCACTTACTAAAGGTTTTAGCTCATGAAATATCATGCTTTTGCTGTACAAAACCTTCCCAGTAATAGGTTTCCAAACTTTCACACCGACTCCATAGCCGATGAGAATACATTTGATTGCCTTGTTATCCAATTTAGATCTCTTTTCATTTGGCACATAAACATATGCCTCATAGCCAAACACACATGCATGCCTCAAAGAGGGCTTCTTACCAGACCATGCTTCCAAAGGGATCTTGTCAAGTAGAGCAGATCAAAAAAATCTATTTATTAGATAACATGTTGTGGCCACAGCCTCAACCCAAAAATTTGGCTCTAGACCAGCCCCGCTCAACATACTCCTTGCCTTTTCCATCAGCATCCTGTTCAACCTTTCAGCAACTCCATTTTGTTGTGGAGTGCAAAGCATTGTCTTATACCTTTTAATTCCATGATCAGTGCAATACCTTTCAAAATCTACAGAACAAAATTCATCGTCATAGTCTATCCTCAAACATTTAATTTTCCTTCCATTTTGATTCTCTACCAAAGATTTAAATTCTTTAAACTGAGTGAACACTTCAAATTTACTTTTAAGAAAGTATACAAATGCCCTTCTCAAACAGTCATCAATAAAAGAAACATAATATCTAGACTTCGATAATGAAGGAACATTAAGACCAAACATGTTAGAATGAACATAATCTAGTATACTAGAATATTTGTGAGGACTAGAATAAAATGAAACATGGTGTTGTTTTCCATAGATACAATGTTCGCAAAAGTTGAACTCAAGGTTACAATCATCAAGCCCTTCTACAAAAAAATTATTCTTCAAGGTTTTTAAACCTTTCTCACCAATGTGACCAAGTCTATGATGCCATAGCATAGTCTTCTCAGCTAGGAGTTTTACCTCCATATCATTTGCATCCAAAGAAGTATCTTCATCTTTCTCAATAGGATCAACATTGCATGATTTAATAGAGGCACTGTTACAAAGAATAGGTTGTCCATCCAGCTTGTACAGAGTGTCAGTACGAACACCCTTAGCCAACACCATTGCACCTCTAGAAATTTTACATCCCTTACTTGAAAAAGAAACTTCTACACCAACATCATTTAACTTACTGATAGAAAGAATATTTTGTGCCAGACCTGGTATGTGAAGTATGCACCGATACCTTTGACTCTCTTGTCAGGAAACTGAATCCTAACTCTTCCTCTACCAACTATCTTTAACATTGAATCACTTACCAAGTATACCTTTCCACCATCATACTTCTCATATTTAGAGAACCATTCTCTATCAGATGTCATGTGGAAGGACACACCTGATTCAACCAGGCAAACATCATCTGATGCCTGAGTTGTCAAGGTTGTTGCAATGAAGGCATCTACATCACTTTGAGAAGATTCATTGTCAGAAGCAATCTACTTCTTCTTCTTCTTAGTGTAGTCCTTCTTGATGTGACTAGGTTTCCCACAGTTCCAGTATCTCGCCTTGAACATTTTACCAGGAGACTTTGATCTCCTTGCAGATTTGGATTTCAACTTCTTGTCCTTCTTCTTGCCTTTCTCCTTTGGTCTATCTCAAACAACAAGAGCCTCTTTGGCCATCTTAGAAGACTTCCTTTTTATTTCTTCGGACAAGAGTGAAGCAACCACGTCATCCATCTCGAATGTAGTGGTTGTGCTTCCAATAGCCATCACAAGATGATCCCGACTATCAAGTAACAAACACATTAGGAGTAGGCCAAAATCCTCCTCCTCTATCTGTACACCTACATCTGCCAGTTGAGTAATACTCATATTAAATGAGTTTAGATGGTCTGCAATAGATGCACCTTCTTCCATCTTCAAGGAGTACAACTTCTTCCTCAAGAATAACTTATTTACCAAAGACTTTCCCTGATAAATATCACCAAAATTCTTCCATAATGAAGTACAGACTTCTCCTCATGGAAGTTTAGGAGTACATAATCGACTAGACTCAGTCTTATACGACCTCTTTCTTTTCTATTAGCAAGATCCCAATCCTCTTGCTTCATACTTTGTGGCATAGTTCCAGACATAACAATCCATAGGTCTCTATCCACAAGCAAATCTTCTATCTTGAGTTTCCATATCTCAAAGTTACTGCCATTGAAACTCTCAATCTCTACTCTACTAGATCTACTCACCATCTTAAATAGAAACAAGTTTTAACACAACAATACTCCCACTGAAACAATATAGCACAAAAAACTGATCTTTCCTACAAGGATAACACAACTGGCCAGGCTCTGATGCCACTTGAAGGGAAAAACAAGGATCAACTAGAGACCAAATAGTGCATAATACATTCCCTTAACACTAATACAACAGAGGAGGAGAGCTTAAAAAAAGTTTCAATAGCATGAAAAAATACTTGAGATGAATACAATGTGTAAAATAGAGATTACACAAAATTGAGCATTCACAGTTGGCGCAAGATATACGTGGGAAAACCTTTGCAAGTAAAAAAACCACCACACAAAGTCAAGACAATTGTATTAGAGTAGAAGAAATAGTTACATACAATGTATAGTCTTCTCTGATCAGCTCATAGTAGTACTTCCAAAATTTTCTCATTGCTACAATGTTATCTCTCATATATAGTTTGAGATCCTTTTATTTGCAATCACGTACTCAACTCACATAAGTCATATGATGCATTTAATTCTACTCAATCAACTGCTGATCATAGGGTACATCAATCTCTGATAAAACTACACCAACGATCTTCCCATGTCGATCATCCTGTATCGAGCCACCTAGGCATTAATGCCACCACCCAAATCGGGTCCTGCTTGCTAGCCAAAAATGATGTGCAATAATTATTTTTGCTACAAATAGCATTGGCCAACTAGACACAATCAACTTGCCACGTGTCTGATTTTCATTTTCCTATCGCTCTTGCCACCAAGTCCAACTCGTTCAATCACAAGTCTGAGCCCATCTGAGCTCCCTTCATTCTTACCACTTGACTGTCGAGCTTGATCAACCCATCTGTGGTATGGTGGTGAGATCAATTGAGCTCACCCCAAATTCATTGAGCCTTGAAATTCCTTCTTACCATGCTATCGTAGCTGGCTCCAAGACTCACCTGGTAAGGTGGTAAATGACTTGGCAGACTACTGGTGGTCTTATCGTGCTACCATGGAGGCCATCAGGCCACCTTGCGGCAGGGTAGTAATCGTCAGCCTAACCCTCAGGCGGTCTTACTATGGCCATTGCGGTGAGTGAACTCATTGAACGCAATGGTGGCGGTAACCACCAAGACCACTGTAAGCAGTCTCATGTGGTGAGTGAATCTGCCACCTACGGTATGGTGGTAACCACCAACAAAGCCGCAGGCAGCTTCACCACAACCACCGTGGTGAGGGCCACAACCAATCATGGTAAGGAAGTGGTAGAGCTTCAGACCAACAATATACAAGGACCACGGTTTACTATGCTACCGCGGTCACAGAGAGTGACCACCATGGTAGGACAGTATACTACCAAGCTAGACGAAAAGACCATTACTATGGTCACCGCGGTGAGGACGGAGACTGCACATGATAAGGAGGTAATCACCAAGCCATTCACCATGGTACCACTAGAGCAGAATGGAAGACTGTCAGGCTATGGCGATAAAGGCAAAAAACTGAATTTTTTGCCTTGTCTTAAAAAGAAGAGGTCCAAGTTGGTAGTTGAGGCATTGTTTCTCAACACTCCTTGCATAGGGGGTAATCCTTCGGGTTCACATGGTTGGGTGGAAACACTAAATGAACCCATTGGGTCCCCAGGTGTGATCATGGTAGAGATGTAGTTGCAGTGATCTTAGAGCCCATGCAGAGAAGATTGTACCTTTGAAGAATTCTCTCACATTATTGTACTTTTGTATTATGATTGTACACTTCCCAATGTTATAAGGGAAGTGGCCTTTTAATGTAAATTTGGTTTTATGTTGTGTTGTATTTAAAGAAATATATTCCATGTTTGTATTTTGAACTCTACAAATGAATATAATTATATCTAATTTATTTTTATGATTTTATATCTTATTCTTGTTGAATGTATGTCATACTTATAGTATGTTTTATTCACGTTTCTTTCTTTCATTTTAGTTAGTATCATTTATCGTATAATTTTTGGGTTCTTTTGAGTAACACACCATCTACCCCATATGATTAGGTTAGTGCTTTATGTTATATCTATGTTCTATAAATTTTTAATGTTGTAATGTTTTTTTTTCTTTTCAAAAAAAATAAAATTATTTTGTTAATGTTGTAGTTGTCCTATGGGGTTTGTGTGGTGAGGCGTTACATGCAACTTTGGTTCTGTAACTTGAGTGACCAAATGAACTATTCCAACACATCCAGGTGGGTATTTTTATGCTAGGAATGGTCCTCTTTTGCACCCAAACATGTTAAATCACTCCAAAATACATTCAACTGATAGAATCCCTTGTGAATCTAAAGTGCAAAATGGCTGCAATATTCAACATGTTTTTAGATATTGTGATGCTTACAAACTTATCATCTAAGCCTATGAGATCATGTTGGACCCCTCTACAATAACCTCTCTTTGTTTTTTCTATCTCAGAGTATTTTTTCTATGGTGGTGACTTTTCGCTTGGGGAAAAGATGTGAAATGCAAGTTGTGCAAAGTAGCAAAGTGGTGCAACTTTCGTTCTACAACTTAAGTGACCAAACAAAATATTATAATGTTTCTGGGTGGGTATGTTACGCTAGAAATGGTCCTCTTTTACACCCAAACACATAGAATCACTCTAAGACATGATAATCCTGCTCAATCCCTCAAGAGTCCAAAGTGCAAAAGGGAAACAATCTTTAATGGACTAATACTGAGAAAATTTGATTCTTACAAACTCTCCATCCAATCCTACATTATTGATTTGGGCCCCTCTATAATAAATCTCTCAATTTTTGTTATCTCAGAGTCATTTTCCCATGGTGTCCAATTTTCACTCGATGCAAAAAGTGTCAAATACAAGCAATGTAAAGATGCAAAGTGGTACAACTTTCGTTGTGCAAATTGAGTGACCAAAAAAAATATTCCAATTCATGTAAGTGGCTACATTTACACTAGTCATGGTTATATTTTGCACCCAAGCATGTGGAATCGCTCTAAGATACATTCAACTAGTAGAATCCCTTATGAGTCCAAAGTGCAAAATGGTTGCAATATTCAACATGCTATTACTTAGATACTGTGATGCTTAGAAACATCTTGTTTGAGCCTATGGGATCATATTGGGACCATCTAGAATAAAATCTCTTCGTTTTCACTATCTTAGAGGAATTTTCCTATGGTGGAAAATTTTTTCTTGGGGAAAAAGTTGTCAAATGCAAATTGTGCAAAGTTGCAAAGTGGTGCAACTTTTGTTCTACAACTTGAGTGACAAAATGGATTGTTCCAACACATCTAGGTGGGTATGTTTATGAAATTCATGGTTCTCTATTTCACCCAAACATGTCGCATCGGTCTGAGCTATGTTCAATTGGCTTGACCCCTTAAGGGTCCAAACTGCAAAAGGGAAACAATCTTTGATAGACTATTACTTGGAAACTGTGATTCTTATGAACTCTCTATCTAAGCCAATAGGATCATGTTTGGTCCCTCTACAATAACCTCCCTTAGTTTTATTTATCTTGGATTTTTCTTCTCGTAGTTTCAAATTTTCACTTGATGTAAAAGGTGTCAAATGCAAGCAGTGTAAAGTTGCAAAGTGGTGCAACTTTTGTTCTACAACTCATGTGACCAAATGAAATTTTTCAACATGTCCCAATAGGTAGATTTTCACTAGGCATGGTCCTCTTTTGCACCCAAACATGTTGAACCGCTCTAAGCTATGTTCAACCAATATGATCCCTTATGATGGCATGCAAAACAATCGAAAAAAGAAACATTCACATGATAGTTGAAAAGTTTGACTTTTCCACACAAAAAGCATATGATTATCCTCAAGCCTAGAAAGTGCAAGAATTTTTCTAATTATCCTCCTTAGGCTTACAACAATATACAACCAATTGTAAATGCGTACAATGGTGGAACTTGGAAACATTTTATTTTTCCTCAATTAACAATTTTGGTTGTGAAGCATTTTGTCATTTTCATTTGAAATGATTTGTTATGCTTGAAAATTGGAGTCTAAGAGAAACAAGTGATTATCTCACATACATTTATTATTTGGTGTGATAAATAATATTTTTACCCTCGAGTCCATTTCTTATTAACATATTATAAAGTATAAAACTTTCTCCCATATCCATTTCCTATTCAAGAAATAATATTGCAAACAGTTGACATATACATATTTCAACATGTTTATATGGTGATGGATCAAGAACATAACAATTAATTTTGTACTATGAGGATTATGTTGTGAAAATGTTTAAAGACTATTCAAGATAAATGTTTGTATGATAATGTGTCAATAAGTTAACTACTCATCATCTACTATGAATATTTTGTTTTGCAAGTGTTGTGAAGATTATGTATCCTTTGCTTAATTGACACGTTCCAATCAAAATATTAAATATATTGGAATCTTTTTATGAAACATCTCATGGAATACCAATTGAAGACATGGTTTTTACTTTTAGATAAATAATTTGATGGAACTCTTTGGCTTAAACTGAATTGAGATATGTAAGAACAAGGGAGCATTAAAAAATACATTACTCAAGAATCTTAAATAAGCCTTCTCTCCTATTTCAATTTTAGGTGGATTATTGCTTTCAAAGTATTGGGAATTCTTTTCCTATTTTCTAGTTGACAGATGCCATTATAGAAGGATCATCTCTTTATATATATTAGAGTCATTCTTAATCAATTCTCAAGTTAATAATGAGTGCATTTATTTACAGTTAATCTTTTCTTTTCAATTTGTGGGTAGGTGCACCAAGATGGTTCCCAAAAAGAGGACTTAAGTGGACAATTTTTTTCTGAAATCAGGAAATACTCACCTTGGACATGAAATTGAGGATATTTACACTCAAATTTTTGAGATGGAACGAAAACAAGGATCTAAGTGCTTCGAGTCTACTTTCTAAACTACTAGTTTATTTTTAAAATGGTTGATATTAAAGGGTTCAAACAAGGATGTACACAAATTGGTGTTGTTTTTGTCAGAAAAACATAACATAGCAACTCTTGTATGACCCTTGTACAGTGAATTTTTTTTTAGTATTTTTAAAATCGCAATGATCAAAATATAGCTAACAGTATTTAGTTGATGCATGATTTTTTTGATAATTTTTAATGAATATTTGATTTTTTACTAATTTTCAAAGTGGACACTTTTGAAAAAACATAATTTTGGCCATGCTACCCATAATAATTTTGGAAACTAATTGAATTTTTTTAATTTTTTTTAATTTGCACAATGGATTCTAGCTTCTAAAAATGTAATTTATTTGAAAATTTGATGAACAGTTAATTTATAACAAAAATAAACCAAACACTACTTTTTGGGAAAAAAGAGATATACAAACAAAATAAATTATGGATGAAAGGCTTAACATTGTTAGAAAGTGAAAAAAAATACATTGTTGGATAGCTAAGAGAGAACCCAACATTGCCGATGTGTTTGAGTTTTTTGATATTGAACCACATGCAATCTTGATGGTGAGCACAAACTCAATTATGTTAAATATGGTAGATTTTGTAAAAACACGTCTCTGGTCATTGCGAATGCCCTCCAAGCCTTTGGGTTGGTATTCCAAGGAAAATACCAATCCTAAGGCTCAAGGATTCCCAAAGCAAGATATAACACTCATGTTATAATGCGCTCATGTTATAACGCATTCGTGTTATAACACGGTCGTGTTATAATGCACTCGTGTTATAATGCGCTTGTGTTATTATAACACGCTCATGCTATTATAATGCACTCATGTTATTATAACGCACTCGTGTTATTACGCACTCATGTTATTATAACGTGCTCATGTTATTATAACTTGCTCATGTTATTATAACATGCTTGTGTTATTATAACGCATTCATGTTATATCTCAATTTTGACATGGTTTTTTGCTTCTATAGGAAACGTGTCAACTAAGACATAATGTGAGTGCATTATAAGGTGCTCACGTTATTTCCTCCTTTATGTAAAATGTCAATTTATTGAATTTATGCTGATATATTTGTATGTTTGTATGTACATGTATGCTTGTATGTCATGTATGTATGCATGTACGCATGCTTGTATGTATGTGTGTATTCCTGTATATATCAATACATGTATATTGTATTTATGACTATATGTATGTAAGATTGCATCTACACATGTATGTATGTATGCTTGTATGGATGTAGGATTGTATGTACATATGTATGTATTTACGTATGTCTTTAGAGGGAGGGAGAATTTAGAGAGAGAGAGTCTGGAGAGAGGGAGAGGGGGTGGAAGTGAGAGTTTAAGAGAGAGGGAGTGGGAGAGAAGGGGTTGGAGTGAGAGGGACTCAACTAGGTAGAGTGAGAGGTATAGAGGGAGGGAGAGAGAGGGGGGGTGGGAGAGAGGTGGGAGAGAAAATTTAGAGAGGGAGAGAGAGAGAGAGGGGAGAGAGATAAAGAGATTTATGTCGGTAGGGTGCCAAAGAGAGAGACTCAAGAGTATGAGGGAGTGAGAGGGAGAGACTTGAGAGATAGGTAGTGATAGGGAGTGTGAAAGAGAGGGAATGGGAGAGAGAGGGAGAGGGTGTGGGAGGGAGTGACCTGATAGAGGTAGAAAAAGAGGGGGGTGGAATGAGAGGGACTTATCTAGGTAGGGTGGGAGGGATAGATAGAGAGAGGGGGGAGAGACAAAGAGATATTTAGCTAGGTAGGTTGCCAGAGGGAGAGACCTATGAGAGAGAGGGGGTGGGAGAGAGAGACATGAGAGAGAGGGAGTGGGAGGGAGTGGGAGGAACATAGAGAGAGATGGATAGAGGGAGCGAGAGATGGTGGTAGGGATTGATTGAATGAGAGGTACATAGAAAGATGGAGAGGGTAGATAGAGACAATTAGAGATGGTAGGAGGGAGGGAGAGAGGGAGAGGTGGGATGTATAGATAGAGATAAAGTGATAAGGATTGAGGGTACAGGTTTAAGGGATTAGGGTGGAGGACCTATAGGGTTGATGGTTTCTAGGGTATTAGGGTTTAAGGGTTGAGGGTTGAGGGAATACGGTCGATGATAAAGGGTATTGGGTTGAGGTTATATGGTAGAAGGTTTAAGGCTTTAGGGTTGAGGGTAGAAGGTTTAGGGTTTAGGTATGAGGGTATGTGATTGAAATATTAGGTTCGGGGTCCAATATAAAGGGTAGAGGGTATAGGGGTTGAGGGTTTAATATATAGGGTAGAGGGTAGAGGTTTTAAGGGTTGAGGGTTGATGATTGAGGGTTTAAGGTTGAGGGTTGAGGATTGAGGATATAGGGTATAGGGTCAAGGGATTAGGGTTGAGGTTCCAATGTATAGGGTAGAGGCTATAGGGGATGAGGGATTAATTGTTTAGGGTTTAGGGATTAGGGTAGAGAGTTTTTCTTGGATTTAAGGGTGTAAGGGTTGATAGATAAGGTTTGAGGGATTAGGGTTTAGGTTAGAGGGTATTGGGTTGAGGGTTTAGGGTTGAGGGTAGAGAGTAGAGGATAGAGGGTAGAGGGTAGAGGGTTTAAGAGTTTAGGGTTTAAGGGTTGAGGATTTAGGGTTGAGGGATTAAGGGTCAAAAAGGTTGAGGAATTAGGGTAGAGATTTTACTAAGTGGGTTTAAGGGTTGGGAGATTAGGGTTGAGGGTATAGGGTAGAGGATTAAGCATAGAGGGTAGATGGTTTAAGGGCTATGGTTTAAATTTTTAAGATTTAGGGTCAAGGGATTAAGAGGTTATAGGGTAGAGGGTATAGAGGTTGAGGGAATAGGGTTTAAGGGCTGAGGGATTAAGAGGGTATAGGGGTTGAGGGATTAGGGTTTAAGTGTTGTGGTTTGAGGGTTGAAATTTGAGTGATTAAGATGGTATAGGGGTTGAGGGATTAAGGTTTAAGGGTTGATGGTTGAGGATTTAGGGTTGAGGGTTGAGGGTTGAGGGTTGAGGGTTGAGGGTTGAAGGTTGAGGGACTATGAGGGTGTAGTGTTTGATAAATTAGGGTTTAAGGGTTGATGCTTAAGGGGTTAAGAGGGTATAGGGGTTGAGGGATTAAGGTTTAAGGATTGAAGGTTGAGGGTTGATGGATTAGGGTTTAAGGGTTGAGGGTTGAAGGTTGAGAGATTAAGAGGGTATAGGGGTTCAAGGATTAGGATTTAAGGGTTAAGGGTTGAGGGTTGAGAGATTAGGAGGTATATGGGTTGAATGATTAGGGCTTAAGGGTTGAAGGTTGAGGGATTAAGAGGGTATAGGGGTTGAGGGATTAGAGTTTAAGGGTTGAGGGTTGAGGGATTAAGAGGGTATAGGGGTTGAGGGATTATGGTTTAAGCATTGAGGGTTGAGGGATTAAAATGGTATAGGGGTCGAGGGATTAGGGTTTAAGCATTGAGGTTTGAGGGTTGAGGGATGAATAGGGTATAGGGGTTGATGGATTAGGGTTTAAGGGTTGAAGGTTCAGAGATTAAGAGGGTATAGGGGTTGAGGGCTTATAGTTTAAGGTTTGAAATTTGTGGGTTGAGGGATTATGAGGGTATAAAGGTTGAGGGATTAGGGTTTAAGGGTTGAGTGTTGAGTGATTAAGAGTGTATATAGGTTGAGGGGATTAGGGTTTAAGGGTTGAGGGTTTAGGGTTCCCCTTCTCACTCTCCCTCCCTCTCTCCCTATCTCTTGCTCTTTCTCTCCCACTCTCCCACTTTCTCCCACTCTCCCCCTCTCTCCCTCCCTCTCTATCTCAACCTCTTCCACTATCTCTTTCTCCCCCATCCCTATCCCTCCCTCTCTCTCTCTTTCTCCCTGTCTCCCACTCTCCCACTCTCCCACTCTCCCACTCTCTCCCACTATCTACTTCTCCCCCTATCCCTTTCCCTCCCCCTCTATGTC
>CM021101.1:527092850-527295848 GCA_007115665.2 Sequoiadendron giganteum
TCTCCCCTTCCCATCTCCCTCCCTCTCTCCCTCTCTCTTTCCTCCCTCTCCCCCTCTCCCCCTCTCTCCATCTCTCCCTCCCTCTCTATCTCAATTTATCACACTATCTCTTTCTCCCCATCTCTCCCCCTCTCTCTCTCCCTCTTTCTCCCTCTTTCTCTCCCTCTCTCTCCCTCTATTTATTAACCCTCTACCCTCTATCTCTCTCACATTGTCCCTCTCTCCAAATCTCCCAATTTCTCCCACTCTCCCTCTCTCTCCCTCCCTCTCTATATCCATCTATCTGACTATCTATTTCTCCCCCTCTCTCTCCCTCCCTCTCCCTCCCTCTCTACCTCTCTCTCTCTCTTTCTCCCCCTCTCCAACTCTCACACTCTATCCCACTATCTCTTTCTCTTCCTCTCCCTCTCCCTCCCTGTCTCCCTCTCTTTCCCTCTTTCTCTCTCACTCTCTCTTTCTCCCACTCTCCCCCTTTCTCCCTCCCTCTCTATCTTGATCTATCTCACTATCTCTTTATCCCCCTCTCTCCCCCTCCCTCTCCCCCTCTCTCTCCCTCTTTCTCTCCCTCTCTCTCCCTATAACTCTTAACCCTTTACCCTCTATCTCTCTCCCACTCTCCCCCTCTCTCTCTCCCTCCCTATCTCCATCTCTCCCACTATTTCTTTCTCCCCCTCTCCCTCTCCCTCCCTCTCTCCCTCTCCCTCTCTCTCTCTCCCTTTATCCCCCTCTAGCACTCTGCCACTCTCTCCCACTATCTCTTTCTCCCCCTCTCCCTCTCCCTCCCTCTCTCCCTCTTTCCCTCCCTCTCTCTCCCTCTTTCTCTCCCACTCTCTCTTTCTCCCACTCTCCTCCTCTCTCCCTCCCTCTATATCTCCATCTCTCCCACTATCTCTTTCTCCCCTCTCTCTCCTTCTCCCTCTCTCCCTCTCTCCCTCTTTCTCTCCCTCCCTTCTAACTCTTAAACCTCTACCCTCTATCTCTCTCCAACTTTCTCTCTCTCCCACTCTCCCACTTTATCCCTCTCTCTCTTTCTCCCTCTCTCCCTCTCTCCCCCTCTCTCCCTCCCTCTCTCTCTCTCTCTCTCCCCCTCTCTCTTTCTCTCTCTCTCTCTCTCTCTCTCTCTCTCTCTCTCCAAATATCTCTTTATCCTTCTCTCCCACTCTCTTTCTCTCAACCATACACCCTCTACCATTAACGTTGAACCATTAAATCCTCAACCCTACCTCTCCCTCTACCTCTCTCTCTCTCTCACAAACACACTCACACACACTCACCTCTATCTGCTCTACTATAAGGGTATAGGGGAGAGATATATAATTAGGATAGATAATATAGACAAAGAGGGAGAAAATAAATCTATTAAAAAAATGATATTTCATATAACATGAGCATGTTTTGAAGAAGTAGAGATGTTACCGTTTTAGCAAGAAATAACATGTTCACATTATAACACGAGCAAGTTACTAAAAATGGTAAAAAAACTCAATATACCTATGATTGCAAGGTCCACATTCTTTATATTCTCCTGGTTCTACATGTTCTCCGACAAAAAGTAGCTTTTTGATGATGTTATGAAGTGTGCAAGCATTTTTTTCACATTCCACCACCTTTTCCATGATCTTTCTACCACCTTTTCATGAAATATAAGTTTTTCCACATTGAAAGACATATTCAAGTTTGAATTCCATTGAAAACTAATATACAATTGAATTTTGGAAGGAATAGGCTTTTGAAAAACTCAAATTATTGTGGAGTCTGAAGAAAGAAGAAGCTAAGGCTAAATAATTAGGTTGAACTCCTCCATTTGAAAGTTTTGTTTTTTAGGTATGTGAAGTCTTTACACATTTTCTTTCATTCTATTATGGCTTGCTTTCATTTTTTTATTTTGCATATTCCATGTTGATCATTGTTTGTTTGTCATTATTGTAAGATAGACTAAAATCTAGATTAGGTAGATTTGCAAACTAGAATAAACAATGTTAATCTTAATATTAATCTAACCAATATTAATCTAAATAAAACAACAAAGAATGCAGAAATAAACATAATAAAACTAAAAAAATTAATGGAAAGCTCTCACCGAATATGCGTTCACTCTTTCAAAATATCTTGATTGCTCTTCTCCATTTTCCTTTTCAGTATTCTTGCCCTCATATTTATGTGTTTGAATGCAAGCATAACTTCATCGAGTGTCTAAAAAAAATATCGAAGATAAGTTTCTTCTCAAAAGTGTATGATTTTGGGACAAGGAATAATGATTATGATAGGCCATTTTATAGATTTTGGGTTTCTAAATGATTGGCTCAGATTGAAAGAGAGATCAATGGATGAGATTGATGAATGCCATGTGATGTGAGTTTTGTGTCAGATAGAATGTGAGTTAGAACATGAGTCAAAAAATACTGGAGGATAAAGACTAAGTTGGAACACGAGTTCAAGAATTTAATCTCTAGTTAAGAATCTTCGAAAATAGAAGAAACAGACTTTGAATGTCAAGACAAAGTTAGTATTTGAAGAATAATGCATTTGAATGCAAACATGAGTTAATTAATTAAATAAATATATTTAATCAATAAACACATCATGCATATGAGTTGGAACTAGTTAACTGACTAGCTGTGACAAAGGGTCCTCTCGCAAAGATAACTAGATGTTGAATCTGGAGATAACTGGAGAACTGGAAATAGATCTTGAGTCAGAAGGTGAGTGAATGATTAGTGAACTAATTGATAGAAGAATGTGACATAAATAATTAAATATGAATTAAATGTTAATTTAATTCAACATTCGAAAGTGAGAGATTTAAATTAAATAAATAAAGATCATTTATTTAATTGACTTTTGAAAAGGATAATATGAATAATTAAATAATAAATATTTAATTATAGATAAAGGGGGTTAAATTGAATAATTAAATAAATATATTTAATTATAGTTGAAGTATGACAAAGGGGGCAATTAAATAATAAATTATTTAATTAAGAAGGTAGAATTAATTAGTTAGTGACATAATTAAATAATTATGATTTATTTAATTAATCAAGTTGAATAAATGAATTAATGAATTAGTGAATTAATGAATTAATTAAAAAGGGGTATTAAATTAATAGAGGAAATATGTGTTACAAAGGCAATTAAATAATAAACATTATTTAATCATGACCATGGACTATAGAAAATTATGTCGAATGTGTATTTGTAGGCCTACACCAATTTTTGGTGTCTATAGTTTGCCCCTCTTTGATACAATGTTTTTATGGCGTTGTGTCAAAGAAAATATGCCTCAATCATGCCCCAACATGAAATAGGTTAGGGTATGCCCCCTTGGGAAAATTAACAATTTTTTGAAAAATTTCAAAAAAATTAGGAAATGTTCCCAATAAGTCAATTTGACAGTTAGCAATGCTATGGAATTGATGGAATTGAAATTGGAGTTGATACGGACGTGTACAGGTCATTTAAGTTGAAAGGTTAAGCGGAAAATAGACTAGGTTTGAAAAAAGGCCATTCAAACCCTACCTATAAATAGGAATTAGGTCTAAACCTAATTCATTTATACCTAGAGGAGTTAGAAAAAGAGGAGATTTTCTCTGACTAGCTGATGAAAATGGCACCTTTTCCCTATGCTGCGCATCGTGGATATCGGATCCGGACATTCATGAGGCCAACCGACGTAGGAACACTAGTATGTACCCAAAAAGGAATGCTTGAAAATTACTTTTTCACGTAGATTTAGGCATTAAAAATTCAATAAGAAAATGCAGTACGCCATGAATGACACACATGTCATCGTATTCACCGCATTTGACTGTGAAATAACCCATTTGTGAAAACACATCTAGGCTAGGTTAGGAATTTTAGGGAATGATCACATATGAAATATTATGCACCACATGTGTAGCTATGCAACACATTTGCATTAGGATTAGACGCATGTGGGGTAGTGAACCGCATATGCATAATTAAAACGCATATGTAGTAGATAGGTAGGCTATAGAAATTGCACCGCATTTGGTCTAGTGCAACACATGTGTAGTAGGGTGAACGTAGTTGTGGAAGATATGCAACACATATGTAATATGGAATGCATGTGAGGCTTTGTGCAATGAATTTTCCAAAATGCACCGCATCTATTAAAGTGAGCCGCATTTGACTGGTAAAATTTTCTAATAAAAACTAGAATTTTTTTGACATCATGGCTTTAAATGTAGGTTGTTTTAGATCCTATATACATAGGAGTCATGTCCAGAAACATTCAATCTAAGAGATCATTTGATGAGTGCAGAGATTCGGCTTCTATGGAGACTGGGTCTACGTCACTATTTGTCGATGCCCACTATTCGGGCGAATAGGGGTATGCTTATGACATTGTGTAAGCGATGGCACTCTAAGACATCATCCTTTCATTTTTCGACTGGGGAGACCACTGCCACATTGGAGGATGTGTACAAGATCTTGAGACTACCTATTAGAGGAGAGCAGGTTATGTATGATACCCAACATAGATTGACCAAGTTGGTGAGGTTCTATCAGGTAGATGATATCAGTAGGCTCAACATTGAGCACTATGAGATCAGATGGCTAGTGTTAGCAGATAGATATGATCAGATTGATTGTATATTATGTACATTGATTTGGGGGATAGTTCATCTAGACAAAAAGGGTCATGGATTTCCAATGGGATGGGGTGCTATGTTGGTTGGTATGTTAGAGAGCGAGACTAGGTATGCATGGGGTCCATGTCTACTTGGGATGTTATACTTTCATCTATACGACATTGCTTATAGAGATGCATAGTCACTGAGCTATGGGACCACTTTACTGATGGTATGGGCTTGGGAGAGGATAGACATTTTTCATCCTCCAGTTATAGTAGAGCGATGGGAGATATTCCTATATGTGTTTTGATATAAAGGACACATTACTCAGACACATGTGGGAGACATAGGGTATTGGCGACATGCATTAGATATTCTTGATTAGTTCACATGGAGACCTTACATGGATTGTGAGGAGTGGGCGAATGAGGAGGTACATTTGGTATTCTATAGATAGACACATTACCTTATTCAGAGGACTATTTGTAGTGTACATATCATTGAGTGACACTTACTAGACAGAGTTCTGAGATAGTTCAGCAAGGTTCTGGATGAGCCTCGGAGTAGAGAAGAGTTTGCATGTTCATCCAAAGAGGTTCTATATTAAGGGCCTATGATTCCTATTACTACTACGGAGGTAGAGATATATGAATTATAGCTAGTATAGTGGGGTTGGAGAGATGGAGTAGCAGACCCAAGGATGACAACTGCATATGACACATGGTGGGTAGAGCATCGACCTGTTCCTTACATAGATCTAGATTAGCCGACACCTATTGAGAGACAAGCCACAAGACATTGGAGAGGTAGAGGTGCTAGAGTTGGTAGAGTTGGAGGGAGAGATGGTGATGGTAGAAGTGGTAGACGAGGACAAAGAGGATGGAGAGGGGGTTGGGTAGGTGCACTATCACCTATCTATGAGGTGGTAGTAGAGGATGTACCGATGTTGGACATCAGAGGTGGAGGGGATGTACAGGCTGGGGGTGAGCATGCTGCAGAGGAGGTAGTGGTAGAGGAGTGTGCAGAGGTGGATGTTGGAGTAGAGGATGTTGTAGAGGATTTAGATGTGGATATGGCTATAGAAACTTTGGGTGTTTTGGTAGGATATGGAGAGGATGATGTGGAGGATGATGTTGAGGATGATGTTGAGGAGGATGCAGCCATGGAGGAGCAAGAGAGAGAGCTCAAAGATCGGATTATGGAGGGAGATGGGAGGAGGATGCTCCTAGGGATGGTGACAGGGAGGCTTTGGAGGAGAGACTCAGACTCATGATAGCAGATTTTGACACTATGAGATTAGAGAGAGATAGTGCCTACATAGAGAGGGACAATGCATTCGATGAGAGGGACAATGCTCTTATGGAGAGAGATCAGGCTATAGTTCAAACACATGAGATAGAGAAGTAGTTGACAGAGGTTAGACGCCTTTGTAGTGGGTCCTCATTTGATGGCACGGTATGAGAGTTAGTCTGATCGACTGAGAGAGCCACCTATTATAGGGACTTATATGAGGGAATGGTGTCGAAAAGGAGATAGGCTCCTAGCTTTTTAGAGGTGTGGAGTCAGAGGTCATAGAGTAGGATTCAAAGGACACAGAGTACTGAGGGTGTGGTAGGACCATCGAGGGCAGGTCCGTATGAGAGGCCTTCCACCTCATAGAGAGCACCTTCGAGGCTATTCCCACCACCTTCACCATGTGACAACAGTGGTAGTGGGACACAATGACAACGATATATTCATGTAGACATTTGTATTTTGATTAGAGAGCCTGCGAGCTCATGTTTTATTTATGGATACATTCAGACATTGTACTATGACACACTATTTTTGAGTGATATATATATGATTTTGGCAGCTTCTATATGATATGCAGTTCTATTTTTATGGATGATGCATTACTTCTACATGATTATGTTTCCTGGATGATGTATATACATGTGTTGTGAATGAATTTTTCTACATGTTATGAGTTATACATTTAATGATGTTATGGAGGTCTTAATTTACTTATGATAATGAATGCAAATGTTTGATATGATTCTTATTTATATGTGATTGTAATATGTACATACAATGTTTACATTTTTTATGCTATGATGATGCAATGCCTATTTATGTCATGATTTCGGATGTATGCAATGCAAATGATCTAATGTTTTTATTGTGTCACAAGACTTTATCATTATGTTTGAAGAAGAGAAATGTTACGATGAGATGAACTCAGAATGTTAGTAAGAAATAATTAAGTATGATTGATTGAGAAAATGATATGATATTCGATATATTTCCAAATATGCTATGCTTTGCTTGTTATCATCATTGGGTGGGACATGACAAAAATGGATAATACACACTATGATATGAGATAGATCATATTGTACAAAGTCATCCATCTATGAAAAAAAGACAGTCATAGACAAGGAGTGTCTTAACTTAGGCTAAGGACAAGATGCCCCAGTCGTGTTGTCTTAACAAACCACAAACAACAGACAAATAAAAGATGAGTCATGAAACTTCATTGCTCCTCTAAATCCTTGATAGGACATCCTTGAGGAAACTAGTAACATGACTCAAAAACCAATGTTAAAAAGATAGTTGACAGACAACAGCCAAATAAAAAGAGTCTTCAGACATCCCTGCTTCTCTAAATCCTTCAAGGGACATCCTTGAGAAAGCTACTAACTAGAAAAAATTCACAAATCAATAAAAAGATAAGACAAAATAAGATATAAAGTCATAAAGCCAAATAAATGTATTCACCAAAACTTGATCTTGTGGGATTGTTTGATTGTTGATGTTTGACATAGCGTAATGTGAGGGATGACACATACCGCAATAAGACGTTGAGTCTAGTTTCAATTGGGTGACTATCTATATAAGGCATGACAAAGCCTTGTTTCAGAAAAGACACCTATCGTATAAGACATTGAAGCTTGATAAAGTTGATGTGACAAGCTACATGAGGCTATGAAAATTTGATGATGTTTGTTGACAAGAAATACATATCTTGCAAAGACATAAGTTGATCATTTTGACAATGTGTTTGATTTTGACTTGATGACTATTTGAGATGTTTTTCCATGTTGGTGCATGACTTGTTTTGATCCGTTGACTAATTAAAAGTGTGTGTTGTATTGATAGTGTATGACATGAGATGATACCCTAAATTATTGACCTAAAGCTACTTAAAGACATGCATCTAAGTGAATGATATGCAATGTGTGTGATAGTGAATTGAATGTGAATGAACCCTATTCGACTAACCTAGTGTGCTCTTGGGAGTTGATCAATTGATTAGCCTTGCCAACATTGTACATGCAGAGACCTCATAGTTCGACACGACCAATGAATTTGGATGTACAAAGAGTCATGATTTAATGTGTGATACATGACAAACCTAGACCGACAAACCTAATGCCTTAGGGGTACATCAATTGATGGCCTTGCCTACATCCCAATCATAGAGGCAACGCAGTTTGACTATGTCTACGACTGACTTAACATGACTGACTTGACATGATTTACAAAACATGATTGACTTGAATCTACTTTTGGGATTTTCTGACATGTATCAATTGTTTTTGGATTTTTTGAAGTTTTCTAATGTTTTTGGGATTTTTTCAGAACATTTTCGATGGTGTGACATTATGTGCAAGGTGTAAGGGCACAAAACAAGGATTTGCCCCCAGTCAGGAATAAGACTTGCAAGATGGAGTGGGAATGTGATGGAATGGACATTTAGATGTCAATCATTCCAAGAAATGGGTAGGACAACCACTTATTATGAGTGATGGATAATGAAAGAGTCTGACTGGAATGATGGTAGACAAAAGAGTGAGCTTGACTACACATGGTGCCTGTTTGCGAGGTTTTCACCATGGTACTTATCCCTAGTGCCACTGAAGTGGTTTTTAGTATTGGAAAAATTTATTTCTCTTTACTTTTGTTATTTTCTAATATTTTTGGTGTTACAAAGACGCCTGTTTGCCAGGTTTTCATTAAGGTAACCATTTTTTTGTATTTTTTAGATTAAGACAAGGATTCCTAGAAGCTAAGCATAGAACCTCTTTAGATGAAGACTATTGATAGGTGACAAAAGAGGCTCTCCTTCAGGAGTAGAGATTTGGTATGCTCCTGATCCAAAGCCTTCAGTGATAATATAAGGCCCTAACTAGCTATGTTCAAAATTTCCTAGCTTTTCACGTTCAGCTTGATTCTTAGGATTCTCCATTGACACCAAGTCACCAATGTCAAAGTGTCTATTTAGAAATTTCCTATTATATATTTGATGCAGATGATTCTGATATGCTTGCAAATGGTCTAGTGCTTTTTGTCTTTGTTCATCTAGCAATTCTAGCTCTTGTAACCTAGATACATGGTATTCTTCATCATCAATGTGACCCCTCAAGGATACCCATAGGGAAGGTATCTCAACCTCAATAAGTAAGATGGCTTCAGATCTGAATACTAGGGAATATGGAGTGGCGCCAATGGGAGTGCGAATGCTTGTATGGTAAGCCCATAAGGCAGGATTTAGCTGGCGGTGCCAGTCACAACCAGCGTCACTGACAATCTTCTTCAGGATTCTAACAATGGTTTTATTAGATGCCTCAGCTTGGCCATTACCTTGTGGGTAATATGGGGTGGAAAAATGATGCTTGATAAGAAACTCTTCACATAGATGGCATACTTCTTGGTTCTTGAATGGGCATCCATTGTCTGTGATTATGGATTGGGGTACACCATACCGACAAATGATATAGTTTAAGATAAACTTGGATATTTGCATGTTAGTGATGTAGCTCATGGGAATAGCTTCGATCCATTTGGTGAAGTATTCGGTGGTGGTTATGATAAATTTATGTCTGTTGGATGATGGAGGGTGTATCTTACCTATGAGGTGAAGTCCCCATTGGGAAAAAGGCCATGGTGATGTAATTAGATGAAGCTCTTATGTTGGTGCTCTTATCAAATATCGATGTATCTGACACAATATACATGTCTTTACAAAGATATATGAGTCTTTCTCCATAGTAGGCCAATAATAACCTATTCTCATAATCTTATGGGATAAAGTAGGACCACTCGAATGGGGTCCACATATACCCTCATGCATTGATCGCAAAGTTGTTTGTGGTTCTTCAGCATTGAGACATCTCATTAGGGAATTATCTAAGGTACATCTATATAGGGTTTCTCCAATGATGGTGTACTTGGCTGACTTTCGAATGAAGGTTTGACATTGGTTATTGGACAAGTCTTGAGGTAAGGTTTGATCAGTGAGATAGTCAAATATGTCTTTATACCAAGGAGACATAGGACCAAAAATGGTATATACCATCATAGTATTGGGGACATCATAGGTGGGGACCAACAACTGTTCAACTAGAAACTCGAACTTAGGCATGTTACCTAGAATATCTAACAAGGAACCCATGGTTTCCATAGAATTTGCAGCTCTATTCTAGATACGTTGTATTTGTTGAAAAGTTATGTCATTGAAATACTGCTTGAAACTATCAGCCATATGCTCTTAATGGGAAAGCTTCTCATCCTTAGTCTCATAATCGTCATTTACCTACCGGATTACCAGTTGAGAGTCGCCAAAAAAATGTAGGCTCTTAATCTTCCATTGAGCTGCCATTTTTAACCTTGTTGCTAAAGATTCATATTCAGCTATATTGTTGGTACAAGGGAAAGCAATCCTGAATGATTTGGGAATAGTATTTCCTTGAGGTGTAGCAAATAAGATACCGGCTCTTGAACCATGATTTGTATGTGAACCATCAAAGTATAGTTTCCATTCGGTTTTAATGTCAATGTTGAAGAGAAATTCATCAGGAAAATGTGCCACTAAGGGATGGTATGCCTTCATAGGTGCATCACCTAACTGATCTGCAATCACCTGTCCTTTTATAGCCTTCCTCTCGATATAATGAATGTCATACTCACTAAGTATCATAACCCATTTAGCCAATCGGCCTATTAAAGCTGCCTTACTTAGGAGGTATTTGAGTGGATCAATCTTTGCAATTAACATTGTTTGTCGATTGAGCATATAAAGCCAATTTTTTTGGGTAGCAAAGACTATCGCAAGATAGGCATGTTCTATGTTGTTGTAATTCAATTCATAGCCCACTAAGGTATGACTGATGTAATATACTACTCTCTCATGACCTTGATCATCGTGTTGTGTGAGAAGAGCCCCTAATGATGACTACGCTACTGAGATGTATAGTATCAATGGTTCTCCCTCTATAGGTGGTATTAAGACTGGTGGAGTAAGAAAATAGTCCTTGATTTTCTGGAAGGATTCCTAACATTTAGGTGTCCACACAAATGGTACTCCTTTCTTGAGTAGGTGTTGAAACAGGTGTATTTTATCTGCCAATTGTACTATGAAATGCCTAATCGACTATAATCTTCCTTGTAGGGTTCTAAGTTGACCAATGTTGATTGGAGGAGGAATTTATATGATAGCTCTTACCTTCTCTAGATCTACTTCAATGCCTCTTTTGGAGATGATATACCCTAACAGTTTCCCTAATTTTGCTCCAAAGACACATTTCTTCGGATTTAGCCTGATGTTGTAATTCTCTAACCTCTAGAATATCTTATCTAGAACCTTCCGATGATCTTCACCTATTTCTGATTTAGCTATAATGTCATCTACATAATATTCCATAAGAGTATGTACAAAGTCATGGAAAATCATATTCATTGCCCATTGATAGGTAGCTCTTGCATTCTTAAGGCCAAACGACATAACATTCCAATAGTACGTGCCCTATGGACATGCAAAATTTGTCTTGTTTTGGTCTTTAGGCACAATTTTGATTTGGTTATATCAAGAGAAACCATCCATGAGGGATAGCATCTCGTATCCTGCTATAAGATCCACTATCATGTCTATGTTCGACAAGGGGAAGTCATCCTTAGGACATGCCTTGTTGATGTCTCTAAAGTCTATGCAAATGTGTATTCCCCCAGTTGGTTTAGTCACTGGCACAATATTTGAAATCCAATTTGCATAGTCGATTGTCCTAATGAATCATACATCCAAGAGTTTCTTAAGTTTTTCCTTCACTAATAGAGCTATTTACGGATGCATTTTCCTTAACTTTTGTTTAACTAGCTTAATACCTGGTTATAATGGTAAATGGTGCAATATTAGGTCTGGATCCAACCCAGGCATGTCAGCATACAACCATGCAAAGTTTATCTAACACTTTTTGAAGAAGTCCATAAACTCATGTTGTTTTGTCTGTCTTAAAGAAGCTGCAAAATATACTATCTGAGGATTCTCTTCTGTACCTATGTTGATTGCAACAGACTCTTCTACTAGCATCGATGAATTTTCTTGTTCAATGGGGAGAATATTTAAGCCTCTATCCTTGGGTGCCTCATAGAGGTTTTTTCCCTTGGATACGTCCTTTATTTTGACTGTTTCTTCATCCAAAGGTGCCTTTCAGTTTTCATCTAGGGACTAGAGGTGTAAATAGACTCCCCAAAATATGCTTTGTCATCCAAGTCTATGGTAAAACTAGCTTTATGATCCCCTCTTTGTATGCCTTCTCTAAGTCCCATGAACTCAACAATTTCTTCTTCATTCTCGAATGTATCTATGATGGGTGTACCTTGTTGATCCCAATCAATAAGCTTGGGATATATGAGGGGCATTTCATCATCAGAGTTTTTAAAGGTAGCAACAGACAAGGTGAATAGAGAGTGGTTGACATAATCACATAATTTTTGGACTAACTCCTTCTTGTTCTTCTTCCTATGGGTAGGTATATCTTGTTGTGGGACTATTGTAAGGGTTGAGTTGTCAGAAGATGGTTCGGCAGGTACCCAAGTTGCACGATCGAGGCTTTTCCAATAATAGTGTTTATTCTATTCTTCTTTAGACATGTGTTTCCTAAGAAGGGGACTAGATGATTTTAGTACAAGTTTTATCTTTAGGTCCAGTTCTCCAATGAGATTAGCTATGTTCATGGTACTAGTAGAGGAAAGAAAATCCCATTCACCATCACTTGAGTCAAGAGATTCATCGTAAGCTGGGGGAGGTGATTCGTGAGACTCGTCTTAGACTAGGGGAAGTGGTTTGTGAGACTCATCGTAGACTAGGGGAAGTGGTTCATGAGACTCATTGTAGCCTGGGGGAAGTGGTTCATGAGATGTCTCGATACTTGTATAAGCACAATATTCCTCTTGAAATAGTGATGAAGTACTAGGAAATCCAATTCTAAGCGGTTGACACCCTAGCCCTAGGTATTTTGGTCCTAGTGAGACAATGATTAGTTTTGTCCTTCCATTTTGATTTAGTCCTAACCCATTATGCCCATCATAGCCTTCCTTTTGCATAATCTTAAAGCCCTTTCCATACTGGTCCTTATCTATTTGAATAGACGGGGAGGGGTATTCATGTTCTTCTTGATACAACAAGGAATCACCTTGATCCACAATTTCTTCACTTAACTCTCCCCATTTGGTCAAAGTCATTTTAGGGGGAACATGAAATGTGACCACTGACTGTCTTCTATCTACCATGGGTAGGCCATATACGTTACATGGAATCAGTTTACTGGCACAATATGATGCCTTTACGTGATATTCGCCACAACCCTTGTCTTGGATCTCGACCTTAGGAATGTTTGTTGGTGGTTTGAATTAAATGGACTTGGTAAGACGTGATGGGTCAACATATAGGGAAAAAGTGGATGAAGAAGCTTCTTGTTAATAGGTACTTGTCATTGTGGAATTTCCCTTAGGCTTGTACAATATTGAAAAGGATTTGGATCACCATCAATCATGATCTCGGTGCCATTATAAGGGAACTTAAGACATAGGTGGTATGTTGAAGGGACAACTTTCATTGCGTGTATCCAAGGTCTAACTAACAACAAGTTGTATGGAAGGGTGAGATCCAAGACTTGGAAGCTGGTGTTCATAATTGCTGGTCCAATTCTGATAGGGAGTGTGACAACTCCTTTGGATGAACTTTCCTCATCATCATAAGCCTTGATGACTATACTCTTAGAAGTATCTATGCAGTATTTTGAGAATCCTAATGCCTTAACCAATTTTAGGGTACATAGGTTCAAACTTGCTCCTCCGTCTACCAAGACTCATCTAAGTTTGGTTTGATGGACTAGGACTTCAATATGTAATGGGTCATTATGATAAAAATTTTTGGTTGAGTAGTCATGTTGGGAAAATGTGGCATGATGCGAGTTGGTCAAATATCCCATCATTTCTTTGAATTGATTGACATCCAAGTCTGTGGGAACAGTAGTGTTCTATAATGCTTTGTGAAGTATGGCTTGATGTTCTAGTGATAAATTCAATAGTTCTAACATAGATATTTGTGCAGGGGTTTTGCTTAATTGATCGAGGAGATTGTATCTAAAATTGGATCTCTGTGTAGGTGGCTCAGAAGAAGGACCTAGAATAATTATTTTAGTTTAGTGTGTGTTCACATTACATTCCAGATGCTTCTTAATGATGATGGTATCAACATGTTCATTTGCAGCTCGGAGGCTATGTATGGTCTTTCCTTTTCCATAGTCATACTTGGAGTTTGTGTAATTGGAAGAGAGATTGTTCTTGGTTCCTGAACCGAAGTCGTTTCCTTTTGTGTGGTCATGTAATGCGTCTATGAAGACCTTATGATCAATGTTCTTAGTATTTTTCTGCCCGTTTACCTCTATGGATCTGTTTTCAACAAAGTCTTGGATGATATTCTTTAATTAGTGACATTGTTATAGGTTGTGCCCTTTCGTTCAATGATAGTCACAAAAAGCATTATCATCCCACCATGAAGGTTTGAACTATCTAGGATCATACTCTCTTGGTTCCAAAGGTTTGATGAGATTATGTTTGACCAATTCTTTGAAAACTACCCTGATTGGTTGTCCTAAAGGTGTAAATTCACACGTAGGAAATCTCCTTTGGGGTCTTTGTTGCAAGTTTTGGACATAATTAGCCATTTGATCTAGACTGTTCATCATGTCTACATTTTGGTTATATCCTCTAAGTGTGATAACTAGTCCAGTATGTATGTGTTTAGCATCAACAATGTTGTCATTCATGACATTCTTGTTCCTAGACCAAAATTTGTTTCTATCATTGGGCACGTTTGGATGCTAGACAATTGGGCTCCTACCTGGTACTTTTATTTCACCTTTGTTAATAAGGCCCTTTTCAAGGATGATCCCCTTTTATACCAAGTCAAGGAATGAAGTGCAACAGTGTACCCGTAAGTCACCTCTTAGTTTCAGATTGATGTTTTGGAGGAATATTGTGACCTTTTGTTTTTTGGGTATTTCAACTGGACATCGGCTAGCTAGACTTCTCCATCTCTAGAAGAAAGTGGTGAATGTATCACCCTCTTCCTATGTTATGTGGCACAAGGTTTCTATGGTTACTTCATTGTCTATGTTAAAGGAAAAATGTTCGACAAACTTGTCAGCTAATTCACCCCAGGATCGTATACCATATGGAAATTTAGAAAATCATTCCAACACTATCCCTATGAGGGTTCATGGAAATAGTCGCATCAAGTACATGGGGTCATATGATATGTCCATGCATGCCGTTGAGAATTCTATAATGTGTTCAAAAGGATTCTTCCTCCCATTATACTTAGGCAAATTTGGTATAATGTATCCATGGGGGAAAGGTGTCATATAGAGTGCTTTGTCAAATGGACATGGACATAGGTCTTGCACTAAGATAGTATGTTTTCTAGACATAGACATGTTGTCCATTTGTTGTTGAAGAGTTTGCATCTGGTTTTGAAGGACATCTACTTGTGTCAAGGACATGTTGATGGCATTGTTTGGATCAATGTAGGTATTTTGAAATGCCATGTTCTATGACGGGTTGTGATTTGGTGAGGGAATGTATCCTATTAGAATGTTTTGATTTGGTATAGGGATATTTCCTATCTGAATGGTCTAATTTGGTATGGGGATGCTTCCTGTCTGAATGGTATGATTTTGTATAGGTATATTCCTGCCAACTTTGGATCTCTTACCAGTCGTGTTGGTGCCTAAGGGGTTGGAGGAAGTTTCCCCCGCAATAAATTATAAGCCTTGTGTTATGTTGAAAGGGATTGTGCTTACAATTGATGATGTCTGAGTAGATATGGTAATTTAGGGAATAGACACACTTGACGTGACAATTTGTGTTGGTTGAATCAATAGTGTTTCCAAAGTACGAATATCAAATCCTATGGGTAGTTTGGTACCTTCTGCTAGTAGCTTTGCTGGATAGCGTTGGGGATCATTTTCCAAACACTCATCCATAAAGGATGCAAACTTAGGATCTTGTCCATGTGTGTCTCTAGTGACATGCTTTTCAAGAAAAGGTTTGTGTGGTCATTTACTTCCTGATGATTGATTTCCAAATGGATTGATGAGTTTGTTGGGGTCTGCCATTGCTTTATGTTTCTTTTTAGACCTTGTTTCAACCATGAAAAAGTTTCTTAAAAAGGGGTAATGTAGACTACGTCTAAAAACTGATATGACCTATGTCTATGTTTTTGGATTTTCTAACACTAAAGGATGTTGCTAAAAGTGATTTCTAAAATGACGTATTCTAAGATGACGTATGATAAGATGGACAATATGCAAAATCTCAAGTAGACTATGATGATAAATGAGTCTAAGACGGATATAACCTACCACCTATGGAATAAATGCATGCAAGGATTTGTGTTTGACCAAGGAACCTGATTGTAGGAAAAGGATAGTTGACAAGGTGAATTTGCCAAACTAGACTGTTGAGCTGGAAAGATTTAAAAATAGGACTAAGTGACTAGGTTCAATGACTTGTGACAAATCAGAACATGAACATATCCAATGACAAGGAAAATTATCTCTATTTTGTGAGATGCAATTTTCTAGGAAGTATCTATATGCATGTAACTTAGGATGAATATGATCAAGATGTTGACTAAGACTAAGACATATATGACACCTAATGATGCAAGGTTTTGAGAAAAAAATTCAGTTTTTGTCCAAGGTTGATCTTAAGAACCAGAAGCACTATGATAGTAATATTTCAGACTCAGTTTGCGGTTTTCAAAGTTTTCTAATGATAGTCAGATGCGGTTCACCTAATAGTTGTGGTTCAAATTTTGACAAATGCGGTTTACTATGATGCATGCGGTGATTGGACTAAATGCTTGTTTTCGACACTGATAGAGTTTGGACTTTTGACAAATGCGGTTTTGCAAAGTGTATGTTGTTTTTCTGACAGATGCGGTGTTTCCTATGACAACTATGGTTTGTAATACACATGCAGTTCTAAATATGGAATTTGTAACTTGAATTTTATGACAGACACTTGTGGCTTGGAAATTGATAGATGCAGCTTGCATGCACACATGCAACTTAAAACATGACAATTGCAGTGTTTCCCTTAACAAATGCGACTTGCTAGGATAAATGCGGTGTTTAAACTGACAGTTGCAAATTTTTTTTTGATAGTTGAATTATTTTTCCAAAAATTTGTTTTGACTCACTCCGTTTTGATCAATATTTTTGCAAATACAATAGAAAACAAACACAATAATCAATGTATTTTTAGTTTTGTGATGATAGAACTATTAAGACTCAAAAAACATTTACAACCTAGGCTTTCTGGACAATAATTGTTGAGTTCATACTTGGATTTCTCTAGCTACACATATTTATGGCAAATGACTAGTAGCTTGACCCCACTGGCTCCCCTCCATGACACTTACTTATACGGAGCAGCCAAGCTACTATATCCATGAAACTCCCATGGCATACATTTCATTTCCACACATAAACCATAAGAATGTAAGATGGCTTCACAGGGCTGACCCTGCTACACCAACAAGTAGGTAGGATTTTGACAACTCTACAAAAAGGTGTTTAATAAGGGAATTTCGTTCATAGGGCACTATTCAATGTTGGCGAGAGTCCATTTCTGTCTGTCTCATCACAATAGTGTGCGCGATTCTTGGGTTTATCCAAGAATCCTCTTTTATATACCGACTGGAAGTCCCTTGGCATCTAGTGTGCTACTAGTCTGAGTCGTCTTGGAGTGAGTAATTTTTCCCACCAAGATAGGTCCAAGTTCTAGAGTTGGTAACTATTTCTCTTGCACCCAGGATCACACGAATGTGCAAGGGGAGAGGATACTTCAGTGTACCAAATCATAAGGGTGAAAAATATGTGCTTTCGCACCAAACAAAGAAGACAGTGATTCTTTTTATTCCAAACGGTAGTTATCTATCTACCAAACAAAAAGCATGCTAAATAAATAAAGACAAAGCATTAGATCCTGCATGCAAATTAATCAGTAGTTCACTATTCTTGTCTTCAGCTTTCGTCCTACAAAAAATATTGTCTTTGGTTTTTATTGTCTTCTATGCCTCGTCCTACAAACACTGCATTATTCCCCCTTTACACAGTTGAAACAAACATTAGCAAAAAAGGGAAAAAAACACACAAAATTGGTAAAAGAAAATGCAGATGTACAAAAGTCAATAAAAAAAAGTGAAAATTATTTACCAACCAGATGTGGCTTTTTGAGCCACAGATGTAGTTCGACATTGATAGGCGGATGCGGTTCAGGATGATAGATGTGTCACATTTTTTATCAGATTTGGCTCATATTACAGATATAGTGTGCCATACGAAAAACTTGTAAAAAAAGAAAAATAGAAAGACAAAAAAGGTGTGTGAATTTTGAAGCATGTTCATGTCGGGTTCACCGAATGTAAGATAGACTAAAATCTGGATTAGGTAGATCTGCAAACTAGAATGAATAATGTTAATCTTAATCTAACCAATATTAATCTAAATCAAACAAAAAAGAATGAGGAAATAAACATAATAAAACTA
Organism: Sequoiadendron giganteum; assembly: GCA_007115665.2. Lineage (NCBI taxonomy): Eukaryota > Viridiplantae > Streptophyta > Pinopsida > Cupressales > Cupressaceae > Sequoiadendron > Sequoiadendron giganteum. The sequence continues at coordinate 527,111,329 of CM021101.1, forward strand.
AACAAATTAATGGAAATCTCTCACCGAATATGGGTTCACTCCTTCGAATTATCTTGATTGATCTTCTCCATTTTTCCTTTTTAGTATTCTTGCCCTTAGATTTATGTGTTTGAATGCAATCATAACTTCATTGAGTGTCTAAGAAAAATATCAAAGATAAGTTTCTTCTCAAAAGTGTATGATTTCGAGGGGAGGAATAATGATTATGATGGGCCATTTTATAGATTTTGGGTTTTTGAATGATCGGCTCAGATTGAAAGAGAGATCGACGGATGAGATTGATGAATTCCATATGATGTGAGTTTTGTGTCAGATAGAATGTGAGTTAGAACATGAGTCAGAAAATACTATAGGATAAAGACTAAGTTAGAATGTGAGTTCAAGAATTTAATCTCCAGTTAAGAATCTTCGAAAATAGAAGAAATAGACTTTGAATGTGAAAGACAAAGTTAGAATCTGATGAATAATGCATTTGAATGCAAACATGAGTTAATTAATTAAATAGAGATATTTAATTAATAAACACATCGTGTATATGATTTGGAACTAGTTAACTGACTAGTTGTCATAGAGAGTCCTCTCGCAGAGATAACCAGATGTTGAATCTGAATATAACTAGAGAACTAAAAATAGATCTTGAGTCAGAAGGTGAGTGAATGATTAGTGAATTGATTGATAGAAGAATGTGACATAAATAATTAAATATGAATTAAATTTTAATTTAATTCAACATTCGAAAGTGAGAGATTTACATTAAATAAATAAAGATCATTTATTTAATTGACTTTTGAAAAGGATAATATGAATAATTAAATAATAAATATTTAATTATAGATAAAGGGGGTTAAATTAAATAATTAAATAAAGATATTTAATTATAGTTGAAGTATGACAAGTGGGGTAATTAAATAATAAATTATTTAAGTAAGAAGGAAGAATTAATTAGTTAGTGACATAATTAAAAAATTATGATTTATTGAATTAATCAAGTTGAATTAATGAATTAATTAAAAAGGGGTATTTAATTAATAGAGGAAATATGTGTTAGAAAAGAAATTAAATAATAAACATTATTTAATCATAACCATGGACTATAGAAAATTATGTCGAATGTGTATTCGCAGGCCTAGACCAATTTTTGGTGTCTACAATCATAACCTTAGGTTGTCAATGCATATTTTAAATTATACAATTATATACACCTGCCAATTACCATTTTAAACCTAATGCAGAGCATCTATCAGGATCCACAAATCATCAAGGCTAATCTTGACCCTAACTTAAATTGAAGAAGATCAAACAACAAACTCAATCATCTTTTCATCAAAATCCATCAATTTCACTTGATTTCATATTTCCACAAAATCACTCATGAAAGTGCCAAATCACAAAAGTGATGCAGAGAGGGATGGAGACCTACTCCAAATTACAAATAAATTATCTTAGATCAACCTCCAAAATAGATTCCAAATATCTCACCAAATATCTCCATTTGAGCATGCTTCCCCTAGCAGTATTTCAAACCTGTGGTGCAGGGGCACCTACAACCATGTTTCAAAATCTACTTTGGTGATATTTTCTCTTAACGTCTTTGGGTGATTTCAAGATTTTTTAGATGATTTCTCAAATATTTTATTGAAAATTATGTCTAAATAGACCAATATTTCATGTATTTAAGGATTTTGTGAGTTTTGTGATCAAATGTGCAAAGTATGCACTCTTGCTTCAAAAAATTGTCAATTTTGCCATATAATCTTTTAAGGAAAACTATTCAAATTGTAAATGGAAGTGAAAGAAAAGAGTATAGAAGTTTTATTAGGGATGAAATAAAGGTGTTTGAGTGGTCTTAGGTGTCTTGGACAACATAGTTGCATAATGTTTCTTATTTAGCAAAAGTTGTCAATGCTAGCAAGTTTTAAGACAAATGAAGGTCTTGGTAGTTAACAGGTGGTTATAGGTTGGTTATGGACATGGATCAGTTGGAGAAGGGCCTAAAATTTTATTTAAAAACCTGCTATGGCCTCATTCAAGAGCTTGGTGAAGTTTGAATAAGAAAGAAACTTGCATTTACACTATTTTTCTCAAGATCTCATTACTTTTTGTGTGTTTGTAGACCTTGTATGGGTTGTATAGGCTTATTAATTCTCTAAAATTGATATTATTCCATAAAATAATGTTCCTACTTTCATTTTTCTCCCTTTGAAGAGGTTTTCATTGAAATTTATGCTTGGAATTAATAAATTTCTAGAAATTTGGTTCTTGGACAATCAAGGGTTTGAGGGAAATTTAATATCTTAGATGAAATCCCACCTATTGTGATCTTTGTGACTTAGTGGGGTGACCATGTAGGATATAATTATTATGTTATTAGGAGTAGAGAAGAACAAGTTTAAATTTTCCTCATGAATGATGTTGGTTTAAGGGGAAATACCCTATTTTATCATAGAAAACAATGGTGTAGACTTAAGAAAGAGGGGTGTAGAATTGCAAGATGGAATATGAGGGTTCCTTAAGCTTGGGGGGAACTATACAAAGGTGTATGGGAATTTGGTTTGAATTACAAAGTTGTGGAACGTAGAGTTTCAGTAAGGAGGCCTAAAAACCCTTGTTTCCTAGGTTCTAGAGAGGGTTTTGAATTTTTTTTATGGAATGAGTACTTGGGGTCCTCAAAGCTTGATAATTGTTAGTTTAGAAACCTAAGAAAATACTAGTTTTGGTCATGGAGGCTTGATGGTGGGTTCTTGAGGGGGTCTCTTTGTAAAATTGGCTAATTTGGGCCCTAAAACAGTGAAATTTGTCATTTTTTGGAAAGTGTCTTAAAAGAGTCATATGTGGATTTTTTATGTCTCATACCATGGAAATGGATATCTAGATCAATCATTTTTTGATAGGTGTTTTGGGAGGTTTGTGAGAAAAATCCCTAAAACTGGTTTGTGAAGCCTTCAAGGCAATTTTGGGTCAAAAGTGGCTTTTAGAAGAGTTTGTTTGATCTTCTTTTTGTAGGTGGTTGAATTTCAAGATTCTTACATCTTGAAGGTGTTGACACTCTTTTCCTGCAACACATTTCAATTTTGAGTCATAATGAAGAGTCATGGTTCATAGGTAACCCTATTGTCTTGTTGAGTCAATTGAAGGTTGATGTCTTGGTTGGCATAGAAGTTGTGTCAATTTTTATCTTGGGTTACCACCACTTTGGATCAACCTAGTTCTAGGCACACAACATACATTAGAACTAGGGGTGACTTCTCTGGACTATGTTTGACTTCCAATAAGCCTACCTAGCAAAAGGTTTTCCAATTACCCCAAATTTATAAAGGAAGTACTTTTTAAAGGTGAGGTTTCCACTCAAAAACCAAGAAAAGTCAATGTTCATGATACCAAACCACCAATTTCATGATAAATTTGCCTACATAAGGTCATTACCCTACTATCCCAAGAAACCTTCCAAAACACAAGAAAAAAAAGGGTTTTCAAGGATTTAACAACTCCAAGCCTCTTTAATTCCTCCCAAGGGTCCAAAAACCTTCCAATACCTTTGAAAAAACTTATCAAACACTCATAATTCCATTACACTCATTAGGTTTTAGAATCACCATCATGGTTATTCACTTTCACATAGAAATGTGCTCTGGCCAACCTAGTGCATCAATCCATTGACCAAACCCATGCTCTTCCAGAATCCAAAACACATTTTACATCTACCTTATTATGCTACACACCAATCCACTAAGTTACAGATCCATTGCAATGGGTGAATTGGTGAAAATCAATACATTATAGCCTCAAACCCTTACACTGTCAAAATAGGGTAGACTTGGAGAGACAACTAAAAATATCTTCTAAATTGGTATTAAGTCACCAAGCCTTATTAAATTGAAGATGAATTCATATATAAATTATCTCCCAAACCTTCAAGGCATCATGCACCTGTACGAGTCCATACATAGAGAAAGAACACATGAAAACACAAGAAAATCACAAAAATCAAAGAATTCCTTTATTTTATTTTATTCAAATCTTGAAGAGTAGCATCCATTGAAGAATTTATATGATGTTTATCTTTTTAACCTTAGAACTCAATTCCCCCAATGTAACTAACTATTTTTGTAACTTCTTAACTAGCTTATCTCTTGAGAACTTTGCCAAAAATGCAATTTTTTGCAAATGTCAAGCCAAATCTCCCCCCTAAAAAAATAGAATGAATCAAAAGAAATAAATGCATATTAAGAGTGGTCTAAAAGAACTTATTTAACATAGATCAAGATCCTAGACTCTAAAAATAACAAGAACCTTGCTTTTACCCATCTTCACATGCACCAAAAACCCTCCTTTTTACCCAAGAAACTAGTGGTTTATTGAAAAACACTCATCCAACCCTCACACAATCTTATGAATACTTCAAATAGATCTAAAATGGTTAGAACAAACTGAATTCAACAAGAAACCATGCTGCACCAATGCAAAACACAATTTAGCATATCAAAACCACTCGAAATCTCATGGAAAGCTCAAAATTTCACTCTAGGGCTTCATGCCCAACACCCTTTTAGACCTCCCCTACACACAAAAAAAATTCCCTCACTTATTTATTGATGATCTTCCTTAAAATATTCTAAATACATTGATGTTTTCCTAAAGCCTAGAAAACAACTTCTTGAATTGACAATTTTCATTCAATGATGCTCCCAAACCATGTATGATTCCATAGTTTGTATACATATATATGAAATACATTAAATTTTTTTATGCTTTTACATGCTACAAATAAAACTATCTGCCATTTCAAAGAAAAATGAAAAGAGGAAACTAATAGACGAAGAGAACAAAACCTTCAAAGAAAAGGAGAGAGTTTGGGTGGCGGCATATCATGGAAAGAAGAAATTGGAAACAATTGAGGAAAACAAGCCAATTGAAGAGGAACCTCAACCATCAAACAGAAAAAATGGATTGGCATCAAAAAAGGCATGAATGCAAAATAATTGTGGTAAAATAGATTCAAATATGGTAGTTGGAGACACACCCTCTAATAAAAGTAAATATGAAGGGACACCATTAAGCACAAGTGAATATGGAGGGACACCATCTTCCACAAGTGAATATGGAGAAACACCATCTACTGCAAGTGAATATTGTTGGACACCATTCAACACATCTCAAGTTGAGAGTACATCATCACTTGGCTTTGATGAAGAAGGTATTCCATCATCCCCATGTGAACCTCAAGGTATGTCTTCTTCTCCACCCTTGATCGAAGGTACAAAATCTAGCCCACTTGAATTAAATATTGATGAAATTTATAATGTTGAGATGTATGTACCTAGGAGAACACCACCTAGAATTTTGCATAGAAATCCAAATTATTTGATTAATATTGATGAGGATATTTTGCAGCACATGGAAGGTAAGATTGCAACACACACTTGTAGAAAATATGATGATGAGATTTGGAAATTATTATTTGAAAGGCTAAATGAGACCGCAAGATGCCAACTATTTGTTGAAATGATGTGGGGTGTAAAGTATAGGAACATCATGAAGACTCTTGGGTTGAGAAAATAAAATTCATTAAGTGAAGACACTATTGTGAAGTATCTAATGGATGCCTATGAGAGTTTGGGTAATACCTCATGCTCAATGAAACCTGACATGTCATTACATCGACTTTGGTAAGCTGTCAAAAAAACAAATCCCATCTCATTAGAAAGATGAGTGAACAAACAAGAATTAGTAGAGTTTTTTTATCAAGATCCATTCAAAGGTGGAAAAGAATTGAGGGCACTAATTCAAATGAATAATGGGAATTCTCAGGGAGACTGTCACGAAAAGATAAATAAGTTGTTGAAGCCTTGAGAACACTAATTGAAGAGTATTGGAAGAATATCACAAGGCCATATTTAAATGAAAGGGATGTCGTAAGAAGGAGAATTAGTTGTCAAAATAGTGAGCCACATCCAAAGCAGTTTTTGGATATGAATCAAACCCAATTTTATCAAAATTTGATTGTGACATAGATGGAATCATTGGTCGACTTTGATGACGTATCAGATCTAGTTCAACTAGGTGATATATCCACTTGCTTAGTTGTTGAAATTCCATATCGTTATCTTACTTTGTAGTGTATTTTTAATGTTGGCTAACTTTAAGAGATTTGTTGCACATATCAATGAAGGGCATGTTTATGCAGTTATTGTAGATGAAGACAATGAAAAAGGAAAAAACTATTACTTGTGTCATTGTTTTGAGGCCAAAAAAAAAACTGGATGCCCCAGTTATAGGTGGAGAAAACATTGAATACCCTACAAGATCAATTGTGGTTACTAGAATGTGGCTTAGAAGGTACCCACATTCGAGTGTTAAACATTTGATGTTTCTGGACTTTGACACACATCGTGAGATTCTCCATTACTCAAAACTTGTCATGGCATCAAATTTTTGTTTGACCAAATATGGGGGTAGACCTTTTAACAAGATCTTGTGGAAGGTCTGTGAGTTTGACCATGAGGCAATACTTGACCCAAAAAAGAGTGGAGAAAACTTGGATGGTTTGTTGGATTAATTTGTAAGTATATGCACATTGGTTCTTATTAATTTATACTTGTATGCACATTAATTGTTTTGATGCCAATGCGATCATCTTCTTTTAATTTTCCTATTTGTAAGTAACCTACTAAACAGTGATTGGTGTCCCCTTGTAGAAAATGCAGATATATGAGCCATACAAGAGAATGCTAGCCAAAAAAGAAATGCAACATCATAATTTTGATGATCTTGACAAATCTCAATCATGATTTCAAGCCATTATAAAGTGTTTGCAAAGCTTGGTAAGTGAATTTTAAGTTATTCATTTAAATTTAACCTTATCATGAGCACTTATGATGTAGACATTATAAGAGCATCTCAAATTTCAACTTACTCTATTCATGAGAGGTGTTGTGTGCAATAGGTATGTTGGAATTCCCAATGAAGATGTATGACTAGGATAGAATAAGTTGTGAGACCTACATGCCTATATGTAAGTGCCTTCCATCTATTTTCATTTCATTTCCATTTTGGATGCTCTTTATTTTTATCTTTTGCTTTCCGTATTTGTAAGTAAACTACTAAAAATTGATTGATCTCTCATTGCAGAAAATGTCGATTTATGAGCCATCAAAGAGAATTTTAGCCAAAAAAGCAATGCAACATCCTTATTTTGATGATCTTGAAAAATCTCAATTTTTATTTTAATCCATTATAAAAGAGCATGTGAAGCTTAGTGAGGGAATCTCAAGCTACTCAATTGAAGTTAACATCATAATGAGCACCTATGATGTAGACATTTAAAGAGAATCTTGTTGTTTAAGGTAGAATAGTGAATTATCTTTCATTTGAATCTATTTAAGAGGGTATCCATTGAGTTTATCATTAGTTTGAACTGATTTTTCTCAACTCGGTCTGTAAACCCTCAAGATTTGGGTTTTGAGAGTCTAGATAACCAATAATGACTACTCCAATGAATTTGGATAGTTTAGATTAGTGGAATAAGTTAGTGTTAGGATGTTTTAGGTGTGCATGTGTTTATCTATGTAGGGTAATTTAAGAAACAATGGTGTAGTTTCTGCTACAAGGTTTTATGATGAATTTTCCAGTGAAAAGTGTGGCTCCAAGTGGTGTTTTGTTGAAAAATTCTCAAATGACTAATCTAGATAGCTATTATTGAGCTACAACACATACTTCAAAATCAATAGTGATTGTCTTGGAACATGTGCATAAAAAATGACCTTATTTATTGTCCTCATTAAGCTAACTAGGCCTAATTTATAAAGGAACACACCTTTAAACATTCAACAAACCCCATAACTTGTTGGGTCAGAAATTATCATGTATCCAAACCCTCAGATCCACAATTTGTCTTAAGATAAACTCACTCCACCATGCCAAACCAAAACCCTTATTTTATGTTAGTATAAAGAGGGTTTATTGAAAGGAATGGTTCCACACCTTACCAAAACATGCCACCACCTCAAACCTTCTTAAAATCACCTATAGAAACTCAAAAGACAAACACCCAACCTCTACATGCAATATTTTATCAAACCCTAGGGTGAAACCTCATTTTTCATGCCCTTTTCCATCAAAATCTGTAGGGGAAGCAACACAAACCCCATAAAATTTATTCCATTTCACTTAGAAACTTCTCATATATATCCTATAGGATTGTGTTAGGATCCTATACAAAAAAATCTCTTGGTTCTGGCTTTCTCAGAGAGGTTTTCCCATGGTGGTGGATTTCACTTGATCAAAAAGGCATCAAATGTGAGCAGTGCAAAGTTGCAAAGTGGTGCAACTTTTGTTCTGCAACTTGTGTGACCAAGTGGACTATTCCAATGCATCCAAATATGTATGTTTACACTAGGCATGGTCCTCTTTCACACCCAAACATGCGAACTCTCTTTGAGCTACGTTCCACCAGATCACTCCCTTTATTGTCAAAAGTGCAAAATGGTTGTGAACTTAAAAATGTTGTTACTCGAATACTATGATGCTTTAAAACTTCTCATCTAATTATATGGGATCAAGTTTGGCCCCTATAAAAATAAATCTCTCAATTTTGGCTATCTCAAAGTGGTTTTCTGGTGGCAATGGATTTTCACTTGATGGAAAAAGTGTCAAATGCAAGCAGTGCAAAGTTGCAAAGTGGTGCAACTTTCGTTCTACAACTTGTGTGACCAAACGAAATATTCCAACATGTCTGAATAGGTATTTTTACACTAGGAATGGTCCTCTTTTGTACCCAATCATGTTGAATCTCTCTAAGCTACCTTCAACCAGATCGATGCCTTAAGGGTCCAAAGTGCAAAAGGGAAGCAAACTTTGACGAGCTATTACTCAAAAACTATGAGGCTTACAACCTCTTTGTATGAGCCTATAGGATCATGTTGGGACCCTTTACAATAACCTCTCTTAGGTTTTGTTATCTCAGATTCATTTTCGTGTGATTTCTAGTTTTCACTTGATGGAAAAAGTGTCAAATAGAAGCAGTGTAAAGTTTCAAAGTAGTGCAAATTTTGTTTTACAATTCGTGTGACCAAAGTAACACCTCCATTGCATCTTGATAGGTAGTTTTATGCTGGGCATGGTCCTCTTTTGCACCCAAACATGCATAATTAATCTGATTTGCATTCAATTGACTTGATCCCTTATGATGACATGCAAAACAATGGAAAAGAGAAACATACAAATGATAATTGAGAAGTCTAACTATTCCACATAAAAATCGTATGATGAATGTTGCCCAATTGGTGAAGGAGCACCTACACCTCACCCTCAATCTTTGATTATCTTATGGTGAATAGGTTGGTAAATAGGTTTTTGTGGGTATTTTGAGCATGCTTTGTCTTGAATAAGGTCAATTAAGACCATTAGGTATGTTTTAGGGTGAGTTTTGGGTCTGCTGATAAAAAGTGTGAAAATTTCAATTTTGCACTAGAAGTTGTCTTTGTAGCTTTTCAAGGAAGATTTGTGAATTTTTATATGACTGTGGAAGAGTGGAGTTTTGCTGATGTAATAATGCTATTTCTAAGCCATTTTTGTCGGTTTAGAGGTCATTAGTTGTAGTCATGAGGTCAGAGGAGTCTAAAGCTGCAAATTTGTAAGTTTCTTAAAGCAACAAATTTGAAATGCAACGGTTACTTGTTTTGAAAGTTGGTTTTTAGTTAGTTGAGGGAATGGATCACTTAGAGAAGGGTGTAAAATATTATTTAAATCCTTGAGAGGCTCGAATGGAGGTTTTTTTTGAACTATTGGAGAAGATCTAATAAGAATTATTCACATTGTTCTCTATTTTTTAAATTTTTGATACAAACTTGTTGATCTCGTACTTGGTACGACCTGTAGATTTCCTATACGGTCCCAAGGCTGAAATTAATTGAAAGAGGGCTGAGTTTTCTTTCTTTTGGTGGTGTTTTGGTGCAAAAAAATAAAGGAATAGGAGAGTTCTTATCATTTTTTTGCAAGTGGTCTGAAACCCTCAAAAACTAGGGTTTTGAGTGAAATTACCTCATATCTTCCATCTCCACCATGTGCGAAGGCTAGATCTAGGTGGAATGGAAGAGTACCATATATATTTTTATTCCATGTTGTTTTTATAGAATTTATTGAAGGTGAGAGAGAGATATCTTTAGCATTTTAGGCCTGGCATCTCTATGTGATAGGCTTAATTTTGTGTAAAATCTGATTTTTGATTGTTTTCATAAGTGTTTTGTGACAATGGTTCTTGGGATCATTTGATATGTATTGGAAATGGTTGTAAAAATATGTTTGTATCTGAGGGGTGTTGGGGTGAGCCAAGGTACTTGGTTACTTGTGTGGAGTAGCCTAATTAGACCTACCTTGTAGCTTTCTTTTTTGGCCTGTCATGGATTTGTCTTTTGTTGTCAAGACATGGGCCTTTGAGAACTTGTGGCAATTTATATAAGATGCCTAGAACTAGTTTCCTTGGTCTAGTTAATGCCTTTTGAGTGGTTCTTGTGTTGAATATCCTAGTTGGTTAGGCTACAAGGAATAAGAGGCCTATTTTGGAAGTGGTAGGTCAGAGGTGGTTCCCAAGCATAAGGTGAGTTGTGTTGAGTTGGGTTGGTCATGTTGGGAGGATTTCAAGTCTACTCCAAGTTTTGGTCATGTCTAGTTTCATAGATTCCATGGTTGGGTAGTTGAGTTACCCTATTGAGTTAAGTGAATCTTCTAGTCTTAGTGGGCATATTTGAGAGAAGTTGTGTCAAATCACAACTTGGTTGAGACACTTTGCATCACCAATGGTTCTTTGCAATTGGAAAAGTGATTGCGAGTGTGTTTACTTGTTAAATAGACCTATTCGGTGGTCTAGGACAATGTTGAGTCCATTTATTATTTGTATTATAAATTATAACTTGCTTTCTCCTGAGTCCATTTCATATCCAAGAAATAATATTGCAAAAATTTGACATATAAATCTTTCAACATGTTTATATGGTGACACATCAAGAGCAAACTGGAATCATTTTATGAATCATTTCATGGAATACCAATTGAAAACATGTTTTTTTCTTTTAGATAAAGTTATTTAGCATCAATCAATTAATATTCAAGACAAACCATGAAGGAAAAAAATGATCAATGCTAGGGCTAACCAATTAATAATTATACACATGAATAAGTCAACCATGTACATGTGAATAAGGGAAGAAAAATTACTCACAAACACGTAAGCCTCAAAAATTATACACACAAATACATAGTATACACAAATTGATACAAATTATATACATGAATACAAGGTATACACATGAAAAAACGTAAGCCACAAAGTATACATTGGAACACACATAAGTCACAAAGTAGACATGTAAGTTGTATAAAATTGAATACATGTAACTCATATGTATTGAACCATCAATTTAGAATGCAAATATGGACACCATCGATAAAAGATATTTGTATTAAACAAATAGCCATGTAGGCATAAATCAATATAGGTCGATATAAGTATGAAATATATGTACAAAATAGCCATATAGGCTTACGAGAATGCCATATAGGCATACAATGTCAAATATGTCCAATACAAAATATGTACAAAACTGCCATGTAGGCATACAAAAAAGGGCTTTGAAATCAAAAGTCATTGCTCTCCATGCTCTGGAAATAAATTATTTCCCTTTTCTTTTTGATCTGATGATGATAGGTCTATAACTCATTTTTGTTGTGCTCAAGGAGTGCTCCTGTTGCACCTCCTAGTGTTTAGTTCATGGTGAAGTTTTAACTATTACAATAAGACGTAAAGACATGAATATATATAAATTACATTATAAAAAATGATATATTTGAAAAAATAATCACTTATCACCATATCATAATCTCTCTCCATGAGGGAAAATATTCTCATGCCCATGTTCATGCATGCTCAAGCCCTGTATAAACCATACAAATAGAAATTAAACTACGTGAATCAATAATGGTTTGATTTTTCACTAGCTACCATCTATAACAATGAATGTAAATTGAAATTTACTAATTTTCCTCATACCTCCCCTATTAGAGCCATCAAGGATTGTATAGTAGACGACACACCAATATCCATTTCCCTTGTCACATTTAGAGGTGTTTTGACTTGCAAAATCTGAAAATAAAACAGCAAATTATTTAGCGTAATCAATGATGTGCATATAAATTAAACAAATATATTAAGTAAAATTCATTAGTTAAACTCTTTATTCTATTACCTTCGTGTAGGTTTGAGTAAATCAACTACCACTGGAAGTGTTCCCTCGAAACCTTCAATATTAGCCTATTCAACATCCAAAATTGCATATTAAAATACCATTCATAAAACAATGCTATTAACATGTAATAAATTTATAATTGTTTACTAGTTACATACCCCATCAATAGGTGTACTGCAAAAATAAGTAGGTGTGGGGATAGTGTATCCAGTCTCAACATTGTGACCCTGCAATTTTATTAAAATCATAAAACATTTTTAGTTAATCTTGCATTTCAAAATCAAAATTTAATAAATTAAATTCAATGAACATGCTAACTTTTACCTAACTATCAATGCCATACACCTCATGCAGTATGTTAGTTGCCCTGTCCATCTCCATTGCTATAGATAGATCCTGCGTAGTAGACTCCTGAGTGTCGGTGGGGTCATATGAAAAAGTTTCCCCACAAGATTGACATGCATAGGTTCGAAGGCCACCACTCGAAGACTCCCCTAGATGGCACTATAGAATAGGGCTAGTATGATGGATGATAGTCTCGGTCAAATTTTTGATCACCTACAATGTCTCTACATCAACACTTTCCTCTCTGACGAAAGGCATAACAATGTGCTCACAAGGTAGCCTAGCGAGAGCTCATCTACCTTGTCATGTAGGATTTGACTGTGCACCAAGTCTATCCTGAGCTGACCACCCACCACTCCCTTGGAAATCCCTCGTATCAAAATAATTTGGGATTTTGTTCAATATGAACTCATTGTATAGTTTCCTAAGGAAATATTGTGACTTTGCAATTGTTGCATGGTGGGTAATCAAATACCATGTACCACCTATCATAAATATGGTTCCTAATCTGTTGGTGGTGGCACCAATGAATATGAAACCTCTTCGTATTGAGGGTAATATTTTGATTTATGTGTGGGTCAATGAATAGTGAGCACAAATCACCTTTCATAATTTTTAAATCCGTTACATATTTATATGAAAATTTATTTGCATAATAATCCCTATCCACTTGCCTCCTATCTTGCCATCTAGTTATTTGTTTGCTAATTTAATCTACATTTGTTAACATATCTTTCAATGTATTTTCTAGGGTCATTATTTCTATTGTTGAACCATTTTGATCACTCAACCTACTGATTAAATGCTCAATTTTCTTCTAGTTGTTCTCAATTTCACTCATTAAATTTTGTTGAGTGCTAGGAGTGGGCTGAGTGATTGGTGGAGGAGGTTGTTGTCATGGTTAATTTTCATCTTGATGATTTTGTTCTTGAGAATTTGGCTGCTCTTCCTATTAAGGATCTTGAGGGTTTGCAGGTTGATTTGTATCTCCTAAAAATTCAAACAAATATGTATCAAACTCAACCTAAAACTAACTAATTCAAAACAAAAAGTAAACAATCCTTACCTCTCACACCTCCTCCTCATCATGGTGCCATCGTTGCAAATAAATATCAATTTTTGGTGAATAATTTTTCTGAATGGCTCCTCCTAGAACACAAACACGAAAAAATGGGGGTTTTGGCCATGGGGAGAATAAAAACAAGTTGAAATGAAAATGACAACATTTCACTTTTTTTGTCTTTTAAAAAGCAATAACATGAGTGCATTATAATGTGCTTACATTATGAATTTTTGAAACGTTTTTTTGAATATGGCCATGAAATGGCTACCCATTTCCATTCACCTGCCCTTATGCAATTTTGTAATATGTAACTCTACTAGTATTCCTAGAACTATTAAAGTTGTTTAGCATCAATCAATAAATATTCAAGACAAACCATGAAGGACACCAATGATCAATGCTAGGGCTAACCAATTAATAATTATACATGTGAATAAGGGGAGCGCAAGTACTCAAAAACATGTAAGCCTTGAAGTATACACATGAATACATAGTATACACAAATTAATACAAAGTATATGCATGAATAAAAGGTATACACATGAAAACACATAAGTCACAAAGTATACATTGGAATACATGGAAGCCACAAAGTATACATATAAGTTTTAAAGTATACACTCGAATACACGTAACTCATATCTATTGAACCATGGATTTATAATTCAAATATGGACACCATCGATAAAAAAATATTTGTATTAACCAAATAGCCATGTAGGTATACATTAATATATGTTGATATAAGTATAAAATATATGCAAACTAACCATATAGGCTTATGAGAATGCCATGATATAGGTATACAATGACATATCCAATACAAAATATTTACAAAAATTCCATAAAGGCATTAAAAAAAGGGCTAGATAGAATCAAAATTCATTTCTTTGCATGCCCTAGAAAAAAAATATTTCCCTTTGCTTGTCGACCAGATGGATAATTATGTCACTCAATTTTTTTGAGGTTGAGGAGTGCTCCTGGTTCTCCTCCTAGGGTTTAGTTCCTGGTCAAGATTTATCTATTACAATAAGAAGTAAAGAAATTAATATAAAAAGTGATATATTTAGCAAAATAATCACTTACCGCCATCTAACGATCATTCTCCTTGAGGGAAATATTCAAATTCCCATGCCGAGGCATGTTGAATCCCTATAGAAACCATCCAAAGAGAAATTAAACTATGAATCAATAATAGTTTCATTTTTCACTAGCTAACAACTATAACAATGATTGTAAATTAAAATTTAGTATTCTACCTCATACCTCTATGAGGGGAATCGAGGAGTCTATAGCAAAAAAAACACCAATCTCCATTGCCCTATGAAAATTTGGAGTTATGCCTGCTTTCAACACCTAAAAAATAAAATAAAAAGTTATTTAATCATGTAAACTAGAATAGTGATACACATCATGGCTTATAATGTATGCGATAATGAATAAAATTTTGAGTACTTATTAAACAATATATCTTTTACTACCATGCTTACTATTTTCCCTATCCATAGCTTGTTTGAAAGTACCCATTTTTAGTATTTTATCCATAGGAACAAGGTGGTGAACCATTTGATAAAATTCTTTGGTAGACATGTACGATAACTATGGTAACATAGAGAATGAAATGAAGTGTATGAAAAAATTCCTCAAAGAAATGGGGTCTCATTGTGATGGAATTCCATTACAAAAAAATGTGTCATGGCATTCCATCACCATGAGACCATACTTCTTCAAGGAATTTTTTTGAACTACTCAATACCTTACTATGATATTGCTTACTATTATGCTTTGATAGATTTTTTCCAAGCATCCATAGTTTGTTGGAAAGCACCTATTTTAGGATTATATCGATAGCAACAAGGAAGTGAGTAGTTTGATAAAATTCTTTGGTAGACATGTCTGTAAAATGTGGTAGAATAGAAAAGGGAGTGAGCTATTTTAAAAAATACCTCAAAGAAATGTGCTCATGGTAATGGAATGGCATTCCATCACCATGAGATAAAATTTCTTCAAGGAAGTTTTTCAAACTATTCACGACCTTGTCTTTGCTATTGCTTATTGTTATGCTTTGATAGATTATTTCCAAGTATCCATAGGTTGTTGGAAAACACATTTTTTAGGCTTTTAGCCATAGCAACAAGGAAGTTCAAGTATTTTGATAAAATTCTTTAGTAGACATGTATGGAAAATGTGGTAGCATAGAAAAGGTGATGAACTATTTCAAAAAATACCTCATATAAATGTGTTCTCATGGTGATGGAATGACATTCCATCACCATGAGACCACATTTCTTCGATGATTTTTTTGAAATAGCTCATTGTCTTGTTTATGTTATTGCTTACTATTATTCTTTGATAAAAAAAATCCAAGCATCCATAATGTTTTGGAAAGAACCTAATTTAGGATCCTAGCCATAACAACATGGAATTGAGTGGATTTATTAAATTCTTTGGTAGACATGTATGGAAAATTTGGTAGCATACAAAAGGTGGTGAGCTGTTTGAAAAAATCTCTCAAGGAAATATGGTCTCATGGTGATGGAATGGCACTCCATCACCATGAGACCACATTTATTTGAGGTATTTTTTCAAACTACTCATTTCCATATCTATGCTATTTCTTACTATTATTCTTTGATAGTTTTTTTCATGAACTCATAGTTTGTTGGAAAGCACCTTTTTAAGATTTTAGCCATAGTAGCAAGGAAGTGAAATATTTGATCAAATGCTTTTGTAGACATGTATGAAAAATGTGGTAGCATAGAAAAGGTGGTGAGCTATTTGAAAACATGCCTCAAATAAATTGGGTTTCATGGTGATGGACATCACCATGAGACCACATTTATTTGAGGCATTTTTTCAAACAACTCATTGCCTTGTCTATGCTATTACTTACTATTATTCTTTCATACATTTCTTCCAAGAATTCATAGCATAGAGAAGGTAGTGAACTATTTGAAAATATGCCTTAATAAAAAGTGGTCTCATGGAATTCCATGACAAACAAATACAATTGGAAGCTTCTCCTAGTTATTACTTATGCTATGTGAAGTAATTGCACAACTGCTTATTTTGACTTTCTAAACTTAACTATATTGTAGTTGAAATTTTGGCATCTATCAACATCTAGTTATTAGTTATGGAATGTGGAGTAATGCTTTGACTTTGAAAGATGTGCAATTCAGTGTAATCAACAATATGAATATAAGATACACACATCTATTAAGTATAATTCATTAGTTAAAATCTTCATCCTATTACCTGCGTGAAGTTTTTTCCAACTCAACTGGCACTCAAAGGTGTTCCCATGAAACCTCCAATATTAGCCTATTCAACATCCAAAATCAGATATTAGAATACCATTCATATAACAATTCTATTAACATGTAATAATTTTATAATTGTTTACTAGTTACATACCTCAATGGTAGACGTGGTGGAGTAATAAGAAGGTGCAACACCGATGTATCTAGTATAAATATTATAACCATGAAATTTTATTACACTCATAAAAATAAATTAGTTAATCTTGCAAAAATTAAATTTAATAAATTAAATTCAATGAACATGCTAATATTTACCTGAGTATAAATTCCATAATATTGATTCAAAATGTTAGTTCCCCTCACCATCTTTGTATTTGCAGACATATCCTATGTAGTAACCTCCTTAGTGTCGATGCGGTCATATGTACAAGTTGCCCCAAAAACTTGACATGAATTGGGTTGAAGCCCAACACTCAAAGAATCCCCTCGATGGTGTTGTAATATAGGAATGGAATGTTGAATGAAATTCTGGGTCAAAGAGGTGATAGCCTATAAATTTTCTACCTCAACACTCTCCTTTGTGATGGAAGGGATAATGATGTGCTCATGATCTGACCTAGTCAGAGCTCATTTCACTTTTCACCTAGGATCTAGTTGTGCACCAGGTCTATCTTGAGCTGATCCCCCACCTCTCCCATAGAAGTCCCTCATATCAAAATAATTCAAGATTTTGTTTAGGATGAGCATACAGTATAGTTTACTCAAGAAATATTGTGGGACTTTACAATTGTTACATGGTGGGTAATAAAAAACCATGTACCACCTATCCAAAAAATGGTTTCTAATCCCTTGGTGGTGGCACCAATGGATAAGAAGCCTCTTTGCATTGAGGCTAGGATTTTGATTTGTGAGTGGGTCAGTGATTAATGAGCACAAATCCTAGCTGCCTACCTCCTATCTTGCCAACCACTTAATTATTTGTTGATTGCATCTAGATGTTTTAAAAATTTTGTAAGATAATTTGCAAGTGTTCTTCTCTCCATGGTTGAACTTGGTGGATCATTCAACCTCGTGATTAACTCCTCAATTTGTTTTTATCATTTTCAATTTCACTCATTAAATTTTGATAAGTGCCACGAGGATGTTGAGGGATTGGTGGAGGAGATTATTGTTGTGGTTGTTCAACTTGAGGATTTTTTTGACGTTGTTTCTCTTCTTGTTGAGGATTTTGTTCTTGTTTTTTTTTCTCTGCTTGTTGAGGATTTTGAGGAGGGTTTGCAAGTTCATTAACATCTCTTGAAAATTCAACAAATAATATCAAAAACAACCAAAAACTAACAAATTAACAACAAAAGGATAACAAATCTTACCTCTTAAACTTCCTCATCAATGTGGCGGCATCTTTAAAACAAAATAACAATAATTTGATTAAAATATTTGCATTATGACTCCTCCCAAAACATGAGAACACAAATGAAGGGTTTTGGTCGCGAGCAGAAAAAATAGTCACAATGAAAATGAATTCGGTTTCCTTTTTTTTCCTTTTATTGGCTCATAATGTGAGCACAATATAACATCCTCACATTATTTTCTTGGTGTGGTCATTCCTTATTCTTGGCACACCAAGTCATAACGTCAGTGTGTTATAATGCACTCACATTATTGGCTTGGTGTGGCCGAGCCTTAGGCTTGACACACCAATCCATAACGTGAGTGCATTATAACATGCTCATGTTATAATACATTCATGTTATAGCCTATCAATTTTTTAAAAAAAAATTAGCCACAATTTGGGCCCCCATCTTTTTGCACCCACCCCTTAAAGTTGATCACTTCCCTATTTCTTGCTTCTAAAATATTACAATGTGCAACATCAAATACATTTTTATTTGAAATTTTCTCTAATAGGAAGATTTTAATAACAATCATAATTCTTCATAACAATATAGAAACTTCAAATTATAGCTCAAAAGTATGAAAATATTACAAGTATCATTCCCTCTTTTAGTGCTTAATTCAATTAATAGGGAATCAAAAATATTTTAAACTATCACGTACAATTTTCATAACAAGTTTATGCTCTATGAAAATCCAAATATGGGAAGTACCTGGATGTTTTGTAACCACCTTGAAGAATTCTTCTGACTCAAATTTTTTTGCAGATCTGAATCGTTCATCACTATCTCATCTAGTTTCAAATAGATTCACCACCTCTCTTCATAGAGGACAATCCTCAAGCAATATGAAGCTCATTCAAAGATGAATTTTATTTTGGGTCTCCTCCATCAGTGTGTCCCAAAAATATTTCTTTTCCTTTCTCAACAAATTTTCATTATACCTCCTTTGGATTTCTTCAAATAATGCATATTGGTGTAGAGACCTTGGAGTGGCCACCCACAGTAAGTGAAAATCTATGAAAATATTCTGGGGTTATAGTTGATCTCCTAAAGGATTTGTAGTTTCAAAAGAACACAACAAATTCAAGAAACATTTTTGTGCTTTGACTTCCTAACATCACAACTATAGAACTCGGGGGATAAAACCTTAGTGAAATATTTGACTCTTCATTATTTGAAATTTTTGTTTACAAATAATAGTCCAAGATTTTAATGACTCTTTGATAAGACAATCTACAATCGAATTTTTGAGTGCTTCCCCAACAAATTTTCCATTTCTATTGGTGACTCGGATGGGAAAATAATATTGCACAATTCTAAATCTAAGGTTAAAATTTTCTTTGGAACTTCAATGACTCTTTAAGGCAAGATGATCTTCTATTAGAATTTTCTCAAGTATATCCCCAGCTGAGTAACTATTTCTATTGGTTATTTTTTATGGGAGCCAAACTCAATCTTACCACTCACCTATGAATATTCCAGGATTCAATGGTTAACAAGGGTAAGGCTTGGATAAAACATAAGTAAAGGTTTTCAAGCCCTTAATTTTGTACCTCGAACTCTATGAAACCCAAGAGGGTGAACCCTAGCATTGTTTTCATAATGATACCCTATGCCATTTATATCAATAACATTGCAATATACATAGATGATTCTCATATGGATTATGAATTAACAACTATATCAAAGAAGTTGGATACTTCTCTAACATAATTCACACTTAGAGCATGAGAATGACAAAACCTCATATTTTTGTGACCCTTTTAATAGAATTTTATTTAATGAATGGGTGATGTTCGTGTAAATCAACACAATAAAACACAACTACTTTACCTAGTCTAGTGCCTTATTCTTGGAACATAGTCAACATCAATACTTATACAACATGATAGTAATTTTGAAACCTAACAATATATGAAGCTCTGAAAGGGTGCATTAAAGTGTTTCAGCATTGTTCTCTAACCCTTACTTCTTACTAGAATCCTAACATTTAGTTTGATACAAATTTACAACCATTTTCAAGCATATACATTAATTATTTTAATTAATAAAAAAGAAGAGAGTCACACATCCATCTGAAATTGATAGAGACAAATAAGATAACCTTGATTATATTATTCATAATTTGTGAAACCAACTAATAGGAGACTAAAGTGTGTTGCAAGTATGGATGTGTTTGGTGGTGTTGTAATTAATGTTATCACTGATGTCAACATAGTTCAGGTTGATTGCATATGGTACTTGTATAGTTGAGATATTGTATAAGTTCTTAGAGTACATGGAGCCATATTTATGAATTTGTATTATGTTTTTTCCAATTTCTTTTGAGAAAAATTAAGAAATAATGAAGATAGTGTTGATGTGTGTAATCTGAGTGTGCTCTGGTGTTGTGATATGCATTTATTTAGTGTTGATCCTATACTTGTTCAGATCTGTAGTTATGTTCATGATCTTAAACAAATAATATATCCTGAGTTTTACATTCTACATCGATGGAGAGTGAAAGATTTGTTCATTGGTGTGTGAACTGATTTGACATAAAAATTTGTTTGTGGACTGGGAGAAATATTTTGGCTCCATTGTCTTTGAGTATTTGTTTTCAGATCTTGTAGATCTGGGAGATAATTCATATTGATGTTTTTCTGCTATTCTAACAAACATTCTTATGATTTGGCACTTCAGAAGACTTTCTCCAGAGCTCCTATGTGTTGCTAGTTGGTCTGGTTGGACTATTGAATAATATTATGTGAGTGACTATTGTTGCAGTTGATGTGGATGTACCTCAAGGTTTCTTGAAGATGGTAATGTTTTTTGGTGAAGCATGTTGAGTGATCCACATTTGATCATATTTATAGAGATGTGTGTACTTCAAATATTATCGGTGTTTTCATTAGGTTTGGCCGACCTCGTGTCTGTACATATTACATAAATATTTTACATCAAATTAAGGAAGCATGTGATTGATCCAATATTTTGTTTGGGTCTTAATTAAATGTGTAATTGGTCCTCTCTCATTCTTATCCACTATGGGAATGTGGAGTATCTGACCTAATTTGAATTTGTAATTTGAAGAATGTTTATCTGACCTTAAAGAATGTTCCTAGGGTTGAAGATGGTATAAAAGAAAATCAAGTTGTTGCCAATTACATATCAATAAATTCAAGTAAGTGAAGTGTGAAAAAAAGTGGGAAAATAAAAGTGTGTAAGAGAGAATCAATGCATCAGTACTTTGATGTGTCAAATTCTTGAAAGCAGTTAGTTGATGGTGTTTACAATCTTCTAATCAAGCTGTGAATTTATGGAACCTGTGTGGTGGATCTTTATTGATCTTTTATTTTTTTGTAGGTAGTGAGCCTCCTTTTGTACAATAAGCCCTACTATAGGAAGTGAGCCTTTCTACCTCGGCAATGAGCCCTCTATAAATGATCCTTTCTATTTGGTATTGCATTATTACTATATTGTGAGCTAATCCTCACCATGGATTTTCCCTCATTAGGTTTTCCACGTAAATCTAGTATCTTTGGTGTTTTATTTATATTATTTTTATTTCATGTTTACACTCAATAAAAGGTTAAGGTAAGGTGGAATTGATTAAGGTTAGAAGTAAAGTAATTTTGGTACAATTGATTCACCCCCTATCTCAATTTTCTTGTACATTTAAAAAATTGGTATCAAATCTCTAGTTCCTCGATGAAAAGCTTGACCGCTTGAGGTAGATATGATGGTGCACAAGTTGTAGATCCCTATTTTTGATGGAGTTGATTATAGTGACTGGAAAGAACAAATGAGAGGTTATTTGATTTCTCTTGGTTTCAAGACCTAGAAAGTTGTGGAGAAAAATTATGTTGCACATCCACTAGTCCTTCCTTTGTAGATGAGATTGTGGCTAATGAGGAGAATGAAAAGGCAAGGTATACTATATTCAGTGCTCTATCTAAAACTGAAAGGAAAAAAATTATTTCTTTAGGCACTACTTATGAAGTATTGGAAGAACTGAAAGAAATTTATGAAGGGAATGATAGAGTAAAATAATCAAGGAAGCTAATAGGAAAGCAAAAATTTGAGAACTTGAGAATGGAAGAGGGTGAAGATATTGCAAGCTATTATCAGAGAATTGAACTTGTAGCAAATGAGATCAATAATCAAGGTGGTACTATTAGACTAACCGCCAACATATCCCTTTGGGTTAATGACATGGTTTAACCACCTTCCATGGATCTTAGGTGATTCTTGTATCGAGCATTGATAGGTCGATCTTTTGGTGCAACAATAAGGCCAACAATTGGTATCAAAGCCGATCACAGGTTCGAACCCCTCTGGAGACACTGAGGGGGGGATCATTGGACTAACTCTGAGCATCTCCCTTTGGGTTCACAACATGGTTTAACCACCTCCCATGGATCTTAATTGACACTTGTATCAGACATTGATAGGTCGATATTATGGTGCAATGACAAGGAAAATAGGTACCATGTCAGATGAAGATATAATTGAGAAGATCCTAATGACCTTACTAGAGAATTATAGTGACAAGGTCTCTGCTATTGAAGAATCATATGATCCAAAAAAATTTACTAAGGAGCACCTATTTGGTATCTTAACTATATTCAACATGAGAAAATTTTCCAAAGATAAGGAGAAAACTAAAATAGCCTTAAAAAAAATGAAGATAGGAGATGATGATGATGATGATGATTCAAAAGATTTGGAAGAAAACTTCACACGAAAATTGAAGAAAGGTACTCGTAAATATTAAGGTATGTTTATGTTTAAGTGTTTCAGTTGTGGAAATATTGGTCATTATGCATAAATATGTCCCAATAGAGCTAATCATAAAGACAAGAAGGATATGAAGTTCAAGAAACTGTATTATGTCAAAGAAGATGCAGAAATTTTTATGATGAGTATGATTTTGAGGAGGATAAAGATGAATTTTTATTTCTAGCCCTGGAAATAAAAGCTTTATCTACTAACCATGGAAGTTGTGCAAAGGAATCTGGTCCATAGAATAAGAAGGATGAGATGGAAGGTTCTCTAGTGGCTGCTTTTCATGGTAGACAAGATGAAGATTTTTTGGTAATTGATAGTGGGTGTTCAAATCATATGACTAGAGATAAGAGTAAGTTAACTAAACTTCAAAATTATGATCGAGGAATAGTTATTCTTGGAGGAATAGTTATGTTTGGAGATGATTCTAGTGCTCATATTTTTAGTAAAGGAACAATTATTCTTGATGGGAAACATAGTACTGAGGATGTCTATTATGTTAAGGGTTTAAGACATAGTCTCTTAAGTGTTGAACAAATGTGTAGTAAAGGATTTAAGCTTGTATTTCAATATAACACCTGTGAAATCAGAAAAGGATCTAGAACTATGGTAGCAGTAGGAAAAATAACTCATGGAAACATCTATCCTCTTAAGAGTGGTGATGTTCAATTTTTTATTTCATAGATTAATTAAATTTGGTTGTGGCATTAGAGGATGGGACATGTAAATTTTGAAAATATGATGATCAGTTCTAAGGAAGTTGTCAAAATATTTTCCTAGAATCACAAAGCCTTAAAATTCAATTTGCAGAAGTTGTCAATTGGGAAAAAAAACTAGAAGTAGTTTTAAAGGAAATGAACAATCATCTACTAAAATTCTTGAATTAATTCATACACTCCTCTATGGTCCTACAAGAATAGGAAGCCTTAATGGTGATAGGTATTTTATGCTCCTTAGTGATGATTACTCTAGGATGACATGGGTTACTTTTCTTAGAGAGAAATATTAGGCTCTTGATAGATTCAAGGTATTCAAGGCAAGAGTAGAGAATGAGGCAAACCTTATAATCAAATGCTTAAGATTTGATAGAGGTGGATAATTCACTTCTAGTGAGTTTAATGCATTATGTGAAGAACATGACATAAGGAGACAATATTCTTCTCCTCGAACCCCTCAATAGAATGGAGTTGTGGAAAGGAAGAACCATAATATTCAAGAGGCTGCTAGAACTATGACAAAAGAAGAAAATGTTCCCCATATGTACTTGAGAGAAGAAATCCACACTTTTGTTTATATTATTAACAAATTTTAGATCAGAGTAGCAATACTAAGACTCCTTATAAGTTATGGACTGGTAAGACTCCTACTATTGAATACTTTAAAGTATTTGGAAATAGATGTTACATTAAAGGAGATGAGAATATTGAAAAATTTGATGCTAGATGTGATGAAGGAATTTTTCTTGGATATTCAAATAACAAAAATGCATATAGATGCTTCAATAAAAGATTGAGGAAAATAGTTGAAAGTGCTAGTGTAAGAGTTGATGAAGCCATGTATAGACTAGTCAAAATAAATAAAGTTGAAATAGACGATCCTATATGTGGGCAAGTGCAAGAAGAAGAAAAGGAAGAGAAAGAACAAAGTGATGAAGAGGAGATTTTGGAACCTGCACCTAAGACTCCTAAATTTGTACAAAGACATCATCTAGAGGAACAAATAATTAGAGACATAAGCGAAGGTGTAAAGACAAGAAGCAAAGTTGTTGAGGTAAACATGTGTTTACTTTCTAAGATAGAACCTAAGACTATAAGTGAATTATGTAATGATGAAAGTTGGGTTAGAGAAATGAAAGAATAACTGCCACAAATAGAGAAGAATGAGATGTGGGAACTAGTCCCTAGGCCTTTAAACAAGAATGTAATTTTTTGAAAATGGGTATTTAGGAATAAGTTGAATGAATATGGTGAAGTTGTAAGGAATAAGGAAAGAATTGTATGAAAAGGTTATTCACATGTTGAAGGAATAGATTTTGAAGAAAAAAATTCACGTGTAGAAAGAATGGAGGCCATTCATATTTTCTTGGAATTTTCAGCTCATAAAGACTTCAAAGTGTATTATATGGATGTCAAGCTTGCATTTCTAAATGGAGAAATGGAAGAAGACGTATATATGGAGCAACTGGAAGGTTTTCATTTTTCAGACAAACTAGACATGGTTTGAAAGTTAAAGAAGGCACTATATGGACTTAAACAAGATCCTAGAGCTTGGTATGCAAGGTTGGATAGATACTTGACACAATAAGGATTAAACAAAGGATCTAAAAAAAACAATCTTTACTTCAAAGTTGAGAAAAAAAAATATTGATAGTTATGATATATGTTGATGACATTATCTTTGGTTGAAATGAAGGTATGTCTAAAAAATTTGCACAAGAGATGTAAGAAGATTTTGGAATGTCTATGATTGGTGAGCTGAATTTATTCCTTGGACTTCAAGTAAATCAAACCAACAAGGGGATATTCATTTCAAAATCTAAGTATGTTAAGGAGTTGTTGAAGAAGTTTGAAATGGATGACTCCAAACTAGTCTGTACCCCTATGGTAACTGGATGTAAGTTGAGTAAGGATGATGAATTTTCTAAAATTGATCAAAGCATGTACAAATCTATGATTATTGGACTATTGTATCTTACTGCTACTAGACTAGATATCATGCATGTATTATGTTTAGTTGCAAGATTTCAAATAGAACTTAAGGAAGCACATATTATAGCTATAAAGAGGATATTCAGATTTCTTAAGGGAACTCTAGATTATGGGCTATGGTATCCAAAGGATAATGATTTCACATTGAATGCCTACATTGATGCAGATTGGGTTAGTTGTGTAGATGACTATAAGACTACAAGTGGTGGTGCATTCTTCCTTGGAGGAAGATTAGTTTCATGGTTGAGTAAGAAACACGATTCAATTTCTTTGTCTACTGTAGAAGTTGAGTACATTGTAGAAACATCTTGTTGTACACAGGTACGATGGATGAAGAAAACCTTGAAAGACATAGGTGTGTTTTGTGATGAGCCTATCTCTATCTTTTGTGACAATACAAGTTCTATAAAAAATTCAAAGAATCTAGTGATGTATTTTAGGAAAAAGCACATATATGTCAGGTATCACTTCTTAAGGGAGAAGGTGTTGAAAAATTAAGTTAGACTTGAATATGTACCTACCAAAGAAAAAACCACTAACATATTCACTAAGGCCCTTCCGAATGATACTTTTGATTATCTCTGGGGAAATCTTGGGGTTATTGCCCCTCCTTCCTTGAACTAAGTGCACATAGAGGTGCATCAATCTAGTGGATTCACAAATTCTTTTGATATGGGCTGATGATTGAGGTCTACTCCAAAGGGGGAGTAGAAAGATGCATTTTTATAGTATGTGATGTGGGTGCATTCCTAAGGGGTAATGAATAGAGATTTATATGGAAAAAAATTCATGGAAAATTTCCTTTGCCATTGATGTCAAAGGGGGAGAGAAAGTCATGTGAAAAATTTATGCTTGTGCAGGTTGTCTAATTTGAAGGAAGGGAAGAAGAAGTAGGAGATTTTGTATCTTGTCTTTGATGGTTTTTCATATCATGTGTTGCCATCAATGACAAAGGGGGATATTGTTGCAAGTATGGATGTGTTTGGTGATGTTTTCATTAATGTTGTTATTGATGTCAAAATAGTTCAAGTTGATTGCAGATGGTACTTGTATAGTTGAGATAATGTAGAAGTTATTAGAGTACATGGAGCTATATTTATGAATTTTTAGTTGTGTTTTTTCAAAGTGCTTTTGAGAAAATTTAAGAAATAATGAAGGCAATGTTGAAGTGTGTAATCAGAGTTTTCTTCGATGTTGTGCTCTGCATTTATTCTATGTTGATCCTATGAGTATGCGGATCTATAGTTATGTTCATGAGCTTAAATGGATAATATATCTTGAGTTTTAGCTTTTGAATCGATGGATAATGAAAGATGTGTTCACCAGTGTGTGATGTAATGCCTCGCCATGCAACCCTAGAGGAAGTTGCAAATAACTACTTAAACAGGATAATTTTTTTTTGTTTAAGTAAAATTAAAGCAAGTTCACTAACTAATTCCAAAAACCTCTAAGGTTATGAGACAAAGGTTATATAGAACCTTAAAAAAAACATGAATTAACCATGCCAATTATTTAAATAATAAATAAATGCATACATTCCAATTAAGATGATTTACATCAAGCATAAGAGATAACTTTCAAATTCATTAATCCATTCATTAAATAATAAGGTTACAACACTCATTCCCCAAATGAGGGAAGTCCAATAAATAAGATTACAATTACAACTTCCACCTCGATAACAAATGAGGGGTAATAAATCACAAGACCAATTGAAATGAAATAAAACACGAACTAAATCTAAACCCCATGAGCTCTCCAACTAGAAATCTCATCCACATGAACATGAAGAAATCCCAAAGGATTTAGGTGCACGCTACCCAACCAAGTGGAACCCAAAGGCCCACCCATTGTGCTAGGAGATAGTACCAAGGAATCCTAGCCAAGACCATCTACCTCTAGACACAGGCTAACACAAAACTGAACCAAACTAAAACAACCAATCACATGTACCACATAAGTACAACACAAGTACAACTCTAACAAGGTTACAATGCTTCTAGATAAAAAGTAGATCAAGTATGTTAAGGAAAACATACACACAATAAAAAAGTACCAATTGTTGTCCTAGATAGAGTGTCATCACATAGTTCATCATGAGTTACCCACTACAGATCTTCATAGGCTCCGACCCCCATAATGGGTTATCCTGGTGGCCTCTACCGATCCTCGGCCCTCATACTTACTAATGTGTAATCAAATACCTTTTGTATAGACAAGATATATGACCTTGTCATTCCAGGCCTTCCAACCCATCCCAAACCTAACCGAGCACTTGGGTCTATGAGTGAGGCATAATTATCTTGATTAGTGAGAAGTTAGTCCTAAAATTCTAATTATTGCTTTAGTTAACACTTGTTTAAACTACTTCTGAAGGTTACCCAATCTTACCTCTTATGAGCTCTGGCCCCCAATGGAAGCCACTCTTCTACTTGACAACACACATATCATCCAAACTCCAAGGGTAACAAAGTGCAAACAACAAGATAACACGACCACTCTTTTCTAAGGACATGACATAAAATGATCCTCACTCCAACACTAGAGAAAAAAAACATAACAAAGTCACTCCTTACAAGGAGACACAAATCCCATAATCCACTCCTTTCTTAGGAGACGCAAAAAATCCCCATTCGTGGAATCTGGGTAAATAATTGATAACTTACCATGCACTACCCAAGGAATTCACAAGTTGACAAACACAATACAATAGCCCACATAATTGAAAACCCCATCTGGAAGACTTATTAAACTCTATAACTCCATTCCCCCAAACGAAGATGAAAACCGTTCACAATCATGACGAACAAGAAGGTGAGAATTAAATTCTACTTTGGATTTACTAAATCCATTTCTTCATTTACATTCAGTAAATCATCACATTAATAAAACTGAATTAAATAATGTCTCTTTTAGAAAAAGATGAAATTTAAATCGAATATCACATTCTCTAATTGTTTTCAATAATTATAGAATAAACATTTATTTCTACCATTCAGAAAATAACATTTTAAAATAAATAAATGTTTCCTCTATTAGACATAATCATTTCCAAAACAATTTAACATAGCTTAATATCTATATTATTTTAAAAAAATATATTATTCCATCTAAATATATCATTTTAAAAATAAAGTCAATAATTTAATTAAAACACAATGTCTTAATTTCTTCAATTAACCTTAAATCATGCCTTCTATAAAACACATTTTAAAATATAAATATATAAATATATGCACTAATGTATTTTGTATATGTACATATTACATATATACACTTGTATTTAATTATTTGAATATATATATATATATATATATATATATATAATATTATAATATTATATAATATAATATTAAATATTAATATAATATATATTAATATTTTAATATTATTAAAACATAATAATAAAATATTAATTTATATATAAATTTTATTTTATTTCAAAGAAAGAACCCCATTCACACCTCGGGCCACACGTTTTGTCTTAGGGAAGAGGTGGTTGTTTTCGGGCCACGTGCCAAGCGAAGGGCACGGTTTTAGGACACCAACCATGGTTTTACACAGGGCGGTGACGGATATGGCATAGGGTGGCAGCGATGGTTTTACCAGGGGTGGTGGTGACTTACATAGACGGCCCCAGGTGGCAGCGACTGTGCCAAACAAAGTCGTCCACCCCTATGGGTGGCACGGCTATGCTTAGCACAACCAACCACCGCTCGTGGTGGCAGTTGTGTGAGCACGACCATGGGAGGTTGTGGGGGTCATGCTGGGCATGGCTCCCCCCCATAACGCCTCCCATGAGGGGCACAGTGGAGGTTAGCCCCTAGCCCCCCCAACGATAAAATTTTTATTTTAAATATTTTTGTTTTTAACTTTATTTTTTGAAAACAAAATCCCTACGGATTTTTAAATCCTCATCTTGATAGGGGTATAATTTTTATTTTTATTTTTTATTTATTTATTAATAAAAAGACTTTACTAGCATAACCCCCAATTATAAACATGAAGAATAAATATATATATATATATATATATGTATGTATATCTATTTCAGTGAATATATACATATACATATATTTAAATATCCACATAACAATTTTTCAAATCTAATTGAACAAACAAAATTGAAGTAACAATTTTCAGCCAAGAACACCAATATTTTCCATGGAGAAATTTATTTTCAAACAGGGTTTGTAATGCCCAACCACACAACCCTAGAGGAAGTTTCAATTCACAATAAAAATGCACTAATTTTTTATTTATTTAAAGTGAATTAAACATACATGTTCATCTACAATTGACAACATCCCCTAAGGCTACATAACCGAGATTACTTAAATCCCCATTAACATACAACATTAAAAATTCATTACATTAAACAACTCAAGTAATAAACATTCATTCAACATAAATTAATAACAAGATAAGAAGATAACATCCATAACATATATCCATTACATGAACAACTGATTACAACACTAAGTCATAAATGCATAAGTGTTACAATTACATAAATCTACCTCATAAATACAAGAGGGGTAAAACCAACTTATTACATTTTAAAATACAATAGTGATAGAAACGAAAACAAGATCCAGGAGCTGTCCAACTAGATGTCTCGCCTCCACGAATTGAAGATCAAGGGTGACCCAATGGTCTATGGTGCATGTTCCACCCAACCAAGTGGTACCCGAAGGCCCACCCCCCATGCTAGGAGATAGTAACAACACAACATGGACAAAGAATCTACTACCTCTAACCAAAGGCATACTCATACTGACACATACTGACTCAACCAAACACATTCACAATATAAGTCTAACACTATCATGGTCACACTACTTCCAAACATAAACTTGATCAAGTATGATAAAGAATCCATACATAAAACACACATCTCAATGTTATCCTAGACATAGTGTCAATGCACAATTAGACATGAGATCTCCTCTAGGAATTCTTCATAGGCTTTGGATATCTTGGTGACCTCAACCAAACCCTGGCCCTCATGCCCACCCATGCGAAATCAAATACCTCTCATAAGGACAAGGTAGATGACTATGCCATTTCAGGCATTCTCACTCATCCCAAGTCTAAATGAGCCCTTGTGTCTATGAGTGAGGTTAAGTTATCTTGATTAATGTGAAGTGTATCCTCATCATCTAAGTACATTACTTTAATTGTCACTTGATTAAATCACTTCTAAAGGTTACCCGATTTACCTCTTTGGGCTCTGACCCCTAACAAAAGCCATTCTTCTAATGGATAATACGCTACACAAAACTAGACTCCAAGGGTAACTCAAGTGCTTACAGAACTTAACCAACACAAAATCACTTATTCTAGGAGGGAACAATTAAGGAAACCCACTCCAATACTTGGAGGAAACAAACACATAAAGCACTACCCAAGGGTAAACAAACAATTGACTTAACAAAGAATCAACCCATAACCTTTGGAAGACTTACAATTTGGAAACACAATTAACCTTTTTTCCCCAATCACGAACATAAGGAAAAATAATAACAACAAGCAATGACAAGGAAACATGCTATATTTGGATATATTTAATCCATTTCCCTAACTAATAATTTTCAGTAAAAAGTCAATTACCTCAATCAGGTAAATAATAAACTAAAACAATTACCCTTACTTTTACAAAGAAAGGATAAATTCTAATTTAATAGATAATGTATTCAATTTCATTTAAACCATATTACAAATTAATTATAATACTATTGTTAAAATCTTCTACACCAATATTTAATATATTAATATATATATTCATTAAATATATATATAATAATTAAATATAAACCTAATAAACTACAAACAAAAAAATAAAAATTTATATTAACACTGAATCATGTTCGAAATCCTAAATTAAATAAAAATTAACAAAAGAACTTTGAACCGAGCGAACCCTGAAATCCATCGATTTCTAGATGGGTGCGCGTAGGTAAGGACACTGATGCCTTTACAAAATACATTAAAAAAACTTAAATTTTATGACAGTGCGCCAGCAGTACCTTGTATCGGCTGGCCCCCAATCAATTTTTGTCGACTGTACTTAGTATAGCGATCGATGTTGACTTAGGGAGGCTGCACTGCCCATGGAACAATGCGTCCCCCCAAGCGGTGGGCGTACTACCCCATGGGCAGCGCATCACCCAAGGAAATCCATGGGCGGTGGGGTCATGACCACCGTCCACTAAAATGACTTTGTTTGTATGTTTTTTTTTTTTCTAAAGGACACAAAAACCAAAATTTCGCCATTGATGGCATGTGTAATAAATTTGACGACAACCTTTTCCCAAAAATAAAATAAAATAAAAAATCAACATAACAAAACTATATATATATTTATATATTATATGTATGCATATTTACCAAAAATATAATACATATAATAATAAATATATATATTTACACAAAATTTCTGACTAGTAAAATTGGGCAGAATAGATAAAAATAACCAGTTATAGAAAAATGAATAAAATTTTCCAAAATCTTTCCTAAATTCAAAGAGATTTAAAACTAAATTATTCTAAAACCATTCCTTTAATTTTCAAACAATAGAAAAGTAGGAAAATTAAAATGGATATTGATTTTTTTTCCATTGAAAATTTTCTATAGAGGGTTTGTTTTCAAAACCAGATCTAATTTTTTTCTAAAGGAATTAAAA
Organism: Sequoiadendron giganteum; assembly: GCA_007115665.2. Lineage (NCBI taxonomy): Eukaryota > Viridiplantae > Streptophyta > Pinopsida > Cupressales > Cupressaceae > Sequoiadendron > Sequoiadendron giganteum. The sequence goes on from CM021101.1 coordinate 527,143,796, forward strand.
TTTCTTCAACAATCTACATTAGATGCACAATCTAAGATTTAAATTTAACAATAATTTTACAATTTCCCCAATTACAAAATTAAATCCTACAGTATATTTATACAATCTTCCCCAAATTTTAGATTAATTTAAATATAATTTCCATTAACAAATCCAAATTCCCAATGAATTCAACAATAGATTCTTTAAACAATATAAATTTGTTTTAAACAAACAAGAACAAGAAAAACATAGAACAAAACCTGGATTTTGAAGCTATAGGAAAAGATGAATTTGTGATGCAAGCCTCCTCCAAAGACCTCCTGAATTTTCTTCAACTGTGCAATGAATCCAATCCAAAACTCAACTAAAGCAAAAAACCTTTCCTCAAATCAATTCTACAATCAAAAATTTCTTCAAACCCTTCTTTGTGCAAATTTTTCCAAAAATTCTTCTTTGCTTTCAAGAAAACTTTTCTCTTCCCAAAATCTTCTTCTTGAATGAATGAATTTTCAATCAACTCTCCTTCTTAATTAAACATGCACTTCAGTCCTCAATCAAAAATATCTTAAACAACCTAAATCTAATTGCATGCAAAATTGAATATTAAATATTAATTTAATTTTCCATTTTCGAAAACCCACTTTCAATTTAAAATGCAATTTAAAATATCTTTCAATTTTTTCTTTTATTTAATTTAATTCAATAAAACTTAATTAATTAATTTTAATTATTTAATAACTAAATTCAACCCTATTGAGATTAAATTTAATTAATTAAATAAATTAAATTAAATTTTATTATTAACTTTAAATATAACATCTAAGCATAATTTTAATTTAATATAAAATAATCACCACTTTTAACCAATGCAATCATTCTAAAAAAATTGATTAAATAATCACACACTATTTAGAATCAAATAACATTAAAATAAGGTAAACTATGACTCAACAACGAAACTGACGACACATTAAGACTAGGGCGTAGACTTGACACATGTTACCTAGCTACTATCTCCCATTCAACTTAACCGTTGGATCGAAATGCTCAAACCTATGAAACCAAGTGGAGTTGATGTCATGTACCTGCAACCTAAAAACCAAATAAACAACATCATACAGTATATTCAGCATATAATACATTCCATGAGGAAGAAATCACGTATTCGCATGGCACTTGCAAGCGAGTGATGCAAAACCATCCTCTTCACCAATACACTCGTCAAAGACTGACATTAACACCATAAGCAATAATCTCATAATAAAATCTCATGTTAACTCTACTAACATCATCAAACCATTAAAACATGTGAAATAAAAATCAGATAAATACATCAACCAATAATAGTTGTCGCTCAATAGTAGCGATCAAAACATCATAACAAAATATGTCCAGTATCGAAGTAGTTGCAGCTAACAAAGCATAAAACAATCTGAACAAGAAGAAAAATGGAGGGGTATTACAGGGTTTTTCTTTTCTTTCAAATTTTGAAGCAAGAACTAAGATGGGTTTTATTTGTAAACCAAACCTATGTTTTGAATGTTTCTAAACAAAAAAACATATATAATAAAACAACTAAATTTAATAAACAAAGAACCTGGTATCCTTGAGTTTGAGGGGATCTAGACAGTGCCCAACTCCTTGCTTTGATTCCCTCTTCAGATCAGCAATTTTCACAACTTCAACTCAAAACCTCCCAAAATGCACAAATCCTCCTCTCGTCTATTTTTTTTTCCAATTTCTCCAAACTTCTTGAAAAAATTTTATTCCAAAACCAAATAACAAAGAAAATTTCTCCAAATATCCATGCATCGACCCTCATAAATTTCTGAAAACAGAATAGCCAAAATATCTCAATTTTCCAATTTTTTCAATTCAAACTTTTCTAAAATGAAATTTAAACCCTTTTTGTTTTCTTTTTTTTTTTCAATTTTTAAATTTAATTCCAATTTCCAATTAAAATATCAATCAATTCAAACAAGTAACTTATTTCAATTTAATTAATTTAATTAATTCAATAAAATTATGCTAATCCCAAATTAAATTATTTTATAAATTAAATTAAATTAATTAATGAATTAAATGACATCTTCCAACATAAAAAACTAAATTAATCTATTCAATAAATTAAATACAAAATCCATTTGATTACCTTTTTCCAAACTTGGAATTTAAATAAAAAAACAAGGCAAATTGAACAAAGTTAAAGCAATCGTAACCCGACAACATGTGATGACACACTATGACTAGGGAGATGACTTGGCACGAAAAACCTAGCTACTATCTCCCAATCGAATACCATTGGGCATCGGACACACTCAAACCTATGAAACCAAGTGGAGTCGATGTCCTATACGTGTCAACCTATGAACAAAGAGTATATCCATATGCAATAATATTTCATAAATAAGGCACACCATGAAGAGGAAATCATGGAATCGCAGGGCACTCAAAAGCGAGTGATGTGATACAATCCCCTTCACCAATACAGTGTAATTAACTAACAAATCTAACATACTAATGTAACCCAAAGCATTAAACATCATTAATTCAGACATCCATTTATGTTAATTTGAAACATGTCATAAAGGTAACATCATATTAAAATACCATCACATCAAAAGATAACATTAACGTCGCTTTATAGATAGAGATTAAATAACAATTGAGTACCATAGTCAAGGTACTAACAGAAAGTACAACATAAAAGAGCAGAACACTGTTCAATCAAAAGGACAAAACGAAGGGGTATTACATGTGAACTAGTTTGACAAAACAATTTATTTGTGGACTGGGAGAAATATTTTGGCTCTACAGTCTCTAGGTATTTGGCTTCAAATCTTATGGATTTGTTGATGATTCATAATGATGTTTTTCTATGTTCTGACAAACATGCTTGTTACTTGGTTCTCCAAAATTACTTGCTCTAGAGCTCCTATGTGTTTCTAGTAGGTCTAGTTGGACTATTGAAGAATATTCTATGAATGAAGATTGATGCAGTTACTGTAGATGTACTTGAAGGTTTCTTGAAGATTGTAAAATTTCTAGTGAAGTATGTTGAGTGATCCACATTGATCATCTTGTTGGAGATGTGTGTACTTCAAAGATTATTGGTGTTTACATTAGGTTTGGCCAACTTGGTGTTTACACATTACATAAATAATTTGCATCGAATTAACGAAGCTTGTGATTGATCCAAGATGTTGTTTGGGTCCTAAATAAATTTGTAATTGGTTATGTCTCATTCTCATCCACCATGAGAATGTGGAGTAGCTGACCTAATTTGAATTTGTAATTTGAAGAATGTTTAGTTGACCTTGGAGAATTTTTCTAGGGTTGAAGACGATATAAAAGAAAATCAAGTTGATGTGAATTAAATATCAATCAAGTCAAGTAAGTGGAGTGTGTGAACAAGTGCAAAAATCAAAGTGTGTAAGAGAGAATCAAGGCAACAGTACTTTGATGTGTTACATTCCTTAAAGCAGTGAGTTGATGGTGTCTACAATCTTCTGATCAAGTTGTGAATGTGTGGAACCTATGTGGTGGATATTTATTTATCTTTTCTATTTTTGTATGCAGTGAGCCTCCTTCTAGATAGTAAGTCCTACTCTAGGCAGTGAACCTTTGTATTTGGGCAATGATCCTTTGTATCTGATATTGCATTATTACTATATTGTGAGATAATCCTCATTGGGTTTTCCATGTAAATGTGGTGTCTTTGGTGTTTTCTTTCTATTATTTTCATTTCATGTTTAGAGTCAATAATAGATTAAGCTAAAGGGGAATTGATTAAGGCTAGAATTAAAGTAATTTTGGTACAACTAATTCACCCCCCCCTCTTATTTGCCTTGTGTATCTCAAAAAAGTTGTGTTGAAATTGTGCTAATACTATTCTATATTGTTAGTATTATAAATATTACATATGTGTATTGATAGACCTGAAATTAAGACACATTACTAGACTATTCAGTAACCCTTTTAACCCATGTGTGACCAAAACTCATAATAACTCACCACCCCCTTCCTTTAGGCCCTAGAATCCCATTTATAAATACATGGGAGCAACAAGAAACATGCCTAAATTCAATTACATATTCATTTGAGGGAAAATTTTCCTCTAATTTTAAAGATATTCTCCAAACGGTTACACTTAATTGAATTTTAAAACAAGTGGAAGCAAAAGTTAACAAAATCCATGCAATTGGTTGAAGAAGACAAGCCAGTCTTTTGAAAGGCATCGTTTGTTGATGTAACATCACTAAAATCCCATATCCATGTAGACCCAAGAAGATTCTCGACATTTGTATCAAAAGCAAAGACTTACACACTTCCTGGAAAATCATATTTTCTATTGAGCATAGGAAGTCCAACACTTCTCGATTGCACTAGCCAAAAATATCTCCATGTCAGCACCAAAGAAAAAAAGTGGCATGCATGCTAAAGATTATGATCTTAATGCAGTGGCAATGGTATGATCAAAAATGAAAACTAGGTTGAGACACCACTCTGATTCGTCAGCATCAAAGTATGCTTGCCCTCTCTATGGTCATGTTGCAATTGGGGGAACTACTCCTCCCTCGTTATAATCCTCATATGGTACCAGAGAAAGTAGATAATGGCCATAGTATGGGTCAATATTTTCCCCATCAGCTTGAAGGGTTGTTTGAAACCTTAATGGGAGAGTCATGCCTCCCCAGATAAGCCTTTTGATACTTATACTTTTTCTTTACTTTCTTCTTAGGCTTAACCAAATCCTTCCCCTTAACTTTGATCAATTATTCTAGAAAAATTCATCTCCTCATATTGTAGGTGCTCTTAACACCATCCTTCGTGTTTTTTTCCATGGAGTTTATTCTTTCCCTTTGGTGGTGTAGAAGCCTCGAGTGCCTCATGATCAATAAAAAAAAATTCTTCTTGAAATTGTAACACACTGGGACTTCATGGCCTCCTAATGGGTTGAACAAAGACACTAGGCTTGCCCACTTTTTTTTAAGACAAGAAAAACTAGCAAACCACCAATTATGAAAAGATGCTCCAGCCAAAAACCTTATAAAAGAGAAAACCCTCAAACCTAGACAATTTCAAGTAAACCCAGAGAATGAAACTCTCACACCAAGAAATGCATGATGTAGAATAGACATCATATGAAATCCAACATACCAAGGATAAACACTCGAATACATTTGTAATTTAAGATTAGAAACTCACTTGCTACCTCATTCTAGCTCACACTTTGTAATTCTTGAATGCTGCAAATGGTTAGATAAATCAACAAGAAATCCATATTAAGTAGAAGATACATAAGCATGTAACCATTAATGATCAAGTAGTGGTGCAAGCAAACTAAAAACTTAGCTAAACAACTTTGAATCTCGGCCATTGACCCTTTTGGATTTAAAACATCATCAATGCAAATCTTCAAGTGTTGTTTTTGGCTTTTACAACCCGTGCCTCATAAATAGTGATATCACCACAAAAAGTTGCCATTTTTAATTTTAAATTCATTACTCACCTCTAATATAAAAATTACCATGCATCGCCACCATGTTCCATGCTCATTCATTCATATGGGTGAAGTACAAAGAGCTGGAAAATGAAAGAAAAAAATTTAAACATCCCATCTCCCATCATGGATCTGTCCCAACCTTTTAGAGTTAAATCAATGACAAGAGAACCAACACAATCAAATCACAACCATTGGATTAATTTCCTTCATGGAGATCTTCATCTCACATCATGTATTGTTGATACATTTCACCTTCCACAAGTTCTAACAATGATGTGAGAATCCACGTGATAAGATCTCAACTGTTATATCTAAGATCCATCCTTAGTCATGTTCCCTTTCTATTGCGTATCACTAATTTATGCTTCATTTTCCAGATCACATCAATTATGGGAGATAGGGTGAAAGAGCAAGATTAAGACACATGCACCTACGTGAAATCGAAAGCACAAGATATATTGATCACAAGAGAAATTCAAATTAGGAAAGAGAGCTTGAACCAATGACCTCATCGCTCATCTCTAATTTGATACTCAAATCTTAAAATTGATTTGTGATGACAGATAGGAGAAAATATAAAGATCACCAAGGGCCATCACATATTTCCAATCCTTATCACAAAAAACATGAGAAATTAATGATAAAATAGATGTCAATGATAATATATTAAACAAGTGTATTGCACATTTCTAATACAAAAACAAAACATTCAAAACCTATCTGCGATGTGTGAAAATAAGGAGACACTTCTTGTTTCTCATCACACATTTGAATTTACATTTCTAAAGCTATCTGCGATGAGCGATAAAGGAGACAATAAATAGGACTTAAGTGAAGACATTTTAACACGTGTCCGTAAGCTGTTTTGAAAAGGGGAACCACCTAGGATGATGCATAAAATGCCTCAAAGGATATTAAAACATATTTTCAAAGGATGTAAAGGCCAAACAAGGTCAATTTCTTAACCTTATAAAAAATAATAATTTCAGACCTAGGCATAAGGAGCCAGTAATTTCATGAGCTCTAATGACATAAGTTATTTTAACATGATCGGGGATGGGAAATAGAGGGTCAACAATAGAAAATAAAATAAACTAGGGAAAATAATTAGGGTTTCAAAATAAAGAAATATCCTTAAAAAATTCCCAAGGCAAGACCTATGAGAAAAACCCTTAGTCTAGGCACACTAAAACTGGCTGAATTTTATAGTTATAAAAATGGAACCGAAATTCCAGTGGTTCCATCACAACCAATACAAACAAATTTAACATCTATCCCTTTTCCTAATCCCATTTTTCATAGTGCTCCTCATTTAACTTCACATAGTGGGAAGGAGTATGATCTTTTTGAACAACTTAAGAATACTCCTACAAAGATATCCCTATGGGACCTAATTTTGAATTCACCTAATTATCACATCATGCTTCAAAAAATTTTAAAAAAAGTTGTGGTTCCCTCTAGTGTAAACCAAAATGACATAGCAGCCATGATTCAAGAGAAAAACACTGACTTTGTTTTGCATCAAAGTGATCTCTCTCCTTTGGAAGTACAAAAACAAAATGATGCTTTCATGATAATAGATATATATAATAAATTGGGGATAAAAATAACCCGTGTTGACAATGACTATACCCTTAATGTGTGTAGTGTATCCATTTTGGATAATATTGGCGTGGATAAATCAAAAAATTAACTTGTCTCTTTATTTATTAAGGGATTTGACAATGTAGGAAAATGTCCACTTGGTGTAATCACTTTGCCTATTATAGTTAAAAAGGCCACATTAGAAGCATTGATTCATGTTATGCCTCATGATATTTCATATAAAATTCTTTTAGGTAGACCGTGGATTCATGCAATGAATGGAGTGCCTTCTAGTCTTCATCATAAAATGAAGTATATTTACAACAAAGAAGTATACACACTTGAAGTTGACCCTGACCCAACTAGTTGCTTGAACATTGAGAAAAGTAAAGAAAATCCTTTGAAAAAATTAACACCAAATACACATGCAGAACCCATGCAAACAAACAAAGAAAAAAATATCGATCAAATCACAAAGCTATTATAATATGATTTGGGTTCCTTAGACTTTGATCCAACATTCATGGGAGAATACAAGATCATAAACAAAGAGTTTGAAAATGGAAAAGAAAAAGCGGTAATGCCAATACAAAATTTGGAAGAACCTTCGAAAGCATCCACCTCAACTCCTTTAGAAGAAAATACAACATACAAAAAAAACTTTGATGAAACTAACTATAAAAAACCTCTAAATCCTAAAGAAATAAAAAATCTTTACGAAAGAAGTTATGAACTTAAGAAACAACTAGAATATAGTGGAAAAGGACGTGGTGATTGAGAAAAAGGTATTTATGTCCCTATAGAGCCTAAGACACAAGAAACATCCTATGGTCTTGGTTATTTTCCTTTGATAGAAATCAAACCATCAAGCAAGCCTTCACTTAATATCAACACTCTAAAAAAAGATTCTTCTAAGATAACTTTAATAGTGGTGCATCCTGAACTGATATACACTAGTGGTCTTGATTGTTATCCTTTGGAAGAAATAGAGAAGTCCTCAATTAACATTAATGTCATCACACAAATCTCTAATTAGTCAATTTTGATAGATTTTACACCCTCTTGTAAAGGAGAGAGAAAAATCTCACAATGTGAAGATCCTTGTCTAAGTATTACATATGGTACTAAGAAAGAGATATCTTTGTCACAAAATAAAGGAACATTTTCTACCATTGATCAAGATGGTATATTTTTGAGACCCCTTCAAGATATTTTGATATTCATCCCTCCAATAACACAAAATAAATTTTACTACAAGAATTCATTTTGTGCATATCATAGAGTTCATGGTCATGCTCCTAATGAATGTAATGCTTTATGTAATAGAATTCAACATCTTAAGGATTGTGGTGCTCTTCCTTTTGTTGAAGCATCTAGTTCCTCTAATTGTTACTTATTTTCATGTCATTTATCTCATCCTCATCCTACACTAAGTGGGGGAAAAGGATTAGTTAGCCTTTGAATCCTTGTATTTCACTTGTCATTGTCTCATTTGGCTTTTTGATTGTCTTTCATGTACATATAAGAGCAAGCATGGGATCTGGAAAATATACCTTAAGTTGGCTTCCATGGACATACTTATTCATGATGTAGTTAGATTTAGAAACATATGACTTGGCATAGGGCTTTCTAAGTAAGCTCTCATGTCTTCTACTACTTTAAAGAAATTTCTCACAGTAATGGTGTTAGCAACTGCTTTGAAGTGGGGGCATACATCAGCACTCATGCTTCATGGTGTGATTTCTTCTTGTGATGCATGCTTTTATTTCTGGTTTCATTGGACTTGATTTCCTCCGAGAGTGTGATATTTCTATAACTTGTCCTCTCTTGCATAAATTAAGCTTAATTTTCACTAAGAAGATACTTTTCATAAATTAAGTAAAATCCCTTTGAATGTGCCTTACACTATCAGGTATATGACTGCCTTACATAACACACCTTTCATGCCTATGGAGCCATCTTAATTTTTTCGTGAGATACAAGCATACGGAGTTTTTCTTGCCTCATGAAGCTCAAAGTTAATTATTTGTTCATGAGCTCCAAGCATACAAAGTTTTTCTTATCTCATGAATCTCAAAGATCATTATTGCTTGGAGCCTTATCAAATTTATCAAGAGGTACAACTTTGGTATGGTTGTATGGGATCCAAACAAAGGCATGACTTCCCTTAGCCACTCTTTGTTTGTTGACACATATCGGTCATGTGTCTCACCCCCTTTGGATACTCATGCCATAGATGACCTAAAGTTCTATGGCCCCAAAATGAGCATATTGTGGATGCTCACCCCATAAATGACCTAAAGTTTTGTGGCCCTAGAGTGGGCACATTTTTATCGAAGTTGGATCCACCTATATTATTATTTTCTTTTTTTTATTTCTTTGGCATTTTATGCTTGTGTATCTTGTTTTTTTTCATGTCATATATGCCTAGTGAGTGAGCTTTTATCCCCATGTTGGTTTGATAAAGGATCTTGGATTCTAGGGGCTTGGAAATGTCCTCTGATCTTTGTCATCATTTTTCAACCACATTGGTACAATTCAACCCCTCTTGAATGTCTACTTTAGTGTGAGTTTGAAGCAAGTTCATCCTCTCACTAAAGTGGTGTCTATTTATGTAGTGTCAAAAAATTTCATCGGTGATAATTCCACACTTGCTTCAGCCCTCCTTGTGAAATTGGGCTTAAGTATGCCTTGAATTAGTGTTGTAATATGTTTAACACACTCGCATAAGGTCTTGGTTCCTTATGAACTAATAAATTTAAATGGTACCTTGCTAAAGTGTTGTGAAGTGTTGTAACACACTTTCACACTTTTCTAAGGTTTAATCAATTAACTAAACCTAACAAACCTCTTTTTAATCAAATTTTACCTTAATCATTCCTTATTTGAAGTGTTGTGTAATGGCCCGCCACGCAACCCTAGAGGAAGTTTCAATTTACTAAACAAGTGTACAATTTTTTTTTAAAAGAAGTGAATTAAACCCACATGTTCAGCTAAATTGACAACATCCCCTAGGGTTACATAACTGAGATTACTTAAAACCCCAATAACATACATCAACTAGAATACATTGAAAGTAAATAACACAAGTAATAACATTCAACATCATAGAAAGAAACGAGATATGATAAAGCATTCATTTACATAAATCAATTACAAAGGATCTATTACAATCCTCATTCCCGGAATGAGTACAAATACATAAGTCTAATTATTACAAGGTCCACCTCATACACAAGAGGCGTAAAACAATATCATTACATTATGAGATACAAAATACAAGAATCCAAAAGGTAGACAAGTAAGATGTCCATCAAGAAGTCTCGCCACCAAGTACTGAAGATCAAGGGGACCCAACGGTTATGGTGCATGTTCCACCCAACCATGTGGTACCCGAAGGACCACCCCCCATGCTAGGAGATAGTAACCACGTAACATGGATGAGAAACCTACCACCTCAAACAAAAGGCAAACTCATACTAATACAGACTGACTCAACCAAACATATGCACAATAAAGTCAAGACTCTAATCATGGTTGCATTGCTTCCAGACATAATATAATCAAGTGTGCTAAAGAAAACATACGCACAACAAAACACGGTGTTATCCTAGACAGAGTGCCATCGCAAGGTTTGTCATGAGATATCCTCTAGGCATTCTTCATAGGCTCCGAAAATCCTGGTGACCTCAACCGAATCCCGGCACTCATACTAACTCAAGCGGAATCAACTACCTCTCATAAGGACAAGATAGTGATCTTGCCATTCTAGGCCTTCTCACCCACCCCAAGTCTAAACAAACCCTTGTGCCTGTGAGTGAGGTTAACTTATCTTGGTTAATGTGAACTACATCCTAATATGCTAAGTATATTTACTTTAGTTTTCAGTTGTTAAAATCACTTCTGAAGGTTTCCCAGTTTACCTCTTTGGGCTCCGGCCCCTAACAAAAGCCACTCTTCTAATTGGATAACACACTACAAAACTAACTCCAAGGGTTACTCAAGTGCTACAAAATTGAACCAATAAACTCTCTCCAATCCTAGGAGGCAACACAAAGGAATCCACTCCAATACTAGGAGGACAGAAGATAATTGTAACACTACCCAAGGGAAATCAAAGCAATCTTTCAACAAGGGAATGACCCACGTTTAACTGGAAGACTTCACAACCCAACTTCTCAACAATCATTCACAAATTATTCATTAAAAGATACATCTTTGAACTCATGCATTGGAAATGAAAATACTACTTTTGGTTATTCTAAAACCATGTTCCTAATCTAATGCTCTTCACAGCAAAGTAAAATAATTCATTCAAGGCTTTACATCAACCAATCAATATTTTATTAAATACGTAATCACTACAACTAAATCAAATCCTGAGCAATAATGAATTCGACTATAGTTAAATGTCTAAGTTGTTGAATACTCTCATGTTTAATAAGGTATAAAATACACACATTTTCAAAGAAAAACACCTCATAATAATATGCACTATTAAAATCAATATTTCATCTTGATCCACTAAATCAATTATACAAGAATAATCTTTAATTAAAATTACATAAACAATTTATATAATATTTAATTACATACTATATGTATATATATATTAAATATTATATATATTCATATATAATATAAAACACATATGATATATATATATATAAATTAAATATTATATAAATAAAATAAACCAAATCGAAAAATAAAATAAAATTTAAAAATGAAATTTAAAATAGATATAAAAATTTAAAGAAAGCAAAGTACGCAGGTCCGGATGGTACCTCGTCCGATGGACGGTACCGCTGGTACCTGCGGACTGTCCGAAGACTGTCGATGCCTGCACCGACTATACTCTATGTACAACGGCCGGCAACACTGAATGGAGGGGGCCGCAGTCCTCATTGGACAGTGCATCCCCCATACGGGTGGCGCACTACCCAGTGGGTACTGCGTACCCACTGTGCATGAAATAAAAAAGAGGTGGGGGCCGAACCCCCCCACATACATTACAAATTTTATTAACAAAAAATTTCCACATAGAATAAATTCGTACGCAGGGTACGATTTGTCTCAGGTCCATACGCGGCCAACACAATAATATAACACAGTAAAAATAAAAGGGTTTATATATATGATAATGTAAATTATATATATCATATTCATAATATGGTATATGTAATGTATATTATCATATATATATAAAAAAAAATTCCAGAATTTCTTCAACTAGTGAAATTGAAGAAAAAAAAATTAACAACCAGAAACTAAATTTTGCAACATTGAAACCTTTCAAAACAAAGATTAAATTCAGAATAACAAATGAAACCATTCCCCTTTCTTTGTGTTTTCAGAAATTCTAAACACAAGAAGATTGATACAATGATCCAGGTTTTTTCCACCATTTTTCTAAAAGGGTTTGCATTTTAAAAACAATTAAATCTGAATATCAAACTATAGAAGTTTAACCTAGGGTTTCAAGAAAATTTCCCCATTTACAAAACTCTTATCATTTAAACAAAATAGATTAAACTAGAAACAATAACACAAGGAAATAAAAGAAAACCTGGTTATTTGCAGCCACCAAATTCCTTGATGCAGAATTTTCCTTTGAACCCTTCACAATTTCTCTTCCCACAATGCAAAGAATTTCCAGCAAGCTTCTATCCAATAGCTCCACCTTCTTCACAAAATTTTTCTCCCCTTTCAATTTAATTCCTCAAATAGAAAATAATTCTCTAAACTTTCATCAAAATTTCTCCAACAAATTTCCTGCCTGTCAAAAAATGAAGCAAGAAGAATCCCCAAATTTTTCTGCCCTAAACTTATAAAACAACATTTCCAAAATAACCTAATGTAACCCTAATTCACTTTCAAATGCAAAAGTTGAATTTACAAGTTAATTTCATTTCCCCTTTATTGGAAGGCCCTAACTTTGACTTTTAAGTAAAATTTCAATTTCTCATAATTCTCTTTTTGATTTAATTTAATTTTACAATTCAAATACACTTACATAATTACTATTGAATTATCTAATAACTAAATTCAATCACTTGAGATTTAAATTTAATTAAAAAAACAATTTAACTTTAATTAACTTACTCACAATTATTTATTAATTAAATTTAATCCCTTGAGATTTAAATCTAATTAAATAAATATTTTAACTAAACTAACACACTTTCAATTATTTAATAATTAAATTCAATTCCATGAGATTTAAATTTAATAAATAAATTAATTCAACTTTAATAGACCTACTGACAATTATTTAATAATTAAATTTAATCCCTTGAGATTTAAATTTAATTAAATAAATAATTTAAGTTTAATTTCCATAATCAATTTAAATATAACCAATGAGCATAATATAAAAATACTATAAAATGAACATTTCTTCCAGCCAATGCAATTTTCAAAAGATCAATTTAAAGGGTTAACATATTTCAAACATTACAAAAACATCCAATAAGATACAACATGACTCAATCATCAGAACTGAGGATACACTAAGGCTAGGGTGTAGACCTGACACATGTTACCAAGCTACTATCTCCCATTCAACTTAACCATTGGATCGACACGCTCAAACCTGTGGAATCAAGTGGAGTCAATGTCATGTACCTGCAACCTGTAATCAAAAATCAACATAATATCTGCAGTATATAATTCACACCGTGAAGAAGAAATCTCAGATTCGCAGGGCGCTCGCAAGCGAGTGATGCAAACCTGTCTCCTTCACCAATACACTCATCAAAGACTGACACTAATGTCATAACAATATTCTCATAAATAATCACATTATAATTCTACTATCATCATTAATTCATCAAAGCATGTAAAACAAATTAGATAATCACATCACATAGTAATAGTTGTCACTAAAGAGTAGCGATCAAAACATCATAATAAAGTCCAGTATCAAAGTAGCTGCAATCCAAGCAAAGCATAAAACAACATGAAACGAGAAGCAAAACAGAGGGATATTACATGTTGTAAAGTGTTGTAACACACTTTCACACTTTTCTAAAGTTGTCATTAATAATTGGGCTTTCTTATGCTTTAATTGGCCTTATTTTACATCCACGAGCCTCATTTAATGCATCTTTTCAAGAATAATCCCAACACAAATCAACTTTCAATCATAATTCATGTTTTCTTCAAGTTGGATGGCCTAGATTTAGTGATCTAAGACTCATTCGCCACCCTCGATGAATGAGTCCCACCTAGGATTATGGGTTCCAAACTTGGTTTCACACATTCCCAAACATTTTTGAAAATGGTCCCATAAATTATGCCTAATGGGACTCATTAGCCACCTTGGGTCAATGATTCATGTGTGGCCCAAAATTAAAATTAATTCAAATTCTTAGTGGGATTTTATCCTCCTAGATCTGATGTCAGCTTGTAGTGCTATAATTTTAGGAAATTTTACATCATTAAGTATAAATACAAGGTTTTTTCACTCATTTTCACCTAATAATTTTGTGAGAGAATTACTATAGCAAGTCTGCGTTCACAGGAGAATTCAAGTATTTCAAAGAGCATTAAACGATATTTAAGGGAAACATTATTCATCAATTGTTGCAGAAATTCAAGATCCATCATCATTAAGTATCAAGCATGTTATTGAGCTAGTGTTGTGATGTAGCATTGAAGAGCCAAGATCAAGAATTATTCTACACCTATTTTCAAGATCAAGATCTACATCCTTCATGACCATTTCATGTTGAGTTGAAAATTTACAACACATCATTTACAAGGCATCTTTCAAGGTATCATTATTCATATTTCATGTCCCTTATTTCATGTCCTTGTTTCATCATTTCATCATTTGGTTTAATTAACTACAAGGGGTTTGACCAAGGCGAATCCCCAATCCCTAACAATCAACACTGTTTTTCTCCCTCTCTTTGTGTGATTGTGGATCTTGGTGTCTTGGAGCATGAATAACCTTTAAGGATTAGGTTACAAGATTAAGAATTTTTTTTTGAATTGTTCCCTCATTTGCAAGGTTTATATCTTCACTAAAAATTCACCTTCAACCCCAAAATTAGAGTTTCAAGTCTTGAAACAAAGAGGAACAAAAAGAAGAGACATTGAAGACCATATTTAAACTTTGAAGTTCTAGAAAACCATAATTGGACTCATTCTCTAGTTCTAGAAAATAAGTCCTAGTTTAGGTCAATTTTGAGATTTTTGTAGTTTCATTAACCCTTTTCCAGAAACCTGTTCTTGTATAGAAACCTAGATCTTGGACTAATTCACCCAAATTGGTGAATAAGTCCTAGTAGGCCTAAATTTTAGGTTATTCAGCATTTTAGGTCTCCATTCAAGCTCTCTCAAGTTTCCAGGTACTCTATAATTTTCTAGTTTATTGTTCTAATTTATTTGCATTTATAGGCCATTTATTCAAGTTTCATGCATCATTATGTTTTGTCATTAGATCTTGCATGTCATACATTTTTCCAAGCCATAGTGTGGTGGTGAACCCCTCATTAATATCTAAACATACCCTAGGATAGTCCCTTAGTAGATCTCCTTCTCCCATTATCATCATTTGATTGAGATCTCTAGGGAATCCTTGAATGTGGAGCATAGAAATTTTGTTTCCCTAGGTCCTAAACCCTAGTGGAGAAAAGTTTCTATCTTATAGAACCAAAATCCCTTCCTAGTAACCAAGAAAAGTCCAACACAATTTACCCACCCATTTCCTACAAGAGATTACAAGATAACATTACAACTCCTTTCGTGCCTCCTAAGATCAAATAAGTTTATATACCTAAAGACACAATTATCTCCCAACACTTTATGGTTCCCTTCATTCCTCCCTTGCAGGAATAAAATAAATTAGTGGTTTATAAACCCACTCCTACACCATCAAAACTTGAAAACCATGCAAGAAAAAACCAAAATGCTAAAGAGTGTATGCATAGACATTGTGATATTTCTCATAAGCTAGAAGAAAAGAAAAAAACAAAAAACCAAGATCAAAAACCAACTCAAACAAAGAATGATGATTCTCCACCTTTTCCATAACATGAAACTTCTAAACCAAAACAAAAATATGAGAATACAATGAAAATTGTCATTAAATCTTCTGATGAGATTGTTAAGATTGATGAGGAAGTGAATAATGAGATAAAAAAGATTATTTTCCTCTCCCATGAACTTATATGGGAACAACAATGATGATCCTCCTAAAAAGAGTGCATCACCATGTGTTGAAATTTGTGATTGTCCTAGTACAACACTTGTTGTTGCTCCTTTGGCTAGTTATTGGCCTTTTGCAAAGATGAACAATATTTGGATGTAGACAACTTGCTTTAGTTTGGTTTGAATGTGTCATACTATCTTTATTATTTATGTCTTCTTTGTGACTGCATTGCATAATGTGATCCCCCATATTGTGTTTCTTGGCTCATCATTATGGGGTATGTGTAGGATCACGATGGGCCAAAAAGTAGTGATATGTAAGTGATATGATGGCCCATCTAGCTAATGAATTTTTTTACCCAAAATTGATGAAATTAAAAGGGTTTTTAAAGGAGATTCTTAGATTTTCACCAATATAAATTATGTTTTACTTTGAATTTAATAAATAATTATTATTCATTTTCTATTTGAATTATGACTAAAGTCCTGTTTGATAGGTTGTTTGAAAAAAATCTATAGCTTTCAAACGGTATAGAATTTTTTGAATCCGAAATATGTGTCACATTCTATGCTTGGCTTACTATAGGATTAAAAATAAAAAAATTGAATTTCATGAATTTTTCACCAAGTTAAGGTGGTCAGACATACGAGTTTTTATATTTTTTAAATTTTGTAATAAAAAATTCATAATTAATTATTTACTTGGAAAAAAATTACAAAATAATATGCATCACATCAGGACACGAGTCATCTACTTATATATAAAATATTATAAAAAAATATTATCATTTTATTGTGGTTAAGGTCATCAGATAGATATCTACTTATTTTTTCCCTAAAATTTAAGTACTACTGCATTGAAATTTCAAATTTTTAGCAAAAAAGATTTATTTTTTAAAAATAAACCTAGTAGTCTAGAAACTACATTCAATTTTCTATAGATTCTATTCTTACATATTTTTGAAATAATATAGATAACTTATTCATTTTTTTACATCAAGTTGCCTAACTCTGATTTTTTGAATTTCAATTAGCACTTAAGGGCCTGATTTTTCCATGATGATCCTACACATACCCTATGATTGTGAGCTTTCTTTGGATGGCCTTTATTTTGTTTGTTGGTGCAAGGATACAAAGGAAATGAATCTTTCATGACATTCTTCTATTTGTATCTACATTCTTCTATCTATCATAAATATTATCTTTTCATAGTCTTGTGGTTTCCCTTTGGGGATGATGCAAAGCATTGAGACATTTAGGTCTCCTCCATGTTGACACAAAAGTATTATTTGTATTCTATCTCTCTATATGTGTCATTCCTCCTTTTCTTTTTTGTTCCATGAAGTATATGGGGAACAATGATGGTTTTGAACTCTATTACATCATTGTAGAAAAGACATGTGTTGATCCAAAATCCATGCATCCCTTATGTGTTATCTTTGGATTGCATGTGGGGGAAATATCCTTTTTCATGGGGAAAAATTATTTGGAAACATATTTTTGGTATAGGGATCTCCAAATAAGCTGACATTGCACTTTAATTAATTGGAGTATATCATTTATACTTTAAATTAATGACTCACAGTATGGTGTTTAGTAACTCCTTTAAAGTGGTGACATACATTAACATTATTTCATTTCAACATTGATAATTTTTTGCACTTACTTACATGGGTACAAATTTTTTTTTATAACTTTACCCATGTGCCACCTTTTTTATGAGTGCACACCTTGTAGATCTAGTGTGTGTTTATTATCATTTTTCCTCACCTAGTGAACAAAGGATTTTCAATAGCCTGTGAGTATATATTTTTCTAACATATTGGATAGTAGGTTTTCACTTATGAACATTCTTATGGAAAAAAATGCAATCACAACTAGTCCATCCTTTTTTCCTTTTTTTCCCTTTTTGTATTAGCTTTATCATTGCATGCTTGTGTATCTTGTATTGTTGTATTTATCTAACATATCGTGTGTGTACATTTGTCCTTATATTGGTTTTCCATCAAATCTTTGATCTAGGTGCTTGGCCACCTCCTTGATCTTTGTCATCCTAAATTTCCATCATTTGTACACTCGAATCTCTCTTCACACATATTTGACTACTTTAGTGTGATTTGAAGCATAAGCTCACACTCTCACTAAAGTGGGGGCTAAATGTAGTGTAGGAAATTGTATACATGTAAAATTTCACACTAATTTTAGGTCCGTTAATTTATTGGACTTAATTAAGCATCTAATTTATCAAATTATGCATTCAAAAGCCCTTTTTTGTTCATTTTATAAAAGGAAAAACCTATATTTAATTAATGCAAGTAATATTTTAATCACCCAAAAATGAATGTGTCCTAGACATTAAGGTTATGACACATTTTCCCAAGGGCGAGTGGGTCTACCTTAAGTCCTACATCCAAAATTTTAATAAGTTTTTGGTGGTATTTTAATAGTTCAAATTTCATATGCAGTTGCCTTTTAGAATCTAATATTCAAGAAATTAGATAAACACCTATAAGTACATTCATTTTATCAATTCAAATCTAAGCAAGACCAACAAGAAAGAGATGAACTTTATATGAGAAAATATAATTGTCAAGAGCATTAAAGAGTAAGTTTCTTAGTCATTTGTTGTAGCATTCAAGTTCCTATCATCATGTTCAAGCTTATGTGTGTTCATGTCATCTTGTGAAGGATAATATGCATTGTTGATCCTAAAGCATCCAAGCATTCAAGTATCCAACAAATCAAACAAAGCAAGATCTGATTCCTTGGAGTGATGTGTTTGACTTTTGTCCTCTAAGGGAAGCCATTAAATGTTTGGTGATCTATAGAAAGTAAGTTTTAATTCATCATTCCATCGATTTATCAATTGTCAGTACCATTCTATCAAGGTTTAATTACCAAACATGGGGTTTGAATAAGGAAAACCCCCATTCAAAAAAAATTATTTTTTCTTCTCTTTGTATGTGTAGAATTATTGGAAAAAGAAGCACTAAAAGGATCTCAAAGAACAATTTTACAGCTTTTCATAAGTTGTTACAATTGTTGCCAAGCCATAGAAACTCAATTGTAGAATTTATTTCTAACTTTTTGATAGTGGGAGCTATGTCAAACTAAAGCCAAGATCTAGCATCAGAGGACTATCAAATCTATTTTTGGACACCCTACCTAGGACTCATTTGGCCTAGGGTGAACATGTCCTTTAGTAGTTCTTAGAACCAAATTTTAATACTAGGTACATGTTTCTAGGCCCTTCTTATATATGTCTACAAATAATCAATTTGATTTTTGTAGCTTGAAGATCTTGCATTTTATCCTCTAGGTCATGGTGTTCACTAGGTTTAGTTGCATCAAATCATTTTCATCTAGTTCCAAATCCTACTATCCTAAGGAAGCTAGAGATTCAGGTTTAATTGGCTCACCTTAGGGTTGATAGTCAGTCTTTACACCTTGCAATCTCTTAGATTCAATGAAATTGTGCGAAGAGGGATATCTTTAGTGTCTTAGTTATTTGAATAGAGGACCTAGAACAATGTATTTTTGGGATCTCCCCCTTCTACTCACCTTTTTGCTCAAAAAATATACATTCCAAATTTTTTTACTGGTTTTTTCCACTCCATTCTATATTCCAAATGATTTGGTTTTCCTTATTATCCTAAGTGAAATAATACATCTTTTGGAAAGGAAGTAACCTCTTGGAAAGGCATGACTCTTTGTTTTACCTTGATCACTGTAGAGTAAGTACTTTTTATTTATTTATTAATTGCTCCCTAAATTGAGCTGTCCTTTTTATCATTTATAGGATCATCGTATCAACCTTAATCACTGTGTCTCCTTGATGAAAATTGTTTCTTTTTTTATTTATACTTAGGTGATCAAAATCAAAAATATATTTCTTTTTGTCTTAGTTGCATCAAAGATAGGTATTAAGGGTTATTTATTTTTAATATTAGAGGAAGTCAGCCAACATATATGGTTGACCTCTTGAAACCTTGTAATGTTGTCATCTATAAGGACATGACATGATGCCCATTTATACTTTTCTTAAACACACAACTGAAATGTTTTAACATGAAAATCAATATATAATAACAAGAAAAAACGTTATTAAATTGATATTAAAATTGAAATTTAAATTTTTTTGAATTAAATCAATCCATACAAAAATAAACTAGATTAATTCTAAAAATATAAACCTTGAATAGACTAACAATTGAACAACTAGAAAAATTATATTTAAATTCAAATAATCAACAAAATGTAGATTAAAAAAATATGAAATCTTTAAAACACTCCCATACACTAAACCCAAATTCTTAAGACCCAACAAAATGATTCAAAACGAGAGGTAAGTTCCATTAATGAAATGCGAAATGGCTAATATTGTGAACCACACAAATGGGAAGAAAACGATTTTAATCAATAGAAAATTTAACGTCACCCTTAGTTCACTTATAATGAAGAGATCCCACGTTGTATATTCCTTAAAGAGGTGAAATAACTGGTGTAGAGCAGCGTAGATATGAAAATGAATTCAAACCTTACAACCTTACAATCTCACCTCTCTGGAATGAATTCAAACCTTACAACCTCCCCCATTATGTCATCGCTGAGCACATATGAAAATGAAATGTTTGTCTCTCTTCTCAGTATCATAATGCAGACATGAAGTCCAACATTTTCACCTCTGTGCTGTCAATTACAGTAGGCCAGATATCTACATCCACCCAGTGGAGCCGGATACAAAAAGTGCTTCTAACTTCTACTTTGGTTCTGTCAACTTGGACCACAAAGTGTAGTAGATGGGACTATTTAAAACAATGTTTTACATTAACTTTATTTACATTAAGTTAGTTTCATTTGCATCAGGAGTTATGTTTACATACTTTGATTTAATGTTACTTTCGTCTTTGATTTGTTAGACAAATTTTATATGTTTTTCTTCAACAAAGGGAAGGGACAATTAAGTAGACACTGAGGAAGATAATCTCATTAGTTGTCTAATGTAGATTTCCGTTTTCTATATATTGTTGCCTTCAATTCGTTACAGAAACTTCTATCAGTTATATAACACAATTTATTATTAAAAGAAAAGCTAGCTCCTGACTTCTTCACCTCTACTCACATGTTTTACTTTTTATTGATGGAAGAAGAATAAATAATTCATCTTATTAATGTTCTCTTTAAAGTTGTGGATTTTCATCTAAAAATTGTTTTGATCTAACTGTCTCATTAGCCTATTGAAATTTAGGTGGCTGTAGGAATTATCTTTTATTCATAGAGAAAGAACAATGTCCACATACTATCTACATTAAATTTAAAGCATAAAAAAATTTAAACTTTTTGAATGTATTCTATCCATAATAAATAAAATGCTCAAGATAAAATATAAATGTTGGTAAACATGGTGAAAACATGAAAGTAATTCATAAAATTAATCATTGTTGCAAAATGGTATGGTGGTTGTGCTCAAAGATGATAGATTTTGGTGGTATGTGAGTGTCTTCACTAATAGAATAACATTGCATTTAAGCATGTGATGTGATAATGACCTGGGCTAGCCATAATTTGTAGTTGGTAATGATAACAAATGACTAGGATCAAAAGGAATGATCAAGGGCTCATATTGGTTGAGACACTTGAGAGGGTGAGAGGAGGACAAGTGTCCTTACTTGGTTGGTCAATGGAGGGGGGTCCAATATTGAAGGAAAATCCATGGTTGAGTATCTCATTGAAACATGTGGATGCCCAACATAGAAAGGGTACTTTAGAGTACCCTTGAGGGATGGGACAATACATCTCACCCATGTGATGTAGTAGGAAGGCCATGTTGCATGTACAAAGATCCATGGCTTGTGTACAAAAGACCCATGCTTTTGTACACTTTGGAGGATGTGATGGGTTTGAGGGGAATTAATTAAGGATTTTCATGGTCAAGTGGAGATTAAAGGGTTGATTGATTTTAACCTAATTAATAGATCTAGGTTGTAAATCACACTCTTCCCAAGTTAAGGTGGGGGGAGACGGCGGGGGTGGCCGGGGAAAGTGAGGGGGTATGTGTAGGATCATCATGGAAAAAACAAGCCCTTAAGTGGCAATGAAAATTAAGAAAACCAAAGTTAGGAAACTTGATGTAAAAATTTGAATAAGTTATCTATATTATTTAAAACATATGTAAGAATAAAATCTATAGAAAATTTAATGTAGTTTCTAAAAAGGGTTTATTTAAAATTAAAATAAAATCTATTTGGTGAAAATTTGAAATTTCAATGCAATAGTACTTAAATTTCATGGAAAAAATAAGAAGTAGGTGTCTGTCTGACCACCCTAACCACAATAAAATGGTAATATTTTTTTATAAAAATCTAGATATAAGTAGAGGACTCATGTCCTGATGTGATGCATATTTATTTGTAATTTATTTTCAAGTAAATAATTAATTATGATTTTTTTTATTACAACTTTTAAAAAATATAAAAACTCGTATGTCTGACCACCTTAACTTGGTCAAAACTTCATGAAATTTGATTTGTTTTTGTTTAATCCTATAGTATGCAAAGCATTTAATGTGACTCATGTTTCAAATTCAAAAAATGTGACATTGTTTGAAAGCTATAGATGTTTTTCAATCAACCTATCAATCAGGACTTTAGTCATAATTCAAATAGAAAATGAATAATAATTATTTATTAATTCGAAGTAAAGCATAATTTATATTGGTAGAAATTTGAGAATCTCCTTTACAAGCCCTTTTTGTTTCATCAATTTTTGGTTAAAAAAAAGTCATCAACCATATGGGTCATCATATCACTTACATATCGCCATTTTTTGGCCCATCATGATCCTACACATACCTAGGGATTTAAAATGATCTGAAAATCCACTTGGCTAAAAACCTTGTAGGAAGAGCCAAAATGGTGGATCAAGGTTCTAATCCCTTTTGGTAGTGGGAGAATACGTGGATAGTTTAATATTTGATATGATGCAATGATGTAACTAGTTCTATTATGAAAATCCAATAATTTGTTTGATTTATAAGAAATTGAATGCAACAAGACAAAAAATGAACCGAAAAAGGTAGAGGATAGACATAAAGGCATTTGGTAGGAAAATATGGGGCTAAAAAAGGCCAGTTTAGGGCATGACGTACCCCACACTAGGCTCCTAATTTTTAATATATGATTTCAAATTCCCAAGTTCACCATTATCTATCTTTTATTCTCTTGGAATTTCTATGAGAACTTCATTTGTTGATGAGAAAATGTAGATTGAACTATGACTTGAAAACTTATCGGGTTTGAATGCACAAATGAGAAAATATCCTTCAATCTTCGTCCAATTCACTTTAGATCTATAAAATACACACAAAAAAAGAGGGGAATGGTTGTGCCATATAAGGGTTTACCTAAGTCAAAACTCGTGTTGGTATTCCTACCTCCATAATGGAAAATTATGATATAAAAGAGATTTATCTTTGGTTGGATAGAGGCTAATGAGAAACAAGTAGTGAATTAAAAAATTGTTGCAACTCATGACTTATATTTGATCTCCTTGTTAGATTGAAGTTATAATCATCACCTTCAAGGATCAATTATTTCTTGATTTAAATTGATTTCAGTACCTACAAGTGTTAGTGATCATAAATCAATTGCATGTAAAACATGAACAAAAATCTCATAACACATTGTACATGATGCTTGAATGATAAAATTATGTAATACTTGATAATTGTACTCTTGAATGATTTTTTAGGTATACTAATTGCTATTAGTTTCCCTTATTATTAATTTTTTGATAATACTATGTATTTATATGCAATAATCTAATTTCCCCAAAAAAAAAATCTTGATAGTTGACAAAGGAATTTAAAATTTAAAATAATAAAATACCAATACTAACATATTCAAATTTGGAGCCAAAATTGATGGTCTATGGAATGGGGATCCCTAGACTAAATTCATGATTTTTAGAGAATAAAAGTATTGGGGATAAAATATTAAATGCATACTTCCATTTCTCATGTTTTGATTTTTTGGAGATATTTATAAAATTGACAATTAGATGCATAAATATGTCCAAGCACATAGTTAAGAGAAAAACCAAGTATTAAATCTTAAAGGGGGACATTTTTTTATGCTACATTTAGACGCCACTTTAGTGAGAGTATGAAATCATGCTCATAATCACATTAAATTAATAATATGTCAAGAGAGGTTCAATTATCCAAATATTGAAGAGATGGTATGAAATTAAATGAAGGGGATGTGCTAGCCCACAAGATTCAAGATCCTATAACAAGACAACATTAGGAAAAAGGAAAAAATTTGTGATATGTAATGTAGCATGACAAACATGAAGCATACACTATGAAGGCACACAAAATAACATAACATAATATATATATAAACACAATGTAAACATAATGCAAACATGATGTAAGAATGATGTAAATATGCAAAAAGGTGGGTATCAAAATTACCAGCTAGCAAGCTTCATTACATTCATATTAGGATCCATACCCAAGGCATTCATGAATCAAAAGCCAACAAAGTCCAATATTTTGTAGGTGAACCATGAACCAAGGCATCATAGGCTAGAGTGAGCTCTAATATTCACTAGGTGAGCCTTTTAAAAGTAGAAAATGAGAAACACACAAGGGCTAGTGAAGACTAGTTTTCACTAGGTGTCTACACATGTCAACCATACCAATAATTATAGTCCCAATAATCATGGTAAGGTGCTAAAAACTGATCAAAATATAATTCAAATTCATCACTAAGTCCAATGTGTGAATAAAGTGAAGCACATAATGAAATATATCCCCCCACCTTAAAGTAATTGCTAAACACCAATCTATGAGAAATTTCTTTAAGGTAGAATAAAATGACAAATACAACATGATAGGGTCATGAGAGTTTACTATAAATCCCTATGCTAATGATATAATTCTAATAGAGCTAACTTATTACAAGGGATTTCCCCAAAGGAAAAGCCATAGAAAAAGGATATCACATAAGGGATCCACGGATGTGGGGTTAATATAGACCATAGATAATATGTAGTATGATTATACTAAAAATTGACATATTTCCCTAGATAGTCACAAAAAACTTGAACATAATGGAAGAATGAAATATTAAGGTAAAAAACAAAAAATTTAGGTTAACATGGAAGACTTAAATGTCTCAATGTCTTGCATTATCCCCAAAGGGAAATAATAAGACAAAAAAATTTTCACAACATAAACATGAATGAAGGTACAAATAGATGAATTTAATAACAAATTCAATTCCTTTATATCCTTGTGGCAATGAGAGCAACAAGGGTCATCCAAAAAAATGAAAAACATCAATAACACTACATGGAAAATAATATCATGTACAAACAATCAAAAGATACACAAAACACAAACAAGGGGTACTACACATGCAAGTCGATCTAAATAATTTTTTTTCATCTCAATCTTTCTCATTGTATAAGGAAGCTGGACAACTAGCTAAAGGGACTATAGCAAGTGTCATACAAGGATTATTATATGTTCAATACATGATGAACCTCTCTCATTAGGTGGATCATAATTCTTGACCCCATATAAATCACTAGATTTTAAAAATAATAAAGAAAACTCATTATGTACATGTTCATCTATCTTAGCATCTTCATCTTCACTATCCAAGTTTATCATAATAAGTGGTTTAAGAATAATATCAAGCATATGTTAACTTTTCATTCTTTTTTTAGGTTGAGACATGTAAGGTTCAATTTCATGCTTTGATGAGGGTTGTAAGGTGAAAATAGTTGATGATGAGGATGGGTGAATAGGAGGTAGTTCATTGGAGTTGGTTTGGATAGGTGGTTGGTGATTAGGTAAATTTTTATTCTTTTCAATCATTTGGAGAGCAATGGTACAATGTCTACATTTACACTTCTTTACACTTCTATTTCTTCTTGCACGAGTCTTGACTTGTGAAGGGTTAATATAGGGTTTCTCCACCACCAATCTCTTTTCTTCCTTTGGAGGATGAACTGAAGGGACCACC
The DNA here is from genome assembly GCA_007115665.2 of Sequoiadendron giganteum. Classification (NCBI taxonomy): domain Eukaryota; kingdom Viridiplantae; phylum Streptophyta; class Pinopsida; order Cupressales; family Cupressaceae; genus Sequoiadendron; species Sequoiadendron giganteum. Next base: position 527,170,064 of record CM021101.1, read on the forward strand.
ATGGGTTGGGAGACCATTCTGTTCTTTTAGGTATATAAACATTTTTTTTATTTTAGAGGTAATAATTCATACGATTATCCATTGGTATTTTTTAAGACCATCAAGGTGGAAATGTAACATACATGTTAGGTGTATGTGGGAGGATACACAGTTGGAACATGGGTTTACCCATGGCTTGTGGGGTGGGAGGAACAACCATAGAAGTCATTGTAGACCAATCAACCTTAGATGGGATGTTACTAAGGGATAATTTGGCTGTACATGTAGCTTTGAACTTTTGATATCATATGAAAATTATACCTCACAAGGCTTATCGAGTTCACTAGGTTGAGGTAAAAAAAATTCTAGTGAAACTTCTCCATGTGAAGCTAAAGTTTTTAATCCACTATGATAAAATGTGTATTTTTCATTTTGAAATGGAAAATTTATGCATTTTTCAATCACCGATGTGATCACATTCATTGAGTGTAGACATGGATAACCTAGATTTAAATTAAATTGGTATGATGTCAAGATAATGGTGAATAAAAAATCTATTTTTTTGGTACAACATTGAGTGGGAGAGTTATCAAACCTATCGTAGGGTGAACAAAACCATCATAATTTTTTAGCCATCCTTTTAGGTATTCAGAAGATTATTTATAAAGTTCATGCACAAAGAGGAATTATTTCGTAATCAAATTCTCTAGAAACATGAGATAAATGAGAATTCCTTGTATAGGTTTATCATTAATACAACACTCATTACTTTACAATATCTTGTCTTGAATATTAGGTTACAAATTTCCTATAAACACTCGTTGAATATTAGCATCAGGGAGACCGTAGCAGATTTGTGAGTAAATAAATTGATATCATCTTATAAATTTCATTACCTTTTCCTTAGGTTCTTGTTTGCAATGCACTAAGTTAGTTAACATCACTTGAGGATAAATGTTTCCTTGGAAATGTTGGAGAAATGTAGTAACAAGATGGTCAATGAGTTTATGGAGTTATTTAGTAATGATAAAAAACTATTATAGGGCCATGTCATTCAATGATCTAGAAAAGAGTTTAGCTAGGAGCTTTTCCTAAAAAATGGTGTCACTACACAATTCAGTAAAATTTGATACATGGTTGCTAGGATCCCCATTACCATTGTACTTCTTAAATCAGTGTATTTCAAAGTTTTGAGGTATAGGTGTTTTGAGGATAATAATTTATAATGGGTTACATGTGAGTTATTGTAGGGGTTTACCATTTTGATTCTGATTTAATGTAGATGTTTATTATTGAAGTGATTTCACATTTTGTAAAAGTTGGTTTAAGACTAGATCATTGTTTGACATTTTTGAGAGTTTATTAAATATGGTGAAGTTGTGTAAGTTATTGGTGGGATACTATGCTACATTCTTAGGAGGGGTGAAAAATATGGAACTGTTATGGGTGATGTGACAATATTGTAAGGATTCATTCTAGGAAACCCTAAGCTTGGATTGAGGCCATGGGTATATTTTATTATTGATGTTATAGCTTTGGAGGTGTGAATATGGTAATAGAAGGTATGAATATGGAAGAGGAAATTTTTGCCTACTTGGCTTTGAGCATTTTTGAATGCTTGAGCATAACTATTTGTCATAGGGATGTTAGCATATACTATCTAAGTTACACTTTACAACACTTTAATTCCTTGAGAATCATTTATCAAGTTCCTAAGATGTTCCACAATAGGAACTATCTCTCAAGCTAAAGGCTTAGTACATATATATCCTTGAACACCCTATAAATACTTACAAATTTTTTTATAAATTCTCCTTAACAACATGGTTAGTAGTGGTCTTTAAGTCCACATAAATGTTGGATTGTGAGGAAATCATGGATAATATGTGGTAGGGAATGGAATCCAAAATTGATTCAATTGAATTCATACCTTGCATGAAAGAGTTAGAGTACTCAAGCTCAACAATAGATGTGGTAACAATGTGGGAGACCATAAGTCTAAAACTACATCTCATAGGGGTATTTATTGTAGGAAACTAGCTTTTGAAGCTCATATGCTTTTCAAAATTACTGAGTAAGCCTACTATGAATGAAAATTATAGGAAAGTGACAACAAATACAACAAACTATAAAATCAAAAAGTAAAAATATATAGGAAACATATAAATAGACCTATGACCCAAATTTGGGTTAAAATTTATAGGTCTAGGGTGTGGTATGCCCTATAATAGAAATGTTTTTATATTGAATTCAAAATTTAGATGTGTTCTACAGTGTTTAAGTGTCTTATTTTATGATTGTTCAAGTCAGATAGTAAATAAATTTCTAGGATTTTATAAAATTATGATTTCAAAATGTAAAAAGAAACTATGAAAATAATTTTTTTCAAAATTCTCAATCATAAATGCAATTCAAAATGAAATTTTTAGATTGCAAATTGAAAACAATTATTGTTGAAAAATCTATAAATTGAAATCTTTTTATCTATTTAACTCAATAAAATATTTTTTTCACTTTCTCATTATATGCATACGTCCAAACGAATTCTTTGAAAACTTTTAGATTTTATTTTAGATTTGATATGACCTAGTAGAGATTTATGAATGTAATTATGATGTACCTATCTAGCCTATAATAACTAAAGTTAACACTTTTTGAATTTTGAATGCAAGATACTTTGCATTTTTTATTTTTTAAATATTTATTTTAATGAAAATGATGGATTCATAAATGATGAATGTAAAACAACCTAATATTAAGCTTAGATCTAAAATGATATGATTTATATTTTAGAAGATTAAAAATGTTTAAAAAAATCAGGTTCACCAAAATGTTTTGTTGGGAAAGGGGATCTAGGTTGTAAATCACACTCTTCACAACTTAAGGGGGATTAAAAATAATCTCAAAATTTACTTGGCTAAAAACCTTGTATGAAGATCTAGAGTAATGGATCAATGTTATAATTCCTTTTGGTGGTGGTAGGAATTCTTGGATAGTTTGATATTTTATACATGATGAAATGATGTAACTAGGTCTATTATAAAAATGCAGCATTTTGCTATGATTTATGAATAAATGAATGCAACAAGATAGAAACTAAACCCAGAAAGGAAAAGGGAAAACACAAACACAAATGGTGTGGAAATATAGGGTTGAAAAAGATAATTTAGGTCATGGAAATTTGGGGATGAAAAATATAGTCTAGGGTGTGGTGCACCTTAGAATGAGCTCCTAATTTTTAAGATCTCACTTCACAATCCTTATTTCACCAGTTTGTAGCATTTTTTCTTTGATAGTTGCTACAAAAAAATTATTTGTTGATGAGAAAATGTAGATTTCATGACTTGACAACTTGAAGGGCTTATATACATGAATTAACAACTAGCCTTTAATTTTCCTCCAATTCATTTTATATCTATATCTTGCACACACGAGAAGAAGAAAAGGGTTGTGCCATATAGGATCTTGCCTAAGTCAAACCCCAGGTTGGTATTCACACCTCCACAATGGAAAATTATGATATAACAAAGAGCTTATCCTTGGTTAGATTAAGGTTAATTATAAAAAAGTAATGAATTGACAATGTGTTGCAACTCACCACTGAGGTTTGATCTCCTTGATGGACTAAATTAATACTCATCACCTTCAAGGATCAACTTTTGCTTGACTTGAATTGATTTGAATAACTACAAATGTTAGTACTCATAAGAAAAATCCATGCAAAACATGTTCAAAAAAACTTATATAACACATGACATGATGCTTCAATGATAAAATATTGTAATAATCTTGATAATCTTTCTCTTAACTACTTTTGAATTATTTTTGAAGTATGTTAATTGCTAGTAATTTCCCTTATGATTAAAATTATAAAAATTCTATGTATTTATATGAAATAAATATAATTTCTTAAAAAATAAATCTTGATAACTAACAAAGGATTACGAATTTTCAAATAATAAAATACTCACATTAACATATTCAAATTTCAAGCCAAAAATGTTGTTCTATGGTGTGGGGTTCCCTAGACTAAATTGATGCTTTTTTGAGGCCAGAACTATCTAGGTAAATATATTAAATACCTACTTCCATTTCCCATATTTGATTTTATGGAGATGTTTATGAAGTGAGCAATTAGATTAATAATTAGATCTAAGAACAAAGGGGAGAAAAACCTTGTTTGAAATTGTGAAGGGTGACAATTTTTGACATTGTACCTAAATACTTACAAAGTAAAAAAACATTGCACTATACTCATATGAATTATATGTTTAATGTGTTGCACATTATGAAGATGTGTGTGTGTCTGTTGAGTAAATTTATTTGACTATGTATATTTAAAATTATGTACTTTAGAATGTGAAAGGAATTCTTGTGTTAAGGTTATATATCTATATTAGGCAATGAATTAGATCCTTAATCACATTCTCTCTTCTATGTACAAAAAATGATCCTAGATATAACTAGGGCTAACTACTTTTCACTTACAAAACATTAGAATTCAAATCAACAAGGATATGAGGTTAACTTGTAGCCTAAAAGGTGAGCCAATAAACCTTGGATATAAATTCTTTTGGGGGTTTTAAATTGAATTTTTTGATGAAATACAATGATGCAACTAGCTAAATATGAAAATTTAATTTTTTGAGATGAATACAGATAAACTAGAAACACATAGACAAATTTGACCTGTATAAAAGTAGAAGGTAGACACAGAGGTACCTGACCTATGAATTTGAGGAAAAGTTTTCTAGACAAGTGTGCTCAAAGAACCCTACACTAGAGACATGAAATTTAAATCTAATTTAACAATCCTCAGGTCCTTGGTCTATGGTTTCTTCTTTCTATATCTTTTTGTTAGATCTTCAACCATCATTGTGATGATTGAGTTTTTGTATCTTGTCAAGTTGTACAACTTGAATGCATAAATGAGAAATTATCTTAAATATTATTTTAATCATCTTTATACATGTAACTTACATATTAAAAGGGAGAGGAAGGGTTATTCCATATAGGGGCTTTCCTTTTTCAAAAATTGTGTTGATATTTATACCTCCACGATGGTAAAATTGATTATAAAGAGGGGTATGTGCAGGATCATGATGGACCAAAAAGTGGCGATATGCAAGTGATATGATAGCTTGTGTGGCTAACGACTTTTTTTTACCCAAAATTGATGAAACGTAAAAGGTTTATAAAGGAGATTCTTAGATTTTCACCAATATAAATTATGATTTACTTTGAATTTAATAAATAATTATTATTCATTTTTTAATTTGAATTATGACTAAAGTTCTGATTGATAGGCTGATTGAAAATACTCTATAGCTTTCAAATGGTATCACATTTTTTGAATCTGAAACATGTGTCGTATTATATATTTTGAATACTATAGGATTGAAAAAAAGAATTGAATTTCATAAATTTTTGACCAACTTAAGGTGGTCAGACATACGAGTTTTTATATTTTTTAAAAATTGTAATAAAAAAATCATAATTAATTATTGAATAAGAAAAAAATTACAAAAAAATATGCATCACATCGAGATGTGATTCCTCTACTTATATCTAAAATGTTATAAAAAAATATTATAATTTTATTGTTCTTAGGGTGGTCAAATAGACACATTATTCTTATTTTTTCCCTAAAATTTAAGTACTGCTGCATTGAAATTTCAAATTTTCACCAAATAGATTTTTATTTTTTAAAAATAAACCTAGTAGTTTACAAACTACATTCAATTTTCTTCTAATTTAATTCTTACATATTTTTGAAATAATATAGATAAATTATTCAAAATTTTATGTCAAGTTTCCTAACTCGGATTTTCTGAATTTTCATCGCCACTTAAGGGCCTGCTTTTTCCATGATGATCCTGCACATACCATAGAGCTTATCCTTTTGAGGGATAGATGATAAATGATAATGGAGTAATGAATCAAAAAAATTCCACAACTTACCACTCAAATATGATCTCCTTGAGGGACTAAATTCATTCTCATCACCTTCAAGGCTTTGATTGTAACTTGACTTGATTTGACTTGAAACACTACAAGAGTTAGTACTCTTAAAAAAATGATCATAAAACATGGAAAAACTTATATGAAAACATGATGAAGGATTGACATGATACTTGACAAAAAATAATGCTACAATAATACTCATAAATATTCTCTTGAAAGCACTTGATTGATTTTAGGATCTTCAATCTTCTCAATAATTCCTCTTTCTCTTCTTCTTTAGGATCTCAAATCGTGAAATGACTAGGCATTTATAAGCAATTCTTTTAATTTACAAAAAAAAAAATCCCGATACCCAAAAAATAGGATTTGAATTTAAAATGATAAATCACCAACAATAACATATTTAAGTTTAGAGCCAAATTAAGAGGACAAGGGTGCCTTTATCTAGACCCACTTTTATAGAATTTGAAAATTTAGAGGAAAAATATTAAATGCATAATTTGATCATGCATATTTGATTTTTCAATAAATGTTTAAAATGGGCTAGATGGAATGCATACATTATTAAATTAGGTATATAATTATGTGCAAGTACATAAGAGGGACCAACATCTAGAGTGTGAAATTATCAAGGGTGGTCTTGTTGTGCAATTTTGCACACACGCCCCACTGAAAGTAGGGACCCTCTTTTGCCTAGCCTTTTGGCTCTTTACTGTGGCCTTGCCCTTTTTTGACCTTGTCTTTGAAAATATTGAGTTTTCATTTTTTGGGTGTTTTTGGTCCTTTGGTTCTAGTTTTGTGCTACTTTGCAAAGTTCCTGGATGCCTATCTTTCTTGTAAAGTGCCCCTATTACACTAACACTTTGAAAATTCTAAGTATTTTGGACAATTTCGAGTTTTTCCCTATTTTTAGGAATTTTCCCTTCGGCCAAATTTCCCCAATTGCCTGGAAAACCCAACAGGGTTGGTTCTACTCTATCTTTGGGGATTTTGCTGATTCACGAATTTCCATCTCCCTGGTTTTTTTGACTTTTCCTTTGCCTCTTTGTTTTCCCAGTTTGCATTTTTTTTTGGGGTTGTTTACCTCGATACCATGAGGGCTTTGCATTAGGGCCACGGTTGGGCGGTAGTACCACCTTACATCAGGGGAGGTTTCATTCCTATTGTGGTAGCATGGTGATTATGCCTTATCATGAGAGTCTTTAGTCTATGGTGTGATTACTCAAGGCTGGCATGTCTGGCATGGTAGCATAGTTTACCTCGATGTCGCAAGTGTCTTTGAGCCTAACCACGGTTGTGTGGTTCACCACTATACCTTGGGGTTTTGTGCTTGGTTTGCGGTGGTGCGGTTACCATGTTACCTCCATGGTCAAATGCTCGGCTTGCGGTAGTCCAATTTTGGTCATTTGGGGGGCATCGGGAGGTCAAAACTGTCAGTCAATGACATGGGAATTATGTTGACTTCGTAAGAATCCATTGCCTTGGGAAATGCATGAAATCCATTCCTCCTTTTTCATGAGATATGTTAAGTATTGCTAGTTTTAGAAATTTTCATCCCCGTCGGATTTTTTCGAAAATTTGTTATTTGTCAAGAACTGAGTGGATTCATGGCCTAGTTGTTTATGGTTTTGCATTGCAAGATGGATTTGGATAATTGAATGGTATGTGCAGACATTCCTAGAGTTTTGACTAGTGATTTATTGGCCTTTAAGGAATTTATGTGCTTCCCTTGCCTAAATCCACCTGGCCTGGAATTTCCCAAAATTTCCTTCCTGATTTGAATTCCGCAGAGGGGTGAAAGTCCCCAACTTTGATAGGGATGCTTTAATGAGTTTTTAATTGATTTTGGTGGTTGTTTTGGATCTCTTTGGTGATTAACATGTTTATGATTGATTGGCACAATTTTTTGATGTTAGAATGAATGCTAATGGTGGCCATTTTGAATGCAGGTTGGATCAAGCAAGTTGTTTCTATCAATGCCAAGGGAAGAAGTGAATGTACATTGAAGATTTATAGGATTTACGGGATTACACCTAGATACATTTTGCGGTTGTGGGTAGGTGAAACTCGCTCGTACGCAATTGCGTCGATGTGCTTGAGGGTCATTCATCTGAATTGGGCATGACATGGAGGGTTCAAGCTAATTTGACTCAATCAAAGTCATTGGAGAGGTCCAACTCGACTATTCGTTGGTGACTCATATTCACACTCATATGATGCACATGTTTCCCTTCTTCTTCTCTGCGTCGGTGGGACATTAATGGCGAGGGGACCTATGGCGATCATTCGATTTGAATCAAGATTTGTGGAGATCCCAAGCCAATTTGAAAGGGTGCCTCATGCATTCATTGCAGGATGACAATTTTTGGTGGGTTTTCTGGGTTGATTGGGTTGGTGGCCAAATTTCTCTTTAACCCTAGCTCAACACAAGCAGGATTTCTATAAGTATGACATTTTGCCTCTTTTGTAAGGGTTAGAAAGTTGGAAAGTTAGAGAAAAAAGTTAGACAAAGTTATTTAGATAGAGAGAAAGGTATTTGTTAAATAGTTGGTTTGAAGTTAAAAGACTAGATCTTGTAAGTAGATTAGTAAGGAGAGCAAGAAGTTAGAATTAGAGTTAGTCATATTTCAAGCAAGTTCTATAATACAAAGCATTAGAATTGTTGCTATTACTAGTGATTTAATACAAGTGAAGACATTGTGTTGTTATTAGTGTCTTATTTGCATTAATTTGTCTTTCATGGTCCTTATTCTATCTTCAAAATTCCTTGGAAATATCTAAATGTATTTTAGGTTTAGAGTAAATAATTTAATGGTGCTTTTGATTTAATTCTTGGAGTGTTGTAGCAATCTCTGGTTCATACTTTGGGTAGTTTCTTGATTGTGGGACTATTGTGCAAGGTCAACCTATACCTATTATTGATGTGCTTAGTTCAATCATGGGAATTTATCTAGTTCTATTGAATGAATGTCCATGATCTAAAAATATTTAATTCCTTAGAAGATTGCAATGTTTTTGTGAGATTGTAGGTATAACCTGGGTTAAAAAGAAAGTATTTTTAAAGGTATTGGTCTATTCCAAGTATTTCATCATTAGTATTGTTGATTTTAGGAGTAACATTAATCTTAGGATTTCTAAAACCCTTATCTTTTTTTATTTCTTTGAACTTTGGTTAGAACCAAGAATTTGAGTATTATTCTATTATAAAATCTAATAAGTTTAGAGATTCAAACATTTTTTTTGTAAGATCCCTTTGTGATTATCAACATTTTCACATTTATCACTAAGTGGTGTCACTGGATTGTCATGACCTAACACGTGAGAGACCTAGGGGTTATCCCTTTTCTCATAGAGATCAACCTTTCAAGAGAGATAGGATATTGTATATTCTATCTTAGTTGTTGTTGTGCAAAAAAAAACATCAACAAGATTGGCACTAGAAGGAGGGCCTGAATAAGCAAGCTGGAGCATTTTCTAAATGCCAATTCTCCTGAGAGGCTCAAAAGGAGAACTAGATCTACACTAGGAGAAGAAGAAGAATTTTAAGAATTTCAACCTCCAACTAGGTCAAGAAGGACTAGAAGAAGGGAGGATTCATCATCCAATCCATTATTCCCACCATCTTCACCCTTATACACCCCATCGTCATCCGATTTTGAGGCTTGTTCCATTCAAAAACCCGAACCAGTCATCAATCAACCTCTACCACCTCCACCTCCACCAATGGCTTTGTTGGAAAATAACCCATCACCTCTGTCATTCAATAACTACAATGTTATGCCCAAGAACCCTGAGTAATTTTTCTCTAAATATCACACAAATGACCCTAATAGAACAACAAAGGAGCATATTAGGAATTTTTAGACTTATCTGAGAGATAGAGGGATTAGTCATGAGGATGTTGTGTGCAAACGTTTCCCTTACTCTCTAGGAGAGGAGAATTTTTATCGATACAACCACTTGCTTGTTGCATCCATTCATAATTGGGCTAAACTTGAGGATGCATTTATGTAGAAGTTTAAAATTACCATCAATTCGAATGATCTATACATGTAGTTTTCCGAGGTTAAGAGAGAAGTTAATGAGATTATAGGATCATTAAACAATATGTTCCACCGAGAATACACTATACTTCAAGAACCTTATGTTGTAGATGATTCCACTACCCTAGAGGTCTACTTTGAATCCCTTGATAGCCTTACATCCACCTTCCTTAAGTGGAGAACTAATCCCCCAACTATCCTTCTCACTAAATATACAAAGTCTATTAAGGTCAATACTGATCTAAGACAAGTTTTGTCAGGGCCCCTTCCATCTCTGGGATGAACTACTTAGCTTGGGAAAGTCCAAGCTCTTAACCAGGCACTGACTAATCACACTCCCATTATGAATCTCATTGCATAATTGCCTTTGGTTCCACACCCAGGTCATCCAATAAGTTAGGCTCAGCCAATGCCCAATTGTCCGTAGTAGGGTGCTAATCAACCCCTTTATCCACAATCACAAGCTGGTTTCCCTACATATTTATAGAACTCAAAAGTTTTGAATCATTCTTCAGGTCCCAAAGGAGTTTCAGGATACTCTCCAAACAATGTGAATTCAGTGCCTTATGATAAAACCTGATAAGGAAAGGTATGATGAGCTAACTGCGCAAGTAAAAAAATTGAATATGGAGGTAAGCCACTTGAGGAACCAAAATCACCAACTCTAAGATGCTTAGAAGAGCATGCAATCAAGTTACAATAAGGAGAACCAAGATGTTGCACGAGGTCAAAACTTTGATAGAGGGCAACACTCTGACATAAATCAAAACTTTGATAGAGAACAAGGTTTTGGTCAGAACTTTGATAAAGGTTAACAAGGTGGACAAGTATCTGAAAGGAGACAACCACCCAAGAAGAATAGGCCATCGAATACTGGACCTAATAATGGAGGAGTCCCCAATCCACTAGATCAACCTTCCAATCAAGAGAAACCTTCGAGTGGTGTATACCTAGCAAAAGCAGCTTTATCAAGGTGGTGTAGGCTTCACAAGATAGGCCAACACTCTGAGCTGGATTGTTCTGAATTTCAAATTGTTGCTTCCATCTTTTAGTATGAAGTTGAAAACAACTCCATCGGCCGAGATTTGGTACCCTCAAATCCATATGATTCTCTAGTTTTGGTGTTGAATCATGCTCCTTTCTCGAGGGATGAAGAGAATGAACCAGAAGACGAGTCAAGTAGATAGAATGAGACAGTTGAACAAGTGCTCAATGAAGAGGAAATCTCTTAGTTATTTGATGAGGAAATTGAGAATGATAACAGTCCCTTAGATGAAGAAGAAGGTGGTGTTGAAGAAGCACAAATGTTTTAGCAACCTACAATAAAGTATGATTTGAGGAATAGGCCCAACATTTATACACAAGCTGGAGGCCTATTTACTACATCTATTCCTCTAAACAATTTTACCAGTCCACTAGACCCACATGCCAGCAATAATCCATCTTATCCTCAAGTGCCAAGACAATACTTTGCATAAGGAGGACAACTTGACATGTCAAAAGGAATCAATGTCAATCGATAAGCATGTTGGTAATTGCAAGGAGACCCACATTGACATGAATGTGGGACAATTAGGTGAATATTTAACTAAAGAACTCGGGAAAGTAAAGGTGAGTCTCTCTGCTTTTGCGTTGTTAAGGGTTCCTGAAATAAAATATGTAGTCCTAGGGTCTTTCAATCCAAGTACAACACTACTAGGTGTAGCATTCAATGAGGTAGTTGGCATGCCTCCTAGTTCATAGGAAGCTAAAAAAATAATTCAAGCACCACCCAAAGATAGAGGGAAGAAAAATATAAGAACCAAGTTGCACAAGTTGACACTCAATTGAGTTTGTTCTAGGGAAAGATGGAAACCCCTCCCTTCCTTATTTCTATTCATATCTTTGGGAAGAATCTACACAATTGTCTTCTAGATTTAGGAGCATCTAAAAATTTTGTGCCTTTTTTTTGTCTATAGGTCTCTCGACATTACCCTTGTAGCTTCTCAAAAGAAGGGTACCCAATTAGACAAGACAGAGGTAAATATAGTAGGAGAATTGAACAAGATTCCCATGCAAGTTACTTTAGATCCTAGAGTGCAACAAGTACTTAATATTTAGGTGGCAGATATTCTTGACACTTATGGTTTGATCTTGGGTTGATATTTCACCAAGGCGCTAAATGGATATACATCCACAAATTATTCTCACATGTGGCTCCCTTGGATAGGAGTCCCGAATCAAATCAGAATTGAGTAAGAACCCAGAATGAAGTATGTGATCATTGAATATCATAATACTTCAAATGAGATATTGGTGTCAGAGGTTAGCATGAGGAACTATGTCCCGGGTGCCCCTATTTCGCATAAAAAGAATTTTTTATGTTGCAAGGCTCCTCTAATGAATCCACATTAGAAGCTAGCAGTTCTGAAAAGCTGCTTGAGCTAACAAAGGAACTTGATGATCAGGAAGATAGACATCTCAACTTGCTGAATAATTTCCAAGAGTTTATCTAGAAGTGTGTGGAGGATCAAATTCAATTGGGTAGACATATGAATTTTAAGGAATTGTTTCTCCCTAATTGGTGTAGAGTTCACAATGCGCCTCACTCTTAGCTGGAATATTGCTTGTGCCAAGCAGCCATGGGGTAGATACAAGGATGTATTAATACAACCCCAACTGTCAAGTTGGATACATAGAGCATTCAAAATGATCTAAGAGGAAAGAGCCCAAGGCCTCCTAAAGAGCCTTTGAGCAGTAGCAAGGACAAGGTTAGTTCAAAGAAATCAGGAGCTAATGGTTGTTGGATATTAAGATTTGATGAATCCAAATCAAAGTAGGCTGTTGGAGCAAGATTTGAGTTGATCAGCTCTAGAGGTAAACCTATTGTTTTTCTCATAGAATCCAGTTCCAGTGCACTAAAAATGTAGCTGAGTATGAGCATTTGGTCCATGGATTATGAATGGCATTGAGAAAGGAAGTTAGGATCTTGCAAGTGTTTGGAGATTCAGAGCTAGAAGTTAAAGAATTAAGGACACAATACTCATTGCATAACAAAATAATTATCAACTATAGACACAAATTATGGGATCTCATTGAGTGGTTTGATGTGTTCAACATTCAATTAGTCCCTCAGAGAAAGAATCAAACTGTTGATTCACTGGCACAAGCTGCTAGCACATTGCAGCATTTATCACTTTTTGGTTTGAAGAAGTTCACTATGGTGGTCACTCCAATACCCTTAGTGCCTGACAATGTCACTAATTTCTATGTATTTGAAGATGAAAAACATATTCTTGATTTCATCACTAGCTATGATGTGTTTGCTTCTCAGGTCATTGATGAGATAGAACCTCAAGAGGCTAAAATGGACCTAGAAGGGGTCATTAAACTGAAAACTAATACTATCCCAATGCGGATGGTGCAATTACAATGAATTTTTGATTTGGATAAGATAAAAGATCAGGAGCATAAACCCAAAAGGGATTCTCTCAGCAGCCAATGTGAAACCTACAACATGGGGACCTAGGATGGTGTCAAAAATGTCTTTATTGGTAAGGTCTACACTCTAGAGGAAATGACAGGAATTATTGATGCCTTGCACACTTATAATCATGTGATAGAATGGAGCTATGATGAATTAAAGACATATGATACTTCAATCATTACACATACTATTCCCCTGAGGTCAAATGTTAATCCAGTCAGGCAAAGATAGAGGCCGATTAATGCTCTACTGGAGCCCATCATTTAGATGGAGGTGCACAAGCTACTTTCAACATGAATCATATTCCCAATAAGACATTCAACATGGGTTGCAAACTTGGTTCCAGTAAGGAATAAAAATGGGGTAAATTAGACTATGTGTTGATTTCAGGAACCTTAACAAGGCATCTAAGAAGGATAATTATCTAGTCCCTTCACTAGATGAAGTATTTCAAATTGTTAATGGGTCTCAGATGATGTATTTTCTGTATGGGTACTCTAGGTACAATCAAGTTATGGTAGAATATGAGGATAGGCACAAAACTACCTTTACTAAAAAATGGGGAACTTTTCTTACAAAAGAATTCCCTCTCAATTAATCAATGTCGGGGCTACATTTCAGAGAGCAATGGATATTGTTTTCAAAGACATCATTGGCAAGTAGATCATCATTTACATGGATTATTTGAAAGTATTTTCTAAGAGGAGAAGTGATCATATTGCAAATTTATTCCAAGTATTCCAAAGGTGTAGGGAGTTTGGCATCTTACCTAATCCAAAGAAGTGTATCTTTGGAGTCACTGAAGGAAAGTTGTTAGGGCATGTTGTTTCAAAATAGGGTATTGCCATTGATCCAGAATGGGTAGAGGCTATACTGAAAATTCAGCTTCCTACAAGCAAAAAGGAAATGAAATCATCCTTTGGGAAAATTAACTTTGTTAGAAAGTTTATCACTAGATTTGCAAAAATAGTGAAGCCATTGAATGTCATGTTGAAACAAGAAGAAAGGGTTGAATGGAGTGCAGAAGCTAGGGAAGCATTTTCAAATATTAAGAGAGCTATTGTTGAGGCTCTAGTATTGATAAGTCCATATTATGCCAAGCCCTTTTACATATACTCATTTTCTTCTTATCACTCCTGTGCTAGAATGCTAACTCAAAAATCCGATCAAGGGAATGAAAATCCCATAGCTTTTATGAGTGATACTCTAAAAGATGCAGAACTGAGATGCCCCAATGTGGAAAAGAAATCCTATGCCCTGGTCTAAACTGTGAAGAAGTTTGGAGACTATGTACTAAGAAATAAGGTCTTTTACATAGTTTTTGATCCTACACTTAATCTATTGTTAATGTAGAATGAATTGGGAGAATGAAGAGCTAAGTGGGTGACCATGTTACAAGAGTATGATATTGAGATCCAACCCATAAAATTGGTAAGAGGACAAGGACTGACACAAACAATGGTTGAGATGGGTCCTAACCTCATAGCTTAGCAATATCACCTCGAAGAAGTGTCTCTAGAAGACTGGTATGATGAAATTATCTACTACCTATTGAACCAATAGTGTCCTGAACACCTTAATGCAGTACAAAGGGGAGCTTTGTGTTTGAAAAGTGGCAGTTTTATGATGAAGGGAGCTTTCTTGTACAAGAGAAATCATGAGGGGGTTTATTTTATATGCCTAGGAAAGGAAGAAGTTGGGAGAGTCATGACTGAATTTCATGATAGATATGGCACATGCCATGCCTTGACACCTTCTACTACAAATCAGATCCTAAGGGTAGGCTATTATTGGACTACCTTGTTCAAAGATACCCATAACCATGTGAGGACTTGTCATGTATGTCAGACCATAGCAAGTAGGGAGAAGTGTGCAACCCTTCCACTTCAGCCTATTATAGAGGTAAAATGATTTGCACAATGGGGAATGGATTTCATAGGTCAAATAGATCCACCTTCCTCTGTGAGGCAAAATGATTTGCACAGTGGGGAATGGATTTCATAGGTCAAATAGATCCACCTTCCTCTATGGGCCATAGGTATAATCTTACTATAACTGATTACTTCACTAGATGGATCGAGGCTCTTGCATGCAAACAATGCACTTCAGAAGTGGTAATCAATTTCATTGAGTCGGGTATTATTAATCACTTTGGATGTCCATTGGCCTTAGTTTATGATAATGGTCCTCTATTTGCATCACTAAAATTTTCTAAATCAATTTTTTATCATGGAATTGTCATAAAATTTGCATCAAATTACTATCCATGGGGTAATGGTTTGGCTGAGCCCTCTAATATGAAAATTTTGATAGTCATCTATCAACTATTAGAGAAGAACCCCAAGGATTGGCACCCTTAGCTTTGATTTTCAATTTGGGTAGACCCTAGTAGACATAAAACATCCTTAGGAACCTCTCCTTATCACTTAGTGTATGGCTTGGAACCTGTATTTCCCATCCAGCTGAAGATCCCTACCTTGCAATTTATCAATGAATATTATGATGGAGAGGATAAGCGTGAATCCTGCTTAACTCAAATATTACACCTTCAGGAGAGAAGAGATGAATCCTTAGAAAACTTTTCCAAACATCAAGGTGTAGTGAAAAGACGGTTTGATAGGAGAGCCAATGTGAAAGCCTTTATAATTTATGTCTTGGTTTTCTACTGGGACAAAGCCCATGACCGAAAAGGGGAGCATGGAAAATTTGACAGACTTTGGCTTGACCCTTATCAAATTGCAGAGATTTGGGGAGATAATGTTTTTCATTTGAAAACCCTCACTAGAGAAGATATCCCACTACCTGTCAATGGGTAGTATTTGAAGCATTATTTTCATTCCCGAGTTGTTTACAACTCTATCCTTGTACATAGGTAGATTAGGGTTTCCTTTCCATTCTCATTTTTTTCTTTTGGTTGGGGTAGGTCTGCTTCGGTTGGTTTTTATTTTTTCTCTTCTCCTACTTTGGGTTTTCTTCTAGGCTTGTTGCATCGGTATGGTTAGCTACTTGCCTGGGGTCATTTTGGGAATTTATTTTACAAACTCTAATCATATTTTCAGAGTCAGTTGGTGGATTTCTTTTGTTTGATGTTGCATATGCTTGGAATTGGAATCACTTGATTAATTCAAATTTAGGAATATAGTTGGGTCTCATGTGTACACACAAATCTTAAGGTTTCCAAGGTTGCATATGGTCCTTGTGAGGTCTGATTGGGTAAAAAATCTTATATTATGCTCTAGTGCCAGTGTGGTTATCATCCCTAAGTGTAGGCTTCATTTCTTGCAAGGTGAAAAAGAAGGTTTAAAAGATCTCAAAGAGAATATCAAAAGAAAATAAAAGGAAAATGCTAAAAATCAAAATAAATGTTCAATTTATCATGGGTATCCTAGTATCTCTACCGGGGCTATGGACACCTGGGTGGTAGTAGATCTATGTTGGGGAGGGTCATAGTGATAACCTCGTTGGGGCTATGGACGCGTGACTAGCAACGAGACTCTATCCAAGTTGCTTTTGGAGTTGGAATCCTTATATAGCCCTATCAGACTAAGTTGGGTCCTTGTTGCAACTAAGGATAAAGGAAATGAAAGCATATGCACACACTTTGACCTTGATAAAGGAAATGTTTTCTTATTTGTGATTTCTGAAACCCTTTCCATAGGTAGTCTAATCCATCCATATCTGGTCTAAGAAACCAAAGATTTTTGGTTGATTCTAGTTTGTCATTCAAATGCTCTGGAGCATTTCCCCAGTGGAGTCACCATTTTTTGTGCAATTTTACACACACAACCCCACTAAAAGTAGGGACCCTCTTTTTCTTGCCCTTTTGGCTCTTTTTTGTGAAATTTTCCTTTTTTTGAGCTTATCTTTTAAAATCTTGAGTTTTTAGTTTTTGGGTGTTTTTGGTCCTTTGGTCCTAGTTTTGTGCTACTTTGCAATGTTCCTGGATGCGTATCTTTGCTTGTAAAGTGCCCCTATTATGCTAACACTTTGAAAATTCTAAGTCTTTTGGACAATTTTAGGTTTTTCCCTATTTTCGAGAATTTTCCCTTTGGATGGATTTCCCTGGCTGCCTAGAAAACTCGACAGGGCTAGTTCTACAATGTCTTCAAGGATTTTTGGTGCTTCACAGATTTCCATCTCCCTAAGTTGTTTCCAAATTTTCATTTGCCTCTTCATTTTCTCGATTTACAATTTTTTTGGGCTTGTTTACCTCGATACCGTGAGGGCTTTGCATCTGGGCCATGGCTGGGTGGTGGTACCACCTTACCATAGGGGGCTTTTGTTCTTGCCATGGTAGCACAGTGATCCTACCTTACCATGGGATTCTTTAGTCGGTGGCGCAATTACGTGAGGTTGGCCCATTTGGCGCGGTAGCATGGTTTACCTCGATGTTGTGGGTGTCTTCGAGCTCGGCCATGATTGTGCAATTCACCACCATATCATATTGGGTTTGTGCTTAGTTTGTGGTGCTAGAATTACAACATTACCTTGGTGGTCGAATGCCTAACTCGCGGTAGCGTGGTTTTGGTCATTTTGGGGGCGTCGAGAGGTAAAAAATGTGATTCATTGGCATGGGAATTGTGTTGACTTCATAAGAATATGTTGCCTTGGGAAATTTCCAAAATCCATTCATCCTTTTTCCTGAGATATCCTAACTATTGCTGGTTTTAGAAATTTCCATCCTCATCGGATTTTTTTGAATTTTTTTTTATTTGTCAAGAACTGAGAGGATTCATGGCCTAGTTGTTTATGGTTTTGCGTTACAAGATTGATTTGGATAATTTGATGGTATGTACATACATTCCTGTATTTTTGATTGGTGATTTATGTGCTTCCCTCACCTAAATCCGCCCGACCTGGAATTTCCCGAAATTTCCTTCCTGACTTGAATTTTGCAGAGGGGTGAAAATCCTAAAATTTGACAGGGATGCTTTAATGAGGTTTTAATTGATTCTGGTGGCTTTTTTTGGATCTCTCTTGTGATTAGCACGTTGTTTATGATTGATTGGCACAATTTTTTATGCTAGAATGAATGCTAATGGTGGCCATTTTGAATGCAAGTTGGATCAAGCAGGTTGTTGGTATTGATGCCAAGGGAAGAAGTGGATGTACATTGAAGATTTGTGGGATTGCATCCAGGTACATTTTATAGCTACGACTAGGTGAAAATCACTCTTACATGGCTAGGTCGATGTGCTCAAGGGTCATTCATTCGAATTGGGCATGACATGGAGGGTTCAATATTATTTGCCCCGATCAGAGTCGTTGGAGAGGCCCAAATCGACTGTTGGTTGGTGAGTGGTATTCACACTCATGTGATGCACATGTTTCCCTTCTTATACTTCACATCGATGGACAATTAATGGTGAGGGAACCTGCAAGGGTTGTTTGATCTAAATCAAGATTTGTGGAGACCCCAGGCTGATCTGAAAGGGCACCTCATGCATTCATTGCAGGATGGCAATTTATGGCGGGTTGTCTAGGCTGATTGGGTTGGTGGTCGACTTTCTCTGTAACCCTAGCTTGGGCCAGCATGAGCAGGATTTCTATAAGTATGGAATTTTTCCTCATTTGTAAGGGTTAGAAAGTTAGAAGGTTAGAGAACAGAGGTATACAAAGTTAGTTAGATAGAGAAAAAGGTAATTGTTAAACAGTTGGTTCGAAGTTAGAAGACTTGATCTTGTAAGTAGATTAGTAAGTAGAGTAGGAAGTTACAATTAGGAGTTAGTCATATTTCAAGCAAGTTTTGTAACACAAAGGATTTGAATTGTTGCTATTACTGGTGATTTAATACAAGTGAAGACATTGTGTTGTTATTGGTGTCTTCTTTGGATTAATTTGTCTTGCATGGTTCTTACTCTATCTTCAAAATTTCTTGGAAATATTTGAATGTATTTTAGGTTTAGAGTAAACAATTTAATGGTACTTGTGATTTAATGCTTGGAGTGTTGTAGAAATCTCTGGTTCATACTTTGGGGAGTTTCCTGATTGTGGGACTACTGTGCAAGGTCAACCTATACCTATTATTGATGTGTTTAGTTCAATCATGGGCATTTATCTAGTTTTATTGAATAATTGTCCATGATCTGAAAACCTTTAATTCCTTAGAAGATTGCCATGTTTCTATGAGATTGCAAGTATAACCTGGGTTAAACAGAAAGTGGTTTAAAATGGATTGGTCTGTTCCAAGTATTTCATCATTAGTATTGTTAATTTTAGGAGTAACATTAATCTTAGGATTTATAAAACCCTTATCTTTATTTATTTATTTGAACTTTGGTTAGAGCAAGGAATTTGAGTATCATTCTATTATAAAATCTAATAAGTTTAGGGATTCCAGCATTTGTTTTGTGAGTTCCCTTTGTGATTACCAACATTTTCACATTTATCACTAAGTGGTTGCATTGCACTGTCATGACTTGACAGTTGAGAGACCTTAGGGTTATCCCTTTTCTCATAGAGATCAACCTTTCAAGAGAGATAGAATATTTTATATTCTATCTGAGTTGTTGTTGTGCAGAAAACACCATCAATGGGTCCAATTTATGATGCTACATTTATCTCCCACGTTAGTGAGAGTATGAAATTATACTCAGATTCACACTAAAGTAAGAATATGCCAAGAGGGGTTCACTTATCCATATATTGAAGAGATAGGAAGACTATTGAATCTAGTGGATGTGGTAGCCCCCAGGATTCAAGATGACATAGAAAATCAAAATAAGGACAAAGAAACACATATGTGAAGTGAAATATAGTATGAAAAGCATGAATCATACACAATGAAGACTTTTAATGCAAACATAATGAAAAAAAATATGATACAAACATGATGAAAACACATACAATATAATAATCACAAAACAAAAACACAAGCTTAGTACTAAAAGGATTCCGGTCAGTAAGGTAAAGAGGCCTCAATCTTAAAGTTTTCTCAAATAACAATATCAATCATCGAGTTTGATGTTTAAAAAAAATGATGCTCCCATAGTTACATTTATCTATTAGCTATCAATCTATGTTATGCTAGGTGTCCATGCGATATGATGGATTTCACAATGCTAGTTGTATGACCTACATTTTTTCTTGGAGATTAATGCTAATAGATGCAAAGATTACAATGATTAATTCTAAACTAACAAAAAAGAACAAATAAGAAAACATAATGAATAACTAAACAAATGAATTGAAAAGATCTCACTAAATATGCGTTCACTCCTTCGAATTATCTTGATTGCTCTTCTCCATTTTGTTGTTTCAGTATTCTTGCCCTCAAATTTTCAGCATTGATGAAAGCATAAATTCGTCAAGTGTCTAAAAAAAATATCGAAGATAAGTTTCTTCTCAAAATTGTATGATTTCGGGAGGAGGAATAATGAGAGTGACAGGCCATTTTATAAATTTTGGGTTTTCGAAGGATCGACTCGAATTGAAAGAGAGATCGACGGAAAAGATTGATGAATGCCATGCGATGTGAGTTCTATGTCAAATAGAACGTGAGTTAGAACATGAGTCAGATAAGACGACAAGATAAAAATTAATTTAGAACGTGATTTAGAACACGAGTCACAAAAGACTACAGGATAAAGATTAAGTTAGAATGTGAGTTAGAACACGAGTTCAAGATCTTAATCTTCAGTTAAGAGCCTTCGAAAATAGAAGAAATAAACTTTGAATGTCAAAGACAAAGCTAGAAGTTGAAGAATAATGCATTAAAATGCAAACATGAGTTAATTAATTAAATAAATATATTTAATTAATAAACACATCATGCATATGAGTTGGAACTAGTTAACTTACTAGTTGTGACAGAGAGTCCTCTCACAGAGACAATCAGATGTTGAATCCAGAGATAATTCGAGAACTAAAAATAGATCTTGAGTTAGAAGGTGAGTGAATGATTAGTCAATTGATTGATAGAATAATGTGACGTAAATAATTAAATATAAATTAAATTTTAATTTAATTCAACATTCAAAAATGAGAGATTTAATTAAATAGATAAAATTAATTTATTTAATTTGACTGTTGTAAAGGTGGAATTGAATAAATTAAATAATAAATATTTAATTATAGATTAAGGGGGTTAAATGAATAATTAAATAATAAATTATTTAATTAAGAAGGAAGAATTAATTAGTTAGGGACATAATTAAATAATTATGATTTAATTAATTAATCAAGGTTGAATAAAGGTTATTTATGAATTAATGAATTAATTAAAAAGGGGTATTTAATTAATAGAGGAAATATGTGCTAGAAAGGTAATTAAATAATTCCCATAATTTAATCATGACCATGGATAATAGAAAATTATGTTGAAAGTGGTGTTCGTAGGCCTAGACCAATTTTCGGTGTCTACAGTTTGCCCCTTTTTGATACAATTTTGTTTTGGCGTTGTGTCAAAGAAAATATGCCCCAATTGTGCCCCAACATGAAATAGGTTATGGTATGCCCCCTCGGGAAAATTTATAAATATTTGAAAAATTTCAAAAAAATTAGGAAATATTCCTGATAAGTCAATTTGACTATGATAAATGCTATGGAGTTGATGGAATTGAAATTGGATGTGATATAGATGTGTACAGGTCATTTGAAGTTGAAAGGTTAAGTGGCCAATAGACAAGGGTAGAAGAAATGTCACCCAAACCCTCGCTATAAATAAGAATTTGGCTGAAAACCAATTCATTTGCACCTGGAAGAGTTTTGAAAAATGAGAATTTGCTCTGACTAGCGGACGATGATGGCACCCATTCCCTATGTTGCACATCAAGGATATCGGATCCGAACCTTTAGGCAAACAGCCAATGCAAGACCACCAATATGTACTAAAAAATGAACTCTTGAAATTTATTTTTGTACGTATATCTAGGCCTTTAAAAATTAATTAGCATATACAGTCTTTCGGGATCAATGCATATGTCGTCGTATTCACTGCATTTGACTGTGAAATGATGCATGTGCTAAAACATGCCTAGGCTAGGTTAGGCATTTTTAGAAATTGACATATTTGTTTGAAAATGCACCGCATGTGTAGTTATGGAACGCATTTGCATTAGGGATAAATGCATATAGGGTAGTGAACTGCATATGCATTAGTGAAACGCAATTGCATTAGGTAGACAAGATTAGAAAATGCACCACATTTGGTTTTTGCACCGCATTTGGAGTAGGTAGAAACGGTTGTGGTAATGTGCAACGCATATGTAATATGCAACACAAATGAGTTGTCATGCAACACATTTGTAAGAATGCACCGCATTTGTTAAAGTGAGCCGCATTTGGCTGGTAAAATTTTTTGAAAAATAAATTCTAAGGAAATTTTTTGAAAATCTTGACATCATGGTTGAAATGTAGGTTGTATTAGATCCTATATATACGTGAGAGACACATCTTGACACATTCAATCTGAGAGATCATCTGAGTAGTGCAGAGATACGACTCTTGTGGAGACTTGGTCTACATCACTATCTTTCGATGCCCACCATTCGAGCAAATAGGGGGATGCTTATCACGTTGTATGAGCGATGGCACTTCAAGACATCTTCATTTCATTTGCCGACTAGGGAGGCGACTCTCACATTGGAGGATGTGTACAAGATACTGAGACTTCTGATTAGAGGAGAGCAGGTGATGTACGATACCCAACATGGATTGACTGAGCTAGCTAGATTTTATTAGGTTGATGATATTAGTAGGCTCGGCATTGAGCATTATGAGATCAGATGGCTGGTGTTGGCAAATAGATATGAGAGGATTGACTGAATATTATGTACATTGATAGGTGGGATAGTATTAACAGATCGATGAGGTCATGGTTTTCTAGTTGGATGGGGAGAGATGTTGGTTGGGATGCTAGAGAGAGAGACCATGTATGCTTAGGGTTTGTGTCTATTAGGGATGTTATATTTCCACTTACATGATATTGCATATAGAGACGCACAATCGATGAGTTGTGGGACCACCCTGCTGATGGTTTGGGCATGGGAGAGGATAGTTGTTTTTTGTCCTCCCATTACTATAGAGAGACAAAAGAGAGCTTCTTATGTTTTCTGATACATGGGAAACATCACTCATATTCATGTGGGAGATACTGGATATTGGAGACATGCACTCGATATCTTAGATCAATTCAATTGGAGACCATACCTAGACTATGAGGAGTGGTCTGATGAGGATAGACATTTTTCGTTTTGTAGGTAGACATAGTAACTGATTGGGAGGACTGTTTCAAGTGTGCACATTATAGAGAGACACTTGCCAGATAGGGTTTTGAGATAGTTCGGCGAGGTGTAGGATGAGCCTCAAAGTAGAGAAGAGTTTGCTCATTCATCTAGAGAGGTTCCATATTGGGGGCCCATGATTCATGTGGCTACTACAGAGGTAGAGATACAGGCGTTACAACCAGTAAAGTGGGGATGGAGAGACAGAGTAGAAAATCTAGGAACGAAAACTGCATATGATGCATGGTGGTTGGAGCATCATCTGATTCCATACACAAATCTAGATCAGCTGGCACTAGTTGAGAGACTAGGCAGAGGACTGTGAGGATGAGAGAGGTAGAGGTGGTAGATTTGGAGGGAGCAGTGATGATGGCAGAGGCGATAGGTGAGGATGAAAAGGGTGGAGAGGGGGTTAGGTAGGTGGATTTTCACCTATTCGAGAGGTAGTGGTAGAGGATGTACCGATGTTCGACATTAGAGGTGGAGCTGATGTACAAGGCATAGATGAGCATGTTGCAAAGGAGGCAGTTGTAGAGGAGCTAGCTGATGTGGATATTGGGGGAGAGGATGCCACAGAGGATGTGGATATGGATATGGATATATACCCACTAGGTATTGTGGCAGGATATGGGGAGGATGATGTTGAGGAGGAGGCAGTGATGGAGGAGCACGAGAGAGAGCTTAGGGATCGGATTATGGAGGGGAGACGGGAGGATGAGGCCCCTAGGTATGGTGATAGGGAGGCCATGAAGGAGAGAATGATACTGATGACAGTAGATCTTGATGCTATGTGGATAGAGAGAGACAATTCCCATGTACAGAGAGACAGTATCTATGTAGAGAGAGATAATGCACTCATGGAGAGGGATCAGGCCATAGCTCAGAGATAGGAGACTGGGCAGCAATTTATAGAGGTTAGACACCTGGTCAGTGGGTCTTCATCTAATGGCATGGTACGAGAGTTAGTCAGAGTTGTAGAGAGCATCATATTACAAGGACTTATATGAGTTTGTGGTACTAGCAGAGAGATGATCTCCTAGCTTCTCAGAGGTTCATAGCCATAGATCATAGAGCAGGAGTCATACTAGGACACAGAGTATAGAGGGTGTGGTAGGACCACTGAGGATAGGTCTGTATGATAGGCCTTCCACCTCATAGAGAGCACCTGCGAGGAAGTTTCCACCACCTTCATGATGGGACAGTAGTGGCAGTGGGACATGATGATATGTTGTTATATATGTAGACATTGTATTATGATCAGAGAGCCTGTGAGCTCATTTTATTTATGGAGACATTATGACATTGTACTATGACATGTTATTTTGAGTGATATATATATGATTTTGGCGGCTTCTATATGATATGTAGTTCTATTTTATGGTGATGCATTTGCCTCTATATGATTATGTTTCCTAGATGATGTATGTATATGTGTTATGGATTATTTTTTCTACATGTGATGATTTTATGTAGTTTATGATGTTATGGATGTCTTTATTTACTTATGATAATGGGTGTAATGTATGGATATGATGTTATGTATATGTGATGGTGAAATGTATGTGTAATGTTTCTATTATGCATCTTATGATGATTGAATGCCTATTATGCAATGATTTCATAAATATGTAATGAAGATGTTAATGCAATGTAACTATATGAAATGTTTATAGAATGTATGCAAATGCAGATTATCTAATATTTTTGTTGTGTAATAGGACTTTATCATTATGTTGGAGAATAAATGTTAGCATGAATTAATTTTAGAAGGTTAGTAAGAAATAACAAAGGTTGATTGATTGAAAAACATATGATCTTTGATATTGTGCCAAGTATGCTATGATTGCTTTTTATCATCATTAGGTGGGACATGACACAAATGGACAATACATACCATGATATGAGATAGAACATAGTGTACAAAGTCATCCATCTGTGAAAAATAGACTGTCATATTCAAGGAGTGTCTTAACTCATACTTAGGACAAGATTGCCCCAGTTGTGTTGTCTTAACAAACCACAAACAACAAACAAATAAAAGATAGTTCATGAGATGTCATTGCTCCTCTAAATCCTCCATAGGACATCCTTGAGGAAACTAGTAACATGACTCAAAAACCAATGTCAAAAACATAGTTGACAAACATCATCCAAAGAAAAGAGTCTTGAGACATCCTTTCTTCTCTAAATCCTTCAAGCGACATCCTTGAGAAAGCTAGTAACTGGACTAAATTTGACAAATTGATAAAAAGATAAGATAAAATAAGATATAAAGTCATAAAGCCAAATAAAAGTATTCACCAAAACTTGATCTTGTAGGATTGTTTGATTGTTTGATGTTTGACATAGCATAATGTGAGGGATGACACATACCGCAATAACATGTTGAGTCTGGTTTCAACTTGGTGACTATCTATATAAGGCATGACAAAGCCTAGTTTTAGAAAGACACGTGTCCTATTAGATGTTGGAGCCTGATGATGTTGATGCGACAAGCTACATGAGGCTATGACAATTTGGTGACATCTCTTGACAAGAAAGACATATCTTGTTAAGACATAAGTTGATCATTTTGACAATATGTTTGATATTGACTTGATGAATGTTTGAGATGTTGCCTTGTTGATGCATGACTTGTTTTGATTCATTGACTGATTAAAATTGTGTGTGTGTGTGTATTGATAGTGTATGACTTGAGATGATACCTAACTAGCTAAAGATATGTGCCTAAGCTATTATATGGAATGTGTGTGATAGTGAATGTGAATGTGATAGACCCTATTGGACTGACCTAGTGTGGTCTCGAGAGCTCATCAATTGATTAGCCTTGCCTATGTTGTACATGCAGAGACCTTGTATTTTGACACGACCAATGACTTTGAATGTACAAATATTCATGATTTAAATGTGTGTGATACATGACAAACCTAGACAAACAAACCTAATGCCTCGGGGGCACATCGATTGATGGCCTTGCTCATGTCCCAGTCGTAGAGGCAACGTAGTTCAACTATGTCTACGACTAACTTAACATGACTGACTTGACATGACTAACTCGACATGACTGATGCTATTTTTTGGATTTTTTTTTTTTTTTATTTTATTTTTTTGTGTTTTTGAAGTTTTCTAATGTTTTTTGATTTTTCAGGAGATTTTTCGATGGTGTAATGCTATGTACAAGGTTTTCATGGAACATAACAAGGATTTTCCCCTAGTCGGGAATAGGGCATGTGAGATGGAGTGGGGAGTGTGATAGAATGGACGTTAGATATCAACATTCCAAGCAATACATAGGACAACCATTTATTATGAGGGATGGTGAAAAATCTGATTGGAATGATGGTAGATGAAAGAGTGAGTTTGACTATACATGGCGCCTATTTTCCAGGTTTTCACCATGGTATATCCATAGTGCCATCGAAGCGGTTTTCACAATTGGATAGATTATTTCTCTTTACCTTTTTTTTGGTTATTTTTGGTGTTACAAAGACGCCTGTTTGCCAGGTTTTCATCAAGGCAACCATTTTTTTTTTTTTTCCATTTTTTTTTCTGGTTAAGACAAGAAACTCTAAGAAGCTATGCATAAAACCTTTTCAGATGGAGGCTGTTGATTGGTGAAAAAAGTGGCTTTCCTTCAGGAGTAGAGAGTTGGTATGCTCCTTATCCAAAAGCTTTTGTGACAATATAAGGCCCTAACCAGTTAGGTTCAAACTTTCCTAGCTTTTCACATTCAACTTGATTCTTGGGATTCTCCATTAAAACTAGGTCACCAATGTCAGTGTCTATTTAGAACTTTCCTACTATAGCTTCGACAAAAATGATTCTAATATGCTTGAAAATGGTCTAGTTCTTTTTGTCTTCATTCATCCAGTATTTCTAGCTCTTGTAATTTGGATACACAATATTCTTCATCGTCAATGTGACCTTTCAAGGATACCCTCAGGGAAGGAATTTCAACCTCAATAGGTAAGATAGCTTTGGATCCGAATACTATGGAATATGGAGTGGTGCTAGTGGGAGTATGAATGCTTGTATGGTAAGCCCATAAGGAAGGATTTAGCTATAGGTTCCAATCACGACCAGCATCATTGACCATCTTCTTTAGGATTCTAACAATGGTTCTATTAGATGCCTCGGCTTGGCCATTACCTTATGGGTAATATGGGGTGGAAAAATGTTGTTTGATATGGAACTCTTCACATAGATGGTGTACTTCTTGGTTTTTGAATGGGCAGCCATTGTCTGTGATTATGGATTGGGGTACACCATACCGAAAAATGATATCCTTTAAGATAAACATGGATATTTGTGTGTCGGTGATGTAGGTCATGGGAATAGCTTCGATCCATTTGGTGAAGTATTTGGTGGTGGTTATGATGAATTTATGGCCGTTGGATGATGGAGGGTGTATCTTACCTATGAGGTCAAGTCCCAATTGGGCAAAAGGCCATGGTGATGTAATTAGATGAAGCTCCTATGTTGGTGCTCTTATCAAATCTCCATGTATCTGACACTGTCTACATTTCTTTACAAAGATATACGAGTCTTTCTCCATTGTATGCCAATAATAACCTAATCTTGTAATCTTATGGGCTAAAGTAGGACCACTCGACTAGGATTTGCATATACCCTCGTGCATTTCTTGCAAATTTGTTTGTGCTTCTTTAGCATCGATAAATCTCATTAGGGCGTTATCTAAGGTACGTCTATATGGGGTATCTCTGATGATGGTGTATTTAGCTGACTTATGGATAAAGGTTCAATGTTGGTTATTTGACAGGTCTAGAGGTAAGGTTTGGTCAGTTAGGTAGTCGAATATGTCTTTATACCAAGGGGAAGTAGGACCAAAAATTTTACACACCATCACATAATCAAGGACATCATAGGCGGGGACCAACAGTTGTTCAACCAAAAACTCAAACTTAGGTACGTTACTCAGAATATCCAATAAGGAACCCACAGTTTCCATAGCATCTATAGCCCTATTCTAAATACATGGTATTTTTTGAAAGGATATATCATAAAAGTACTACTTGAAACTTTCATCCATGCACTTGTAGGGGGAAAGTTTCTCATCCTTAGTCTCATAATCATCATTTACTTGTTGGACTACTAGTTGAGAATCACCAGAAACATGTAGACTCTTAATCTTCCATTATGCTGCCATTTTTAATCTTGTCACTAAGGCTTCATACTCTGCTATGTTATTGGTGCAAGGGAAAGCAATCCTGAATAATTTAGGAATGGTGTCACCATGAGGTGTAACAAATAGAATACCTGCTCCTGACCCACATTGTGTATGTGACCTGTCAAAATATAATTTCCATTATGTTCTAGTGTCAATGTTAAAGATAAATTCATCAGGAAAATCCACCACTAAAGGATGGTTTGCCTTCATGGGTGCATCTTCCAACTTATCTACAATCATTTTTCCTTTTATAGCCTTCCTCTCCACATATTGGATGTCATACTCGCTAAGTATCATAACCCATTTAGCCAATCGGCCTATTAATGTTGCCTTACTTAGGAGATATTTGAGGGGATCAAACTTTGTGACCAACATTGTTTGGCGATTGAGCATATAGTGTTATAGTTTTTGAGTAGCAAAAACTACCACAAGATAGGCACATTTTATGTTGCTGTATTTTAATTCATATCCTACCAAGGTACGACTGATGTAGTAGACTACTCTCTCATGACCTTGATCATCGTGATGTGCAAGAAGAGCTCCTAATGCTAACTGAGTTGCTAAAATGTATAGTATCAATGGTTTTCCATCTGTAGGTGGCATTAAAATAGGTTGAGTGAACAAGTAATCCTTGAATTTTTTGAAATATTCCTGACATTTAGGTGTCCACACAAATGGTACTCCTTTCTTGAGAAAATGTTGAAATGGGTGTATTTTATTTGCCAAATGTACAATGAAATGTCTGATGGACTGTAATCTTCCCTGTAGTGTTCTTAGTTGACCAATGCTGATAGGAGGAGGCATTTCTATGATAGCTCTTACCTTCTCTGGATCTACTTCAATGCCTCTTTTGGAAATGATATACCCTAAAAGTTTCTTTGACTTCACTCTAAAGACACACTTCTTCAAATTTAGCCTAACGTTGTAATTCTCTAGCCTTTGGAATATCGTGTCTAGAACCTTCAAATGATGTACCTTTGTTTCTTATTTAGCTATAATGTCATCTACATAATCTTTCATGAGAGTTTGTACAAAGTCATGGAAAATCATAGTCATTGCTTGTTGATAGGTAGCTTATGCGTTCGTAAGCCCAAAGGGCATAACATTCCAATAGTACGTGCCCCATGGACATGTGAAAGTTGTCTTGTGTTGGTCTTCAGCTGCGATTTTGATTTGGTTATATCTAGAGAAACCATCCATGAGGGATAGCTTCTTGTATCCTGCTGTAAGATCTACTAGCATGTCTATGTTCGGAAAAGGGAAGTCATCCTTAGGACATGCCTTGTTGATGTCTCTAAAGTCTATGCAAATGCGGATGCCCCCAATTGGTTTAGTCACTGGCACAAGATTCGAAATCCAGTTTGCATAGTTTATAGTTCTTATAAATCAAACATCCAAGAGTTTCTTAAGTTTTGCCTTGACCAGTAGAGAAATTTGTGCATGCATTTTCCTTAGCTTTTGTTTGACTTGCTTAATACCTGGTTGTAATGGTAGATGGTGCAATATAAGTTCTAGATCCAACCCAAGCATGTCTGCGTATGACCATGCAAAGTTTATCTATCTTTTTGTGAAGAATTCCTTAAACTCGGGTTGTTTTGCCTATGTCAATGATGCTACAAAGTATATGTGTCAAGGTTTTTCTTCTATATTTATGTTGACTGCAATAGAATTTTCTACTAGCATTGGTGACTTTTCTTGTTCAACGGGGAGAATATTTAAACCTCTATACTTGGGTGCCTCAAAGAGGTGTTCACCCTCGGATACATCCTTTATTTTGACTATTTCTTCATCGAAAGGCGCCTTTTGGTTTTCACCTAGGGACCCATCATTTTCTCATTTTTGATATTTTTCTTTTTATTTTCATTTTTGCAACTAGAGGTGTAAATAGACTCCCCAAAATATGATTTGTCATCCAATTCTATTGTAAAATCAGCTTTATGATCCCCTCTTGGTATGCCTTCTCGAAGTCCCATGAACCTAATAATTGCTTCGTCGTTCTCGAATGTATCTATGATGGGTGTACCTTGTTGATCCCAGTCGATAAGTTTGGGATATATGAGAGGCATGTCATCATCAAAGTTATTAAAGGTAGTAGCTGAAAAGGTGAATATAGAGTGGTTGACATGATCACAGAAGTTTTGGACTAACTTCTTATTGTTCTTCCTCCTATAGGTAGGTATACTCTGTTGTGGGACTATTGTAAGGGCTGAGTCACCAAAAGATGGTTCGGCAGGTGCCCAAGATGCACGATCAAGGGTTTCCCAATAATAGTGTTTATGCCATTATTCTTTAGACAAGTGCTTCCTATGATGAGGACTAGATGGTTTTGGTATAGGTTTTACCTTTAGGTCTAATTCTCCAAAGAGATCATCTATGTTCATGGTACTGGTAGAGGAAAAATAATCCCATTCACAATCACTTGAGTTGGGAGATTCATCATTAACTAGGGGAAGTGATTCATGAGACTCATCGTAGACTGGCAAAAGTGGTTCGTGAGATGTCTCAATGCTTGTATAAGAACACTCTTTCTCTTGAAATAGTGATGAAGTACTAGAAAACCCAATTCTAAGCGGTTGAAACCCTAGCCCTAGGTATTTCGGTCGTGGTGAGATAGTGATCGGTTTTGTCCTTCCATTTTGATGTAGTCCTAACCCACTGTGTTTGTCATAGCCTTCGTTTTACGTAATCTTAAAGCCTTTTCCATATTGGTCCTAAGTTATTTGAATAGATAGTGAAGGGTATTCATTGTCTTCTTGATACAACCAAGAGGTAATATAACCTTGATCCACAATTTCTTCACTTAACTCTCCCCATTTGGTCGATGTCATTATAGGGGGAACACAAAATGTGACTACTGATTGTCTTTTATTTGCCATGGGTAAGCCATATGCCTTAGGTGGAACCAGTTGACTGACACAGTATCATGCCTTTATGTTATATTCATCACAACCCTTGTCTTGGATCTTGACCTTAGGAGTGTTTGACGGTCATTCGAATGAAATAGACTTGGTAAGATGTGATGGGTCAACATATAGGGATAAAGTGGATGATGAAGCTTCTTGGTTAACTGGTATTTTTCATTGTGGAATTTCCCTTAGGCTTGTACAATATTGAAAAGGATCTAGATCACCATCAATCATGATCTTGGTGC
The DNA here is from genome assembly GCA_007115665.2 of Sequoiadendron giganteum. Lineage (NCBI taxonomy): Eukaryota > Viridiplantae > Streptophyta > Pinopsida > Cupressales > Cupressaceae > Sequoiadendron > Sequoiadendron giganteum. The sequence goes on from CM021101.1 coordinate 527,202,078, forward strand.
AATTATAAGGGGATTTAAGACATTGGTGATATGTTGAAGTTACGACTTTCATTGTGTGTATCCAAGGTCTACCTAACAAAAAGTTGTACGGAAGGGTGAGATCCAAGACTTGGAAGCGAGTGTTCATAATTGCTGGGCCAATTCTGATAGGGAGTGTGAAAACTCCTTTGGATGACCTTTCCTCATCATTGTAAGCCTTGATGACTATACTCTTAGAGGTGTCTATGTAGTCTTCTAAGAATCTACAGAGGTTCAAACTCACTCCTCCATCTACCAAGACTTGTCTGACTTTGGTTTAATGGACTAGGACTTCAAGATGTAATGGGTCATTATGATTAGACATTTCGGTTGAGTAATCTTGTTGGGAAAATGTGGCATGATGTGAGTTGGTCAAATATCCCATCATTTCTTTGAAACTAATGACATCTAATTCTGTAGGAACAGTCGTGTTCTACAAATCTTTGTCAAGAAAGGCTCGATGCTTAGGTGACAAAGTCAATAGTTCCAAAATGGATATCTTTACGGGGGATTTTCTCAATTGATCGAGGATATTGTATCTAAACTTGGAAGTCTGCATAGGTGGCTTAGAAGAAGGAATTGGAATAGTTATCTTAGTTCTACATGTGATCACAACACATTTCAGGTGCATCTTAATGATGATGGTATTGACATTTTCATTTTTAGCTCAGAGGTGATTTACGATCGATCCTTTACCATATTCATACTTGGTATTGGTATAATTGGTTGATGGATTGTTCTTGGTTCCTGAACTGGAGGCTTTTCCTTTCGTGTGGTCATGTAATGGGTCTGTGAAGACCTTATGATCACTGTTCTTGGTATTTTTCTGCCTATTGACCTTTATGGTTCCGTTTTCAACAAAGTCTTGTATAATATTCTTTAGCTGTCGACATTGTTGTAGGTTGTGTCCTTTTGTGTGATGATAATCACAATAGGCATTGTCATTCCACCATGAAGGTTTAAATTTTCTAGGATCATATTCTCGTAGTTCCAAAGGTTTAATAAGATTATGTTTAATCAATTCTTTGAAAACTGTCTCGATTGGTTGCCCTAAAGGGGTAAATTCACATGTAGGAAATCTCCTTTGTGGTCTTTGTTGTTGTGAATTTTGGACATAATTGGTTGTTTGATCTGGACTATTTATCATGTTTGCATTTTGTTTGTATCCTCTAAGTGTGGCAACTGGTCCCGTATGTATGTTTTTAGAATCAAAAATGTCTTCATTTGTAACATTTTTGTTTCTAGACTAGAATTTGTTTCTATTGTTTGGTGTGTTTTGATGTTGGAAAATTGGGTTTCTGCCTGGTAATTTTATTTCTCCTTTTTCAATAAGGCCTTTTTCAAGGATGATGCCCTTTTGTACCAAGTATAGGAATGAAGTACAACAATGTATCGATAAGTCACCTCTCAGTTTTGGATTGATTTTTTTAAGGAATATTGTGACCTTCTATTTTTCGGGTATTTCTACAAGACATCTGCTAGCTAGAGTTCTCCATCTCTAGAAGAAAGTGGTGAAATGTTCGCCATCTTCTTGTGTCATGTGGCATAAGGTTTCTATTGTTACCTCATTGTCTATGTTAAAAGCAAAGTGTTTGACCTATATTTCTGCTTGGAGATTAATGCTAATAGCTGCAAAGATTACAATGATTAATTTTAAACTAACAAACAATCTAAATCAAAAACAACAAAGAATGAATAAGAAAACATAATGAATAACTAAACAAATGAATTGAAAAGATCTCAATGAATATGCATTCACTCCTTTGAATTATCTTGATTTCTCTTCTCCATTTTGTTGTTTCAGTATTCTTGCCCTCAAATTTTTAGTATTGATGCAAGCATAACTTTGTCAAGTGTCTAAGAAAAATATTGAAGATAAGTTTCTTCTCAAAAGTGTATGATTTCGGGAGGAGGAATAATGATAATGACAGGCCATTTTATGGATTTTGTTTTTTCAAACGATCGCCTTAGATTGAAAGAGAGATCGATGAACGAGATTGATGAATGATAAGAGATGTAAGTTTTGTGTCAGATAGAATGTGAGTTAGAATATGAGTTAGAAAAGACTACAGGATAAAGATTAAGTTAGAATGTGAGTTAGAACACGAGTCAGAAAAGACTACAGGATAAATATTAAGTTTGAATGTGAGTTAGAACACAAGTTCAAGATCTTAATCTTCAGTTAAGAGACTTCAAAAATAGAAGAAATGGACTTTGAATGTCAAAGACAAAGTTAGAAGTTGAATAATAATGCATTCGAATGCAAACATGAGTTAATTAATTAAATAAATATATTTAATTAATAAACACACCAAGCATATGAGTTGGAACTAGTTAACTGACTAGTTGTGATAGAGAGTTCTCTTGCAAAGATAGTCAGATGTTGAATCTAGAGATAACTGGAGAACTAAAAAATAGATCTTGAGTTAGAAGGCGAGTGAATGATTAGTCAACTGATTGATAGAATAATGTGATGTAAATAATTAAATATGAATTAAATGTTAATTTAATTCAACATTCAAAAATGAGAGATTTAATTAAATAAATAAAAATAATTTATTTAATTTGACTATTGTAAAGGTGGAATTGAATAAATTAAATAATAAATATTTAATTATAGATAAAGGGGGTTAAATGAATAATTAAATAATAAATATTTAATTATAGTTGAAATATGAGAAAGGAGTAATTAAATAATAAATTATTTAATTAAGAAGGAAGAATTAATTAGTTAGCGACATAATTAAATAATTATGATTTATTTAATTAATCAAGGTTTAATAAAGGTTATTTATGAATTGGGTAAGTTCACCAATATGGTTCCCAAAAAGGGGACTTAAGTGGACAACTTTTTTCTGAAATCAAGAAATACTAACCTTGGATGTGAAATTGAGGATACTTAGACTCAAAATTTTGAGATGGAACAAAAAGAAGGATTCAAGTGCTCTGAGTCTACTTTCTAAACTACTAATTTATTTTGAAAATGGTTGATATTAAGGGGTTCAAACGAAGGATGTACACAAATTGGTGTTATTTTTGTCAAAAAAACATAACATAGAAATTCTTGTATGACCCTCATACTGTGAACGTTTTTTTAGTATTTGTAAAATCGGAATGGTCATAAGTTAGCTAACAATATTTAGTTGATGCACGATTTTTCTGATAATTTTTTAATGAATATTTGATTTTTAAATAATTTGTGAAGTGAACATATCCTGAAAATAGAATTTTGGCCATCCTACCCCTACAAATTTTGGAAACTAATTGATTTTTTTTTCTCTAATTTTTTAATTTTGTAAAATGGAGTCTAGTTTCTAAAAATGTAATTTATTTGAAAAATTGATGAACAATTAATTTATAATGAAAAAAATACCAAACACTGGTTTTTGGAAAAAAAAAGACATATAGATAAAATAAATTATGGATGAAAGACTTCACATTTTCAGAAAGTGAAAATAATTACATCGTTGGATAGCTAAGAGATAACCCAACATTACCCATCTGTTCAATATTTTTGATATTGAACCACGTTCAATCCTGATGGTGAGCACGAACTCAAGTATGAGAAATATGGTGGATTTTTTAAAAACATGCCTTTGGTCATTGGGAATGCCCTCCAAAGGCCAAGCCTTTGGGTTGGTATTCCAAGGAAAATACCAAGCCTAAGGCTCGGGAATTACCAAAGCAAGATATAACGCGAGCACATTAAAATGCACTCGTGTTATATCTCACTTTTCACATAGTTTTTGCTTTTGTGAGGAACATGTCAACTAACACATAATGTGAGTGCGTTATGTATTACTTTATGTTAAATGCGAATATATTAATGTATGCTGATATATTTTTATGTACATGTATGTATGTATGCTTGTATGGATGTAAGATTATATGTACATATGTATTATGTTTGTATGTATGTATTTATATATGTCTTTAGATGAAGGGATAATTTAGAGAGAGTCTAGAGAGATCGAGAGGGGGTGGAAGTGAGAGTTTAAGAGAGAGGGAGTTGGAGAGAAGGGGTTGGAGTGAGGGGGACTTAGCTAGGTAGGGTGGGAGGGATAGACAGAGGGGGAGAGAGAGAGGGGGGGTGGGAGAGAGAGAATTGAGGGAGAGGGAGAGAGAGAGATGGGGGGTGGGAGGGAGAGAATTAAGGGAGAGGGAGAGAGAGAGGGGGGGGGGAGAGAGAGAATTTAGGGAGAGGGAGACAGAGAGGGGGGAGAGACAGAGAGACAAAGAGAAAGAGAGAGTTATGTAGGTAGGGTGTGAAAGGGGGAGACTTGAGAGTGTGAGGGGGGTGAGAGGGAGAGACTTGAGAGAGTGAGGAGGTGAGAGGGAGAGACTTGAGAGATAGGTAGTGAGAGGGAGTGTGAGAGGGAGGGAGTGGGAGAGAGAGGGAGTGTGAGTGAGAGACTTCAGAGAGGTTGAGGGTGTGAGAGGGAGTGAATTGATAGAGGTAGAGAAAGAGGGGATTGGAGTGAGAGGGACTTATCTATGTAGGGTTGGAGGGATAGATAGAGAGAGGGGAGAGAGACAAAGAGAGAGTTACCTAGGTAGGTTTCCAGAGGGAGAGACCTTAGAGAGAGAGGGGGTGGGAGGAAGAGACATGAGAGAGAGGGAGAGAGAGGTATTGAGAGAGAGTGGGATGGATTGGGAGGGACATAAAGAGATATGCATAGAGGGAGTGAGAGAGGGTGGTATGGATTGATTGAATGAGAGGTACACAGAAAAAGGGAGACGATAGATAGAGACAATTAGAGAGGGTGGGAGGGAGGGAAGGAGGGAGAGGTGAGATGTATAGATAGAGATAAAGTGATAGGGGTTGAGGGTATAGGGTTGATGGTTTCTAGGGTATTAGGGTTTAAGGTTTGAGGGTTGAGGGAATAGGTTTGATGGTAGAGGGTATAAGGTTTAAGGTTTAAGCGTTTAGGGTTGAAGGGTTTCGGGTTAAGGGTATAGGGTTAAGGGTTTACTTGGTTGAGGGTAGAGGGTTTAGGGTATAGGTTTGAGGGTATATGGTTGAAGGATTAGGTTCAGGGTCCAATGTAAGGGGTAGAGGGTTTAGGGTATAAGGATTGAGGGTTGAGGGATTAAGGGTTGAGGGTTGAGAATTGAGGGTCGAGTGTTTAATGTATAGGGTAAAGGGTTGAGGGTTTAAGGGTTGATGGTTGAAGATTGAGGGTTTAAGGTATAGGGTTGAGGGATTAGGGTTGAGGGTCCAATATATAGGGTTGATTAATTAGGGTTTATGGTAGAGAGCATTGGGTTGAGGGTAGAGGTTAGAGGGTAGAGGGTAGAGGGTAGAGGGTTTAACAGTTTTGGGTTTAAGGGGTTAGGGTTGAGGGTTGAGGGTTTAGGGTTGATTTTTTAAGGGTTTAAGGTTTCAGGGTTTAAGGGTCAAGATGGTTCATGGATTAGGTTAGAGAGTTTACTAAGTGGGTTTAAGTGTTGGGGGATTAGGGTTGAGGGTAGAGGGTAGAGGGTTTATGGGTTAGGGTTTAAGGGTTTAGGGTTTAGGGATGAGGGATTAATAGGTTATAGGGTAGAGGTTATAGGGGTTGAGGGATTATAGTTTAAGGGTTGAGGGTTGAGGGATGCAAAGGGTATAGGGGTTAAGGGATTAAATTTTAAGGGTTGAGGGTTGAGGGTTGAGGGATTAAGAGGGTATAGGGGTTGAGGGATTAGGATTTAATGGTTGAGGGTTAAGGGTTCAAGGATTAAGAGGGTATAGGGGTTGAGGGATTAGGGTTTAAGGGTTGAGGGTTGAGGGTTGAGGTTTGAGGGTTGAGGGATTAAGAGGGTATAGGGGCTGAGGGATTAGGGTTTAAGTGTTGAGGGTTGAGGGATTAGGTTTTAAGGTTTGAGGGTTGAGGGTTCAAGGATTAAGAGGGTATAAGGGTAAAGGGATCAAGGTTGAAGGGTTGAGGGTTGAGGGATTAAGAGGGTATAGGGATTAAGGGATTAGGGTTTAAGGGTTGAGGGTTGAGGGATTAGGGTTTGAGGGTTTGAGGGTTGATGGATTAAGAGGGATTAGGGTTTAAGGGTTGAGGGTTGAGGGTTGAGGGATTAAGAGGGTATAGGGGTTGAGGGATTAGGGTCTAAGGGTTGAGGGTTCAAGGATTAAGAGGGTATAGGGGTAGAGGGATTGAGGTTGAGTGGTTGAGGGATTAAGAGGGTATAGGGGTTGAGGTATTAGGGTTTAAGGTTTGAGGGTTGAGGGATTAAGGATTAAGAGGGTATAGTGGTAGAGGGATTAGGGTTGAAGGGTTTAGGGTTGAAGGTTGAGGGATTAAGAGGGTATAGGGGTTGAGGGATTAGGGTTTAAGGTTGGAAGGTTGAGGGATTAAGAGGGTATAGGGGTTGAGGGATTAGGGTTTAAGGCTTGAGGGTTGAGGGTAGAGGGATTAAGAGGGTATAGGGGTTGAGGGATTAGGGTTTAAGGGTTGAGGGTTGAGGGATTAAGAAGTTATAGGAGTTGAGGGATTAGGGTTTAAGGGTTGAGGGTTGAGGGATTAAGAGGGTATAGGGGTTGAGGGATTAGGGTTTAAGGGTTGAGTGTTGATGGATTATGGATTAAGAGGGTATAGGGGTAGAGGGATTAGGGTTGAAGGGTTGAGGGTTGAAGGGTTGAGGATTGAGGGTTGAGGGTTGAGGGATTAAAAGGGTATAGGGGTTGAGGGATTAGGGTTTAAGGGTTGAGGGTTGATGGATTAAGAGGGTATAGGGGTTGAGGGATTAGGGTTTAAGGGTTGAGCATTGAGGGTTGAGGGATTAAGAGGGTATAGGGGTTGAGGGATTAGGGTTTTAGGGTTTAGGGTTTAGGGTTTAGGGTTTTTACCACTCTCCCCCTCTCTCCCTCCCTCTTTATCTCCCACTCTCCCCCTCCCTCCCTCCCACTCTCTCTTTCTCCCACTCTACCCTTCTCCCACTCTCCCCCACTCTCTCCCACTCTATCTTTCTCCCACTCTCACCCTCTCTCCCTCCCTCTCTATCTCCCACTCTTTCCCACTGTCTCGGTCTCCCACTCTCTACTTCTCCCCTTATCCCACTCTCTCTTTCTCCAAATCTCCCTCTCATCTCCTCTCTACTCTCTCCCACTCTCTCTTTCTCCCACTCTCCCCACTCTCTCCCACTCTATCTTCTCCCACTTTCACCCCTCTCCCTCTCTATCTCCCACTCTCTCAATCTCCCACTCTTCACTTCTCTCTCTCTCCCCCTCTCTCTTTTCTCCCACTCTCCCCTCTCCCTCCTCTCTATCTCCCACTCTCCTCTCTCTTTCTCCAACTCTCCCCTTCTCCCTCCCTCTCTATCTCCCACTCTCCCCCTCTCTCCCTCCCACTCTCTCTTTCTCTCACTCTCAAAAATATACTAAGAAAACTAAATTTCACATAACACACACATGCTTTTTTACTCCACTTAAACGGTAAAAAAAATTATATACCAGTGATTTCAAGGCCCACGGTCTACATATTTCCCTGGTTCTGTGTGTGCTCTGACAAAAAACAGCTTTTTGATGATGTTGTGAAGTGTGCAAGAATGTTTTTTACATTTCATCACCTTTTCCACGATCTTTTTACCACCTATGCATGAAATAGCAGAGTTTCCATGTTGAAAGACATATAACATCAATTGAAGTTTGAATTCCATTGAAAAATGATATACAATTGAAGTGTGGAAGGGAACAAGCTTTTGAACAAGTCAAATTATTGTGGAGTTTGAAGAAAGAAGAAGCTAAAGCTACATGATTGGGTTGAACTCCTCCATTTGAAAGTCTGGAGTTTAAGGTATGTGAAGTCTTTACACATTTTCTTTCATTCTATTATGGCTTGCTTTCATTTTTGTTTGTCATTATAACCTTAGGTTGTCAATGCACATTTTAAATTCCCATTATATACACAATTATATACACTTTCCAATTACCATTTTAATATGTATGCAAAGCATCTAGCAAGATCCACAAATCATCAAGGGTACTTCTAACCCTAACTTAAATTAAAGAAGATAAAAAAAAACTCAATAATATTTTCATCAAAACATTAGAACTTTGTTTCAACTCTTTTTCAGATAATAAAAAATAGATTAACCATCATAAAATTGATTGTAACATAGCATAAAGATGATTAGAAACTCATAACCATTCACAAAAAATCATCCTTTAAGACAACTCCAAGCCTCTCCCATTCCTCCAAAGGGTCCAAACACCTTCCAATACCTCTGCACAAACTGATGTAGTACAAAGGAAGAAATCAACACCTGTCTTGACACACTTATTCAACTATATTTCCCTTCACAAAACATTTGATTCATATACTCAAATTAGCATTAAGAGTTCCCAATTCCTTAAGGAACTTCAAAACACCTTGAAAATATTGAAAATAACTGATTACAATCAACTAGGTTCCTCAAAACATCAACCAATGATTATTTCATTCACACATTGTCTTAAATCTTCCATAATGGCACCATTGTTTACAAACACAAACTATAATTCTTAAGGCACAACCAAACCATAATTTGTTTAATAACTATTTGTTTGAGTTAGTACAACAAAAATGAAATCTTTTAGAAGTCTTCCCTTACACAAAAACTTAGTTCCTTTGTTCACTATCCACATTACTAGTAGCCTAGCATCTACAAATTGTCACATGTATCTCCCAAACCATGCACACAATTCAAATTGTGATACTCATTTTTGATGCAGAGTTAGAGGACCCAAAACCATTGAATATATCAACTTGCCTTCAAGAGGCATCTAAGAAGATTAAAAGGGCATAATGGACCAATCCCAACACTCCTCCAAGCTGGAAAACAAAAATAAACATGATTTTCCACATTTCACCCTTGGAATCTAGTTACTGTGCAAAACTAGTTTTGGGTCCTTAACTCCAAAACTTTCCAAAACACCAAAAAAATAAAAGAATGATTGTAGCACCCATTTCAGAGTTGCAAGACATACCTTAACCCATCACATGACTCCTTTGGGATAACTTTAATAAAGCTGGCCTTTTCACTATATTAGGCCTCCAAGTAGGCCAATTTTACAAAGGAACTACCCTAAGATCTTCACACCAGACTTCCAAACCCAAAAAAAAAATTAATTAGGTCTCAAAAAAATTTTTTTTTTAGGTCTTAGGACCTTACCTGCTCAACTAGGCTTCCAATACAAAAACCCCCATTTTTCAATGCAAAGAGGGAGGGTTTATAGAAAATCCTATACCCGGGTCTTACCAGACCATTCCAAAGCATCAAAAATCTTCAAAATACCCCGTACAAGGTCAAAATTTCATTACATCAACCATTCCTTCAACACTTTTTCAAAATCACTCCATGGTTCCTCAAATTCTCATGGAAAGGTGCTTGTTTGATCTAAGAACCCCATCCTATTGTCATTAGTTTCATTCCAAGGAATTTTAAACAATAAAATACCCTACTCTACCAGGTCATAATGGTTGGTGGGATGGTCATTTCATAATTAAATCCTACTCAAACCCTTGGCTAGCTTGAAATGAGAAGTTTCATAAAATTGTCAATTGCTCCCTTCAAATGTAATGTTAAGCCCTCATAACTAATGCATTAGAGATTTAAGACATGTTCCTACAATATTATATTATTTTTATATCAAGGGGAGGCTGTATAGATGTGTACAAGTGCAAAAAAGTATTGAATTTCTACAAAAGAGCATTTTTTTTAATCAAAAAAATGGATTTCAAAATGAACAAAAATCCTTCCTTCGAGCCAATGGAGGTTGTTTAACCCTTTTTAAATGACAACCAACTCCCCCCAATTCCTATAAATAACAAACAACCACCTTTGAAAGCTCATATAACCGGTACATGGAAAATGTATTTAATGACCCTCTTACAATATGAAGATACCCAAAATTGAATCAAATTTCAAAATGGAAGCATAGATTGTCAAGGTGCTCCTACACCACAAAATTATCAAACACTCACAATGCCATTAAACTCATTATTTTTTAGAATCACCATCATGGTTATTCACTTTTAGTTAGGAATGTGCTCTAGCCATCCTAGTGCTTCGATAATTTGTACACATTTTTCTACATGCTAGGTTAACTTTTGTACATGATGATTATAAGTATTATTTAAATGAAGCTTCAATAACATATATTTTTCAATTAACTTCAATGGATACATTTCTTAGGAAATAATATTTGTCTCATTACCATGTTACAGATAAAATTATCCACCATGTCGAAGAAAAAGACAAAGAGGTCAGTAATAGACGAAGAGAAGGAAACCTTGAAAGAAAAGGAGAGAGTTCGGGTGGTGGCATATCGTGGAAAGAAGAAATTGGAAATGATTGATGAAAACAACCCAATTATCGAGGAACAACAACCATCAAAAAGAGAATGGGAATTGGTAGCCCAATAGGCATCATTGTGAAAGCATCATCGTAAGACAGATTCATATACCGTAGTTGGAGACACACCCTCTACAACAAGTGAATATGAAGGGACACCATCTAGCACAAGTGAATATGTACAGATATCATGTACTACAAGTGAATATGGAGGGACACCATGTACTGCAAGTGAATGTTGTTGGACACCATCCAACACATCTCAAGTTGTGAGTACATCATCACTCAAAATTGACGAAGAAGGTATGCCATCATCCCCATGTGAACCTCAAGGTATGTCTTCTTCTCCACCCTCGATCAAAGGTACGCAATCTAGCCCATCTCAATTAAATATTGATGAAATTCCTAATGTTGAGATGTATGTACCTAGGAGAACACCACCTAGAATTTTGTGTAGAAAGCCAAAGTATTTGATTAATATTGATGATGAGATTTTTCAGCACATGGATGGTAATATTTCAAGACACACTTGTAATAGATATGCTGATAATATTTGTGAACGATTATTTGAAAGGCTAAATGAGACTACAAGATGTCAATTATTTGTTGAAATGATGTAGGGTGTAAAGTATAGGAATATCATGAAGACTCTTGGGTTGAGAACATCGAATGCATCGAGTGAACACTATTGTGAAGAATCTAATGGATGATTATGAGAGTGTGGGTAAGACCTCACACTCAAAGGATAGTAAATTCACTCGACGTGTCATTACATCAACTTTGGTAAGCTGTCAAACAAAGAGAGCTCATCTAATTAAAAATACTAGTGAAAAAATGGGAATTAGTAGAATTTTTTTATCAAGAGCCATTTAAAGGTGAAAAAGAATTGAGGGCAATGATACAAATGAATTATGGGCATTCTTGGGGAGACTATCATGAAAAGATAAAGAAGTTGTCCAAGCCTTGAGAACAATAATTGAAGAGTATTGGAAGAATAACACAAGGTTGTCTCTGAATTAAAGGGATGTGGTAAGAAGGAGAATTGGTAGTCGGAATCGTGAGCCACATCCAAAGCATTTTTTGGATATGACTCAAACCCAATTTTTTTGAAAATTTAAAAATGATTATCCTCAAATTGGTATTTCTCAAAGATTTTTTGAAATTCTTAAACCTTTTTATGTCAAGATAAATCACACATGCACTACTTGTTGTTGTAGACTACATATCGAGTTTTCTAATTATTATGATGTTTATCATTCTATATGTTAAGATTTGCATACTAACGGTGTTTTGTAGGATTGTAGCATAGAAGCCTCACCAAAATCTTCAAGAGAGTTCTGATCAAAAAAATTATGTTAAATAGAGGATGGCCAGATATTCTATAGGACAACATGCTTGGATGGTTCATGTGAGCATTGCAGTGGCTTCCAGTGTATGCCAGTTTGTCAACATATGGAAAGCATAGATGAGGTAGGACAAAAACTAGTAGAGTTCAAGAAGTATAAAATAGTGGCATATACTACAAAAGATGGGTCTTAAGAAAAAAGGTGTGATTCGATTATTGAGAAGATTCCAGTGTACCAATTTATGACCACATTTCATGACAATATATTGTCTGAGTATGCAATGCATACCCATAGAGCCCGATGGTTGGACACATAGTTCAAGATATGCAAGGGCACCTTTCCAATTGGAAGCATAGTATTCATGGTTGACTTTGTAGAGAACTACACTCTACAGCCACAATGTGAGGTGTAGTCACAGTATTATAACTCCACACAAGTTTTGATATTTGTGCATATAGCATTCATTCATGCATCTGATAGTTTAGATGAGTAAAGGAAGGTATTGAGGGAGTACCACTTTTACATTAGTGATGATCGCACACATTCTCCAGAGTTTGTGCAAGGTTACTTCTAGATGTTCTATAGTGGTTTGGCTCACAGGGGCATAGAATATGATCAACATATAATATGATCTGATAACTGTGCAACACAGTTCAAGAACTCATGCATGTTCTACTGGTTGTGCAAGATGCATGTCATTATAGGTGTTCAACATATGTGGAGCTTTTGTGAGGCCGAAAATGGAAAGGGGGAGCATGATGGTGCAGGAGCATGCGTCAAAAGAGCATTAGGACGAGAAGAGTTAAAGTATAAAGACAATGCAAAGTTGACAGATGCAAAATCAATCATCGAGTAGTGTAATGCTTTGATGGGTCCAGGTAATGAAGGTACGTCTTTAGTTTGTAGATTTTTTTGGTTGATGGATGATAATAACATTGCACCATATGAAGACTATTGTACACTAATAGGATCAAGTGAGGTACACTCTTTCCTTAGCTCAAATGGAGGTTCATGGAGTATCAATACACGAAAGATGGCATGCTTTTATTCTTCATGTACAATGCAAGCCTGGAATGATTGTGAGTTAGGGGAGTGGGTTGACAAATGGTTCACAAGTTATCTTAGCCCACTTCACAAATATCACCCTCCGACGAAATTGAAATAGACACAGATAGAATCATCGGTTGACTTTGACCACATATTAGATCTAGTTCAACGAGGTGATATATCTACTTTCCTAGTTGTTGAAATTCCATATCGTTAGATCTTACTTTGTACTGTATTCGTAATATTGACAAATTTCAAGATATGTTTTACACATATCAATGTAGGGCATGTTTATGCAGTTATTCCAGATGAAGAAAATGAAGAGGGAACAAACTATTACTTGTTTCATTGTGTTGAGACCAAAAATAAATTGGAGGCCCCAGTTATAGATGGAGAAAACATCGAATACCCTACAGGCTTAGTTGTGGTTACTGGAACATGGGTTAGAAGGTACCCACATTCAAGTGTTAAACATTGGCTATTTCAGGACTTTGACATGCATTGTAAGATTCTTCATTGCTCGAACCTTTTCGTGGTATCCAATGTTCATTTGACCAAATATGGGGGTAGACCTTTGAACAAGATGTTATGGAAGGTTCGTGAGTCTGACCATGAGGCAATACTTGACACAATAAAGAGTAGAGCAAACCCGGATGGTTCGTTGGATTAACTTTTAAGTGTATGCACATTGGTTCTTATTAATTTATACTTGTATACACATTAATTTGTTTGATGCCAATGCTATCATCTTCTTTTACAGTGATTGGTGTCCCCTTGAAAAAAATGTAGATATATGAGCCATCCAAGAGAATGTCAGCCATAAAAGCAATACAACATCCTTATTTTGGTTCTTGCATGCAACATCTATAAGTGCCTTCCATCTATTTTTATTTCATTTCAATTTTGGATGCTCTTTATTTTTCTCTTTTACTTTCTATATTTGTAAGTAAACTACTAAAAATTGATTGATTTTTCATTGTAGAAAATGTTGATTTAAGAGCCATCAAAGGGAATCTCAGCCAAAAAAGAAATGCAACATACTTATTTTGATGATTTTTACAAATCTCAATTTTGATTTCAAGACATTATAAGAGAGCATGTGAAGCTTAGCGAGGGAATATCAAGTTACTCATTTGAATTTAACCTCATAATGAGCACCTATGATGTAGACATTTAAAGATAATCTTGAATGTATGAGTGACATTGTAAAAGATTTGAGAGAATGAAGTGCCAAAGGCATTGTAATAAGATTTTACTACCTAATGAGATATAATCAAATATTGTAATGTTGGAGTTCATGTTTGGTGTAGTAGCACCTTGTTCTGTAAATGCCTTGAGAAGGAAAATGTGCAAACTTTGAATTTTGAAATGTAAACCATGTGAAAAGGGTCATATAAAGGTCATGTAAACAATTTGTACACATTTTTTTGCAACTCATGTGATGAAGTGGGATGATCCAACATGCCCAAATAGGTATTTTATGCTAGGCATGGTCCTCTTTCGCACCAAAACATGTAGAATCGTTTTGAGCTATGTTCCACCGGATCGATCCCTTAAGGGTCCAAAGAGCAAAATGGCTGCAAAATTCAGCATGCTATTACTCAGATACCATGACACTTAGAAACTTCTCATCTAAGCCTACAAAAAGGCATTGGGCCCCTCTAGAGAAACCTCTCTCGATTTTGGCTATCTTGGAGTTGTTTTCTCGTGGGGGCGGATTTTCACTTGATGGAAAAAGCATAAAATGCAAGCAGTGCAAAGTTGCAAAGTGGTGCAACTTCCATTCTACAACTTGTGTGATCAAGTGGAATGTTCCAACACATCTGAGTAGGTATTTTTACACTAGGCATGGTCCTCTTTCACACCGAAACATGTGGAATCGCTTTGAGCTATGTTCCATCGGATCGATCCCTTAAGGGTCCAAAGTGTAAAATGTCTGCAAACTTTAGCATGTTATTACTTGGATACCATGACACTCAGAAAATTATCATCTAATCCAATAGAAAGGAATTGGGCCCCTCTAGAAAAACCTCTCTCAGTTTTGGCTATCTTGGAGTGGGTTTCTCATGGTGGCGGATTTTCACTTGATGGAAAAAGTGTTAAATTCAAGCTGTGCAAAGTGGTGCAACTTTTTCTCTGCAACTCATGTGATCAAGCAGACTATTCCAACGCATCCAAATAAGTATTTTTACACTATTAATGGTCCTCTTTCACATCGAAACACGTGGAATCGCTCTGAGCTATGTTCCACCAGATTGATCCCTTAAGGGTCCAAAGTGTAAAATGGATGCAAAATTTAGCATGCTATTACTTGAATATTGTGAAACTTAGAAATTTTTTATCTAATCCTACATAAAGGTGTTGGGCCTCTCTAAAAAAACCTCTCTTGGTTTTGGCTATCTTGGAGTGGTTTTCTCATGGCGGCGGATTTTCACTTGATGGAAAAAGTGTCAAATTCAAGCAGTGCAAAGTTGCAAAGTGGTGCAACTTTCGCTCTGCAACTCATGTGACCAAACTAACTGCTCCAATGCATCTAAATAGGTATGTTTATGCTAGGTATGGTATTCTTTTACATTGAAACATGTGGAATCGCTCCGAGCTACGTTCCACCGGATCGATCCCTTAAGGGTCCAAAGTTCAAAATGGTTACAAACTTCAACATGCTATTACTCAGATACCGTGACACTTAGAAAATTTTCATCTGATCCAATAGGATTTCCTTGAGCCCCTCTACAAAAACCTCTCTCAGTTTTGGCTATCTCAGAGTGGTTTTCCCGTGGTGGTGGATTTTCACTTGGTGGAAAAAGCATCAAATGCAAGCAATGCATAGTTGCAAAGTGGTGCAACTTCCGTTTTGCAACTTGTTTGACCAAGTGGACTATTCCAACATATCCAAATAGGTATTTTTATGCTAGGCATGGTCTTCTTTCACATCGAAACATGTGGAATCGCTCTGAGCTATGTTCCACCGGATCGATCCCTTAAGGGTCCAAATTGCAGAATGGCTGCAAACTTCAACACACTATTACTTGGATACCATGACACTTAGAAACTTCTCATTTGATCCTATAGAAAGGAATTGGGCCTCTCTAGAAAAACCTCTCTCAATTTTAGCTATCTTGGAGTGTTTTTCTCGTGGCAGTGGATTTTCACTTGACGGAAAAAGTGTCCAATTCAAGTTGTGCAAAGTTGCAAAGTGGTGCAACTTTCACTTTGTGACTTGAGTGACCAAGTGGACTATTTCAATGTGTATGGATAGGTATTTTTACACTAGTTATGGTCTTCTTTTGCACCTATACATGTGGAATCGCTCTGAGCGATGTTCCACTAGATCGATCCCTTAAAGTTCCAAAGTGCAAAATGGCTGCAAACTTCAGCATGCTATTAGTCGGATACCATGAAACTTAGAAAATTCTCATCTGATCCTAAAATAAGGTGTTGGGCCCCTCTAAAAAAACCTCTCTCGGTTTTGGCTATCTCGGAGTGGTTTTACCATGGTCACGGATTTTCACTTGATGAAAAAAGCATCAAATGCAAGCAGTGCAAAGTTGCAAAGCGGTGCAACTTCCGTTCTGCAATTTATCTGACCAATCAGACTGTTCCAACACATCTGAATAGGTATTTTTAAGCTAGGCATGGTCCTCTTTTGCACTGAAACACGTGGAATCACTCTGAGCTATGTTCCACCTAATCGATCCCTTAAGGGTCTAAAGTACAAAATGGCTACAAACTTCAACATGTTATTACTTGGATACCGTGACACTTAGAAACTTCTCGTCCGATCCTACAGAAAGGCATTGGGCCCCTATAGAAAAATATCTCTTGGTTTTGGCTTTCTTGGGTTGGTTTTCTTGTGGTGGCAAATATTCACTTGATGGAAAAAGTGTCAAATTCAAGTTGTGCAAAGCTGCAAAGTGGTGCAACTTTCGCTCTGCAACTCATTTGACCAAGAGGACTATTCCAACACATCTTAATAGGTATGTTTACACTAGGCATGGTCCTTTTTCACACCGAAACATGTGGAATCACTCTGAGATATGTTCCACTGGATCGATCCCTTAAGGGTCCAAAGTGCAAAATGTCTGCAAACTTCAGCATGCTATTAGTCAAATACCGTGACACTTAGAAACTTCTTGTCTAATGCTACAAAAAAATTTTGGGCCCCTCTAGAAAAACCTCTCTCAGTTTTGGCTATCTTGGAGAGGTTTTCTCATGGTGGCAGATTTTCACTTCATGGAAAAAGTGTCAAATTCAAGTAGTGCAGAGTTGCAAAGTGGTGCAACTTTTTCTCTGCAACTCGTGTGACCAAACTAACTGCTCCAATGCATCTAAATAGGTATTTTTATGCTAGGCATGGTATTTTTTTGCACTAAAACATGTGGAATTTCTCTGAGCTACGTTCCATCAGATCGATCCCTTAACGGTCCAAAGTGCAAAATGGTTGCAAACTTCAGCATGCTATTACTCGGATACTGCGACAATTAGAAACTTTTCGTTTGATCCTATAGGATCACGTTGAGCCCCTCTACAAAAAAAAAACTCGATTTTGGCTATCTCATAGTGGTTTTCCCATGGTGGCGGATTTTCACTTGATGGAAAAAGCATCAAATGCAAGTAGTGCAAAGTTTCAAAGTGGTGCAACTTCAGTTCTACAACTTGTGTGACCAAGTAGACTATTCCAACACATTCGAATAGGTATTTTACACTAGGCATGGTCCTCTTTTGCACCAAAACACGTGGAATCGCTCTGAGCTATGTTCTACCGGATCGATCCCTTAAGGGTCCAAAGTGCAAAATGGCTGCAAAATTCAACATGCTATTACTTGGACACCATGACACTTAGAAACTTCTCGTCTGATCCTAAAAAAGGCGTTGGGCCCCTCTAGGAAAACCTCTCTTGATTTTGGCTATCTTGGAGTGGTTTTCACGTGGCGGCGGATTTTCACTTGATGGAAAAAGTATCAAATTCAAGTTGTGCAAAGTTGCAAAGTGGTGGAACTTTCACTCTGGAACTCATG
Source organism: Sequoiadendron giganteum (assembly GCA_007115665.2). Taxonomy (NCBI): domain Eukaryota; kingdom Viridiplantae; phylum Streptophyta; class Pinopsida; order Cupressales; family Cupressaceae; genus Sequoiadendron; species Sequoiadendron giganteum. The sequence goes on from CM021101.1 coordinate 527,219,830, forward strand.
TGACCAAGAGGATTGATTGAATGCATCTGAATAGGTATTTTTAAACTAGGCATGGTCTTTTTTTGCACCGAAACACATGGAATCGATCTGAGCTATGTTTCATCAGATCGATCCCTTAAGGGTCCAAATTGCAAAATGGCTGCAAACTTCGGCATGCTATTAGTCGGATACCGTGAAACTTAGAAACTTCTCATCTAATCCTATAGAAATGTGTTGGGCCCCTCTATAAAAACCTGTCCCGGTTTTGGCTATCTTGGAGTGGTTTTCTTGTGGCGGCGGATTTTCACTTCATTGAAAAAGTGTCAAATTCATGTAGTTCAAAGTTGCAAATTGGTGCAACTTTCACTCTACAACTCGTGTGACCAAACTAACTACTCCAACACGTCCGAATAGGTATTTTTATGCTAGGCATGGAATTTTTTCACATTGAAACACGTGGAATCACTCTGAGCTACGTTCCACCAGATCGATCCCTTAAGGGTCCAAAGTGAAAAATGGCTGCAAACTTTAGGATGCTCTTACTCAAATACCGCGCCACTTAGAAACTTCTCATATAATTTTATAGGATCTTGTTGAGCCTCTCTACAAAAACCTCTCTTGGTTTTGGCTATTTCGAAGTGGTTTTCCCGTGGTGGTGAATTTTCACTTGATGGAAAAAGCATCAAATGCAAGCAGTGCAAAGTTACAAAGTGGTGCAAATTTCATTCTACAACTTGTGTCACCAAGTGAACTATTCCAAAACATCTTAATAGGTATTTTTATGCTAGGAATGCTCCTCTTTCACACTGAAAAATGTGGAATTGCTCCAAGCTATGTTCCACCAGATCGATCCCTTAAGGGTCCAAAGTGCAACATGGCTACAAACTTCAGCATTCTATTACTTGGATACCATGACACTTATAAACTTATCATCTAATCCTACAGAAAGGCATTCGGCCTCTCTCAAAAAAAATATCTTAGTTTTTGCTATCTTAGAGTGGTTTTCTCATGGCGGCAGATTTTCACTTGATGGAAAAAGTGTCAATTTCAAGTTGTGCAAAGTTGCAAAGTGGTGAAACTTTCGCTCTACAACTCATGTGACCAAGCATATTATTCCAACACATCTGAATAGGTATATTTATGCTAGGCATGGTTCTCTTTCACACCGAAACACGTGAAATTTCTTTGATTATTGTTCCACCGGATCGATCCCTTAAGGGTCTAAAGTGCAAAATGGCTGCAAACTTCAACATGCTATCAATCAGATATCGTGATGCTTAGAAACTTCTCATCTAATACTATAGGATCATGTTGATCCTATCTACAAAAAACTCTCTCGATTTTGGCTATCTCAGAGTGTTTTTCCAGTGGTGGTAGATTTTCACTTAATGGAAAAACCATCAAATGCAAGCAGTGCAAAGTTGCAAAGTGGTGCAAGTTTCATTCTGCAACTTGTGTGACCAAGCAGACTATTCCAACATATCCAAATAGGTATTTTTACACTAGGCATGGTACTCTTTTGCATTGAAACATGTGGAATCGCTCTGAGCTATGTTCCACTTAATCGATCCCTTAGGTTGGAGGAGTCTAAAGTTGCAAATTTGTAAGTTTCTTAAAGAAACAAATTTGAAATGATATTGAATGGCCCACTTAGCACTCATTGCATCTAGGTGATTCTCATAGAGGTGAGGCACTAGGCCTTCCCCAAAGGTCACGCATTCCATTATACTTCAACTCAAGCACTTAACCACAATTTTTTTTCCCCAAGGTTAAGCCCACTTAGCTTGCAACCCCATTTGCAAAACCTTCAACAAGTGTTGTGCCTTATGAAACATTCATTATAGAGCCCCTTTACCTCATCAATTGATAAGTAGGAGGTATTTTATACAATGTGTCAAATTGTGATATTGCTATCAGGACTCCATTGAGTAGTCATTTGTAGTATTAGATATAGCTCTAGCTTCTACAGTATTGCACATGATTATAGATAGTTTCAAAGATCTAGATGACATCAATAGTTCACATTACTCAAGAAGGATGAACATCTTAAAGACATTTGTGGAAATAAGGACAAGTAACCTTCTTGTGGACTTAGGGTTGCAATATTTGATCTACAACATGTTGCACCATTTCTTTAGTAGGATAAAAAAACACACATAATGAAGGTGTGTTTTTAGCCATGAAAGATTGTGGTTCGAACTATCCAAAAGAGTAATGTTTTATCTCGACCAACCATATCTATACCATGGTTTTTTTGGAAACAAGGATGGGTTCTCTCTTCATCGGCATGTACATTATTCCTCGATGTGTTCACACCACTGTTACAAGACTAGGACTCACCTCAGACTTGACAAGCCATTTTTTGACTTGGACTCGAGCTTAGAGCCCAGAGCCGACAAATAGAAAAACCTATGAAATTCAAAGATTTTTAAGGATTTAAAACATGCTTCATGCACCCTTTAATAAATAAACCTTAAAGAAACAATAGCATCATCAAATATAAATTACTATGATCCCATACACAAACATACATCAATCACGTAAGTATAAGCATAAAATTTTAGCTGAAGGAAATAACACATTTAGATATATAAATATTGTGATATTGCTTTCAGGATTCAATTGTGTAGTTTTACAAGTCAAAATCATTGACCCATGATTCATCAGTAGTGGTTCACAAGAACCCATCTCTCATGATAATAAATGGTTCATAAGGAGGAAGATAAATTTTCATACATTTCTTCTATCACAAATGAGATAAGAGCTTGGTTTCATGAAGGTCATGAGACAACCATTAATGGGGAGTGGATGCATGAAGAACTAATGGAGAATGATAATGGCTTCAGACCTGCTATAAAGGAAAAAAAATTGTTTCAATGATGCAAGAGGTTTTTGGTTTCACTACCAAAATGAGCCTATGAAGAATGCATGTGAAACTCCTTTTGACCTTGAGGGTGTTCTTACTCCATCTCAAGGATCATGCATTGAGGATGACATAGATCAATGCTAGGGCTAACCAATTAATAATTATACACGTGAATAAGTAAAATATATACATGTCAATAAGGGAAGTACAAGTACTCAAAAACACATAAGCCTCAAAAAGTATACACACAAATACATTGTATACACAAATTAAAACAAAGTATATTCATGAATACAATGTATATGCATGAAAACATGTAAGCCACAAAGTATACATTCAAATGAACGTAAGTCACAAAGTATACACATAAGTTGTAAAGTATACACTTGAATACACATAACTCATATCTATTGAACCATCAATTTAGAATGCCAATATGGACATGCATCGATAAAAGATATTTGTATTAACCAAATAGCCATGTAGGCATACATCATTATATGTTGATATAAGTATGAAATATATGTACAAATAGCCATATAGGCTTACGAGAATTCCATGTAGGCATATAATGTCAAATATGTCCAATAAAAAATATGTACAAAACTGCCATGCAAGCATACAACAAAGGACTCTAGAATCAAAAGTCATTGCTCTCCATGCCCTGGAAGTAAAATCTTTCCCTTTCATTTTCGCTCGGATGGTAATAGGTCTGTCACTCATTTTTGCTACGCTCGTGGAGTGCTCCTGATACTCCTCCTAGGTTTTAGTTCATGGTGAAGTTTTAACTGTTACAATAAGAAGTAAAGACATGAATATATAAAAATTACATTATAAAAAATGATATATTTGACAAAATAGTCACTTATAGCCATCTCACAATCTCTCTCCATGAGGGAAATACTCTCACACCCATGTTCAGGCATTCTCAAGCCCTTTATAAACCATACAAATGGAAATTAAACTACGTGAATCAATAATGGTTTGATTTTTCACTAACTAACATCTATAACAACAAATGTAAATTGAAATTTACTAATTTTCCTCATACCTCTTCTATCAGAGCCATTGAGGATTATATAGCAGATGTCACACCAATATCCATTTCCCTAGTCACATTTGAAGGTGTATTGTCTTGCAACAACTGAAAATAAAACAACAAATTATTCAACGTAATCAACAATGTGCATGTATAAACTACACAAATATATTAAATACTTGATTCATTAGTTAAACTCTTTATTCTATTACTTGTGTGAAGGTTTGAGTAAATCCACTACCACTAGGAAGTGTTCCATGAAAACCTCCAATATTAGTCTGTTCAACATCCAAAAATGCATATTAAATTACCATTCATAAAACAATTCCATTAACATGCAATAAATTTATAATTGTTTACTAGTTACATACCCTAGCGATAGGTGTACTACATAAATAGGTTGGTGGGGGGCCGATGTATCCAGTCTCAACACTGTGACCCTACAATTTTATTAAAATCATAAGACATTTTGAGTTAATTTTGTATTTCAAAATCGAAATTTAATAAATTAAATTCAATGAACACATGCACTAACTTTTACCTGAATATCAATGCCATATGCCTCATGCAAAATGTCACTTGCCCTCTCCATCTACATAGTTGCAGATGGATCCTGTGTACCGGTCTCCTAAGGGTCGATGGGGTCATGTGAGCAAGTATCCCCGCAAGATTGACACACATGTGTTAGAAGGCCACCACTCGAAGACTCCCTTGGATGGCACTGTAGAATAGGGCTAGTATGATGGATGATACTTTGGGTCAAAGTTTTCATTTCCTACAATTTCTCTATGTTAGCACTTTCCTTCATGATGAAAGGCATAACAACTTGCTCACGAGGTGGCCTAGCGAGAGCTCATCTACCTTTCCACGTAGGATCCGACTATGCACTAGGTCTATCCAGAGCTGACCCCCCACCTCTCCTCTAGAAATCCCTCATATCAAAATAATTTGGGATTTTTTTCAATATGAACTCACTGTATAGTTTCCTAAGGAAATATTGTGGGACCTCGCAATTGTTGCACGGTGGGTAATCAAAGACCATGTACCACCTATCATAAAACTAGTCCCTAATCTATTGGTAGTGGCACCAATGGATAGGAAACCTCTTTGCTTTGAGGGTAAGATTTTATTTTTGCATGGGTCAGTGAATAATGAGCACAAATAACCTTTTGTAATTTTTAAATCCTTCACATCCTTGTATGATAGTTTATTTGTATAATAGTCCCTAGCTGCCTGCCTCTTATCTTGCCATCCAGTTATTTTTTTGCTAATTGAATCTATATTTTTTAACACATCTTTCTATGAATTTTCTAGGGTCATTCTTTATGTGGTTGAACCATTTGGATCACTCAACCTACTGATCAAATCCTTAATTTGTTTTTTGTTGTTCTCAATTTCACTCATTGAATTTTGTTGAGTGTCACGAGGGGGTTGAGTGATTAGTGGAGGAGGTTGATGTTGTGGTTGATTTTGATGGTTGGTCTTTTTGTTGAGGATTTTGAGGGTTTGTAGGTTGATTTGCATCTCCTAAAAATTCAAACAAATAGATATCAAATTCAACCTAAAACTAACAAATTAAAAAAAAAACCATAGAATCCTTACCGCTCACAACGCCTCATTGTTGTGGGGCCATCGTTGTGAAAAAATAGGGATTTATGGTGAAGAAATTCTCCTCCTAGAATGTGAGTGCAATATTGTGGGGTTTTTGGCTGCGGGTGCAACAAAAAAACCAGTCGAAATGCAAATGAGAGATTTGCATTTGTTTTTTCTTTTAACAGTCAATAATGTGAGTGCATTATATTGTGCTCACGTTATTTGTTTGTAGCTTCTGAGACCTAGCCTAGGCTTAATGGAGACATAACGCAAGCACATTATAACACGCTCACATTATGGTTTTCAATTTTTTTTTTGAGGGTGTCCACGAAATTGCTACCCATTTCCATACACCCGCCCAATTAATGAATTAATGAAAAGGGGGTATTTAATTAATAGATGAAATATGTGTTAGAAAGGTAATTAAATAATTTCCATTATTTAATCATGACCATGGATAATAGAAAATTATGTCGAAAGTGGTGTTCATAGGCCTAGACCAATTTTCAGAGTCTACACTAGCAAGTTGAATTATACTAATGCATTCATGAAACACAGATCTAGTGTCAATAAATTTTTTCTATTTTAGGTGGCTATGATAAAAATTCTCTAAACTCATAGACTAGAAAACTTAGTTATGCTAGGGCTATGCAATCCACGCTTCAGGGAGTGCACGAAAATCACCTTAAGGGGTGCACAAAGTTTAACATCATATGTTTTGAACAAATGTTTAACTTCATAGGGGAAAAAATTATAACCACTCCTTAGGGGGGACTATAAATGACACCACCACCAAGGGAGCATTTCAATAAGTCAAATCTCACAATACATATTTGAAATGGCTAAGCTATATGCCCCCATCAAATTGTCAACATACTTGGTATGTTGGTATTTTAAAGATGAAAGGAGAAGAGGGGAGCCTTAAAAGGAATAAGTACCTCCAAAATATAGCTATACTTTCCCACCAAGTGTAAAAGGAAAAGACAACCACAAAAGAAACTATCATGTTTCTTCCATGGGAAAATATGGTTGTACTTATGATTGTAGCATCATAACTAACACTAAGAAAACACATGAAGGTACACATGCCACATAGTTAGGAGAAACAACATAGAATAAAGATCATTAGTGTTTAGAGTTATTAGGTGCATCAACACAAGGATGAGTGCCACAATCATTAAGTGTTATTTTATTAGTCAAGGCTTGACATTCATCAGTAGAATGACCATGCACTCGATGATATGCACAAAAAGAGTTACTATAATAAAATTTCTTGTGTTTTCAGAGGAAGAGTAATCAAGTGGTCTTTGAGAATCCTCAAAAAAATATTCTCTTACTTAGTGGTAGGAGGCATTCCTTTCTCTTGTGAAGAAAATCTTGCTCGCTTACCACAAGATGTCATAAATATAGTAGATGATACAATATTATATGAAATGAATATAGGAGTAAAGTGACAGCTAGGTTACTATCATAGGGTAGGAAATATGTATCATCATAATTCATGATGAAATTTGAATTGAGCAAGGTTATAAATTTTCAAACATATCCATGATAAAGAATTATGAATGAAAGTGTACAAGGGATTATATTTAGTAATGATCAAAGAGATACTAAAATATAATGTTCCAAAAATAAATCAATAAAAATAAATAAAGCCTATATGAGAGTAGAATAAAAAATTAGTTAAATATAAAAAAGATACATCAATATTAGATATTATATTTATTATTATACATAAAATAATTTTTTAACCTTAGGAATGAACCCTATCTAGGTTTTAGTATGAGTTTCACTAAAAAATGAAAAATTAAGGAAAGTTATTACAATAAGAATAGGTTTAATTATCATAAAAATTAATTTAATCTAATTTACTATAAGTGTTGGAAAAATGGAGCAAACACCCACTTGAAGCTACATTCTTCAATGGATCACCAAGAAGGAAAACATCCACACAAAAAATAAAGTAGTGCACTATGAGCAATAAGTGAACTTGATCAAATAATGATCTCTAATGAATTGATCTAAAATACTATACAAATGTACAAGATCTTACCTTATATAGGCAAGGATAGAGGTAGTTGGATAACTACCTTAGTTATAATCATTAAATGCCTAATGCACAATTATAAATGCATGGGAGAAATATTAAATTTCTAGATAAATACATGCCTATTGATGAGATATGATCCCATGAAATACTAGTTTATATAATGCCACCTAGGAAACTAACTCCTAAGTAAAATTATTAATGATGTGAATAGGTCTAACTAATATCTAGTTAGGAAATTATCACATTCACACTAACACCCCCCATAAGTGAAAATTGGAAGTGTAGTTGTGATGAAATTGATGTAATGATGATGGATCCTAGCTACAAGGCCATGTCAGGTACCCATGTACAAATGAAAATGAAATCTCTTACAACAAGAGAAAATGAGAAAACCTTATGGGAAAAAACTCCTCCCCAAAAAAGAGATATAATGAAAAATCTATGCTAATCATGTACAAGTAATGGAAGTGATTATGGAGGTCTCAACATCAATACCCCTTAGAAATACATCCATCACAAGAATATAATACAAGGATTCATCCATCAAAGGAATATATGGATACTAGATTGCCCCCCTAAATGAAGTGTCCTCAAAGCCATTAAATGAAGTATAAATCCAAAAGAGTATCCAATGATAGCAAACCACATGTCTCTCTCTAGGAAGAAACAAATCCAATGATGAATGTTGATAAAACTCCAACCTCATGATGAAGCGAGAGGGAAGAAGCCTCATATATGATATCTTTGAAAAGGAATTAGGTTCCTCCAAGGATGTCTCACCAAGATAAAGATCCATGATCAAGGTCAAAATAATGGAATGTGGAGACTCAAGAAAACTCTCCAAAGTATAATCTATATAGAGGAGAGATATCCCATCAATTATGTCCTCCAAACCTATAGAAGTAGCCAAGTCAACAATAGTTGAAACAAAGCCATCATGTAATCCCAAGTCTAGAAAACTAAATATGCATTGCTAAACTGAATGAGATGATGATGGTGCCACATGAAGAAGAGACAAATCTAACCAACCACCACAACCATTAGGTGAATTACTATCCCCCCTATAATCTGGAGGCTGAGGAATATAAGGATCATCATCATGATAAAAATGAGAGAAGGTATATATCCCTAACTAATGATAAAAAAAACTACAATAAAAGGATCTCCTTTCTCATTCTGAATGATTATTGAATCATATGTGAACTCAACTATATAGTCTTCCTAAGAAAAATGATAGACTGAGAGTAGATTATGGGCCATCTGAGGTATAAATGTAACATCATGAATTTTCCCTGAACCCAAATTAACATCACACATACTAGCTACATGAATTATGGCAACATTAGTAGTGAGAAATCTATCAAACTCAGGTGCTCTAATTGATCCTTGAATGATGTAATCATGAGAGCTAACAATGTACCTTGAATCTCATGAATCAATAATTCATCCAATGTCACATCTATTAACAAATATAGTTATCAATTATTAACCCTTACCTTTATAAGAAGTATATGCTCTTTACTTTTTAGGTGATGTCTCCTTAGGTGTGGTAGAAGAAGAAGATGAATGAGGCAAAGAAGGAACTAAAATGTTGTGGTCCTTGAGAAGTTGTTTCAACTCATGAATCTCCTTCTTGAAGCATGTTTGTTCACTATGCTCTCTCCCTTGGAAAAAGGTACATGTGGGCTTCTCCTTCTTATATTTTTCCTCTTTCAAAGAGGTGTTGGAAGTCTCATTGGATCCTTTCTTAGATTTAATTTTCTTCCCTTTCCCCTTAGGTGGTGCGACAATCAATGCATGAGAATAGAAAAAAGTAGAAAAAAAGGAAAATTCATCTTTTACGATTGACAAGATCAAGAATATGTACTCCTTATCAGTTATATCCTTACCACATCCTACCAATTGAGTACACAAAGACTTGAAATTCACCAAATATTCCTCAATTTTAGGATATGCAATAGTGGAAAGGGAAGCCAACTTATTTTATAATTGTAATGCTCTAACATCACTAATTGATCTAAATAGATCCTTAGATTTGTCCCATCCTTATCTTGGTGTAGTACACTTCTCAATTTAGAAGAACAAAGAATCAAAAACATGCAATGCAATAAACCCAATTTCCTCATCACTTTTATCTCGATGAGAAAAATTCTCATACTCTTTGGTGAACTCTAGTTTCTCCTTTACCAAGGTAGATCATAATCCCCTAGACCATAGAAGTTAAATATTCACCTTCCATGTGATAATTATGAGTAAGAAGCTCAAATCCTAAATCAACGATGCATGCCAAAACAAAATCCACTGAGAGGAAAATATAACTGATAGAAATGTTGTGAAACCTCCAATATATGGTATTCCAGTGAAAATGAAGCCTCCAATTCAAGCAAACCTTTCCAAAATTGTAGTATGTCTAGGTTATCAAGAAAATGCCACAAATTGCAAAAACTCAATAGAGAATACTTGGGTCTGGTTTTGAAAAAAGTGTATGGATAGAATGCTAGAGCTCTGGATCACCTTTGTAATGTCACTAGAATCTCCAAAATCCAACAAAATGGTGAAAAGATATGAGCTTAGGAGTCTGAATGGAAGTAGTGACTTCTAATAGCTATAATTCATACCCATAAAAAAATATGGAGAAATCTTCTACATGACTACAAAGTACATGGAATCATATTTTCGATGATATTTTTTTTGTAAAAATCTAATATCCTAGCAAAAAAATTCCATAGAAAAAGCCTGCGTAATTTGAGGGTGCAAGCTAAATAGGTGCAAAAATCAAACACCTAAGGAAACAATTCCACCTCTAGTTGCCAATATGACCTTGAGACTAAGTTGTATGCAAAAAAAAACATGCCACCAATGTTGGCGGTGGACTGAGGTTGGGTGATGCTTTGTGGTGGTGCCAATGAAATGTAGGAACTAATGGGAGAGGTTGTAAATACGATGGATGATAAAACCTCTAGCACAGATGGATGAGCAGTAAAGAATGAGCTAGCAAAAGGAAAGTGTCACAGATGGAAAAAATAATGTAGGCTTGGGAATAAATATTCTTCAATGAGGGATCCATAGATAAATTATTAATATGACTTGCAAAGAAGGACCTGTGCACAAACAAAGGACCCGTAAAATCTACAAATAAAATTCCACACTCTAGAAAATCTAACAACAGACCCAACAAGTTTTGAATTGTAAACCAAATGATATTTTTGAATTATTTTTGATATTTTCAAATGAAAATAATAAATCATGTATATACCGATTGAAAAAAAGGTCACACCCACACAAAAGTTGACATTATTGATGTAAATGACCACCATAAAGTTTAAATAAAACTTTCTATGAATATGGAATTCGATACCAAAATTTAATATTTGACCACCAAACATTAAAATATGCCTACTCAAATTATATATTCCACTGAATTATGTATGTCGACCAATATTAATATGGGCCCCTATATTTTTTTTGAAAACTATAGTTAAAAGAGCGTAAACATGATTTTTTTTTGAAAAAACCTACAAGTGATGATATTGTGACCAAGAGGATGGGTTTTTGTTTGCAATGGGGGGGGAGTTTTTTTCTCTTGGAAGGCTCACATGATGCATACTTTTCCCCACAAATAGCTGCAAAAAACCTTTGATGGTGTTCGGATGACAAGGTCAAATCTTAACAAATGCGTAGGTGATCCTTAAGTTTTCAAACCTTCTAAACAAAACAACCAAGTGAAATCTGACCCAAAGTGACTCAGAAATCAATTGTCTCCCGGATGAGAACAACTAGCCTTTCAAGATAACCCTTCAACCTTTGATGATCTCCTCAACTCAACTTCTCGATATGAGATGAATCTTGTATGGCCGTAGCTCTGATACCATGTTGGAAATATGGATCAAACACCCACTTGAAGCTATAGTCTTCAATGGATCACCAAGAATAAAAAACATCCAAATGAACAAGAAAGTAGTGCACCATGAGAAAGAAGAGAACTTGATCAAATGATGATCTATGATAAATTGATCTAGAATATTTTATAAATGTATAAGAGCCTTCCTTATATATGCAAGGATAGAGGTAGTTGGATAACCACCCTGGTTACAATCATTAAATGCCTAATGCACAATTTTAAATGCATGAGAGAATTATTAAATTCCTAGAAAACTACATGCCTATTAATGAGACATTGTAGTGTCGAAAAGAGTGCACCTTGCTTAATTCAAGATAAATTGGACTTAATGTTGCCTTGATCTAATGTTGTGAGGTGTTCTACACATCCACATTAGGTCTTAAGACCACTTTAATCTAAAATAACCTAACTCTATCCTAATTTAATGTTGTAAGATATATTTATTTAAATATTCACATTAAATTTTTGAGGCTTTTGAATCAAGTGGACCTAATCTATTGTTGTGATGTGTTTTACACATTCACATGGGATTTAGGGCCCTTTTAAGCTAAATGGACCCAATTTTTCCTTAATTTATTGTTGTAAAGTGTTTTTATTTATACTTTCACATTGGATTTTGGGATCTATTGCATTAGACCTTAATATCATCATTAATAGGCACCTATGACTGCATATTGTGCATCCCAAGGCTTTTTTTGGGTCAAAAACCTAACAAAATCAACATAGAAGCTAAAATTATTCATTCCATCACACTTTAGCATGGAAATTAGCCCTCATGGGACCCATTTTCTACCTTGGGTGAATGAGTCCCATCAGTCCCATATAGGTGGGACTCATCCACCCAAGATGGTGAATGAGCCCCATTTCACCTATTTTTAAGGCCTTGAGCAAGAAAAGTGGGTTTTAAGTTCAAATTTCTTCAATGTCGGCCTTGGGGATAAAACTGATTGTCATGTGAGTGAATTTCCTATATAAAAAAGCTTCCAAATCATTATTTTACCTAATCAATCTAAGAAACATCAATCCTACATGTTATCAAGTCAAGAAAGCAATGTTTAAAGCCATCAAGATAGCATTCAATATCAATTATGAGGCATTCAAGGGCATAATTCATCAATTTTTGTAGCAATTCAAGATTCATCATCATGGAAATGTTCTAATTGCATTACTTCATGTTCATGTTTCATCATCTTATTTCATCATTTGGTTTAATTACCTAAAAGGGGTTTAACCAAGGTAAACCCCCATTCCCTAACAATCAACACATTTTTTCTCTCTCTCTCTTTGTGTGATTATAGATCTATGTGCTTTGAAGGCTTGGAGATGATTGAAGAATAGGTTTCAAACTTGTTGGAGTCATATCCTTACTTGCAAGGTCAAAATATTCATTAAAAGGTCATTTATAGCCCCAAAATTAGAGTTTCGAATCTAGGAACCTAGAGGAACAGATTAAGAAGATTGAGAAGAGAAGATCTAGACTATAAATTTCTAGAAAATCCAAATTGAACTCATTCACCAAGAGTGGAAAATGAGTCCCACTATAGGTTTTTTTCAGAGATCTTTATAGATTCGGATACCCATTTGGCTAAAACTTGCTCTGGTATAGTTTTCCAAAACTAAGACTGATTCACCTGGAATGACGAATGAGTCCCACCAAGACTAGAAAGAAACAATTTCAAGATTTAAGAGCTCCATTCCATCTCTCCCTAGATTTCAGGTGCACACTTTAAATTTGTATCTTTTTTTTTTGTTTCATGGTCATTTCTAGGTCATTCATTAAAGCATTACATCAAACTAGGGTTTTGCATTTCATCCTTCATCAAGCATTGTCTTTCCAAGTCTAAACTTGCTGGTGAACCCCTCATTTGACATCATTCAATCGCTTAGAAAATTCCCTTTGTGAGGTTTCAATCTTCTTTGAATTGAAATCTCAAGGATTTGTTCTTGAATGTAGAGTATAGAAAGACTTGTTGCCCTAGGTCCTAAAACCTTTAGTGGCGACAATTTTCTATTCAACAAATATGATTACATTAAATACTATTTTCTAGCATGCCATCTAGGAAACTAACTCCTAATTAATTTTATTAATGATGTGAATAGGTCCAACTAATATCTAATTAGGAAATAATCCCATTCACACTAACAATAAGTATAGATGTCATGTATCATATGTTCAAAATAAAAAATTATAAATTAATAGGATTGAAAGTTCTTATCTAATTTTAATCATTGATAAGTAGATTTACAATATTTTCATCATACATTTTGAATCATAGCTCAAAGTGACAATAAACCTAGATCTTTAAGAACAATAAAGATGAAATATAAAATTTCATGCTCTCAAAGATTGTGTAATTGGGTAAAAGCACAATGTTGTGTCACACTTTTAGCCAACTTATCAACAAAACTGAATTTAAGTATTTCTAATTGAAAAACAATTTTGGTCAAACATATGATCTAGGAATATTCATTCTAGCTAAGTTTGATACTTACACAACTTTTTCAACAAAAAATGTTGGCTAAATAATATGGAGCACCACTTTGAGTCTAATTTACCAAAAAAGTAAAATTATTTGAATAACTTGAAGTTCCAACAACTCTTGCTAATGCAAATAACATTTTAAAAAAAATATAAAAATACCCTTTTTTAGATCCATAAGTGAAGTTTTCAAAAATATATGTATTTTAATAATTTAATTATTATTTATATTTTATTTTTTATTTATACTAAAAGAAGGTTACAAGCACAAAATATTAGGTTGATTACCATGCCAAGGAAAAATACTAAAACTTATTAAAAACAATTGAAAAAAATATGATGCACTAGATAAAAGAATCTATTTCAATATGGTATATTTTTTTTCCATTTTAAATAAATATTTAATATGAAAGTTGACATTTGATGGAAACCACTATTTTTTGATTCACACACATTTTAAAATTTATTTAAAAATATATATTTATCCAAATTGGAAAAAAATATATCCATCCACTAAAGTTTCAAGTTATAAATACACACAAAAAAATTGAAAGAAAAAACAAAAAAATATTATAAAAAGTTTGACATCCCATGCAACTTAATTTTTTAGCATTTTATAAGAAACTAAATTATAGTGGTAATTTATTAAAACTAGTTTAAAATAATTTTTTAATTTAAAAAAAAATTACAAACATAATATATACTAAAAAATACATATTTTACTAGTTACATCATTTCAAAATTCATAACATATATGCCACTTTTTAGTGATTCAAGTTTAAAAGTTGGATCACCGTTGGTCATTTCATTTATAAAGTGTGACACAACTTTGTGCTTTTACCAAGTTCCCATATTTTACTAAGTAAAATTAGGTAAAAACATTACATTTTTATGCATTAATAATTGCATCACTAATAATGTTGTGAAATCTATGCACATAAGTGTAGTCATCTCATAAGATTACATAAACACATACACACATGAATGGAAGAGATATGAAAATAATTTATATATATAGAAATAAATGTAATTGCCTATGCCTATGAAGGATTGAACACATCTTGATGTGATAAATAGATAGAAACTAATATCAAGAAAAAATGATTAATTCCAATAATTATCAAACAAGATGAATATTCTTATGTGAATGAGTTATATTACCTAACTAGTTTATTTTCTTGGTCATATTTAAACTAATTTACTTATTTTTACTTAGGGAACTATCATTTTATGTATCAAGTAATAATATTAATGTACTTGTCATAATCTTATGTTTTCATATGTATCACTTTGAAATTTACAACCAAGGGGTTCTCATTGTAGTCTCAATTCATTATATTTAAAGGCAATATTCATGTATACATCTTGTGTATTTAAATTGTTTAATAAAATAAATTTGTTCTCTCATATTCGGTATCACTTATGCTTTCATTGAAGCTCCTAGATGTTGGATGGTTACCTTAATAGATAAATATTACATGATATAAAATACTGTAGTCTAACTCTTACATGGAACCAAAGTTTCTAGGATTTCTTATTATTGTGTTTTTGAGATATCTAGATTTGAAATGTTGGGTTTTCTTTAAAATTTGAACATGACCTTCTCTTGCATCATATGGTGAAATAGAGAATTAAAAAAACACTTGATAAAAATACTAGATTTTAGGAGGTTACACTTTGTGTGTTTGTATTATAGATTAATTTAGGAGATTCTTAAAGTAAATTTGAGCTCACCATTGAGTTTAGAGTGTCCATGAACTTCATTTTTTCCTTTCAATTTATTCAAATTCAACATTGGAGGAAAGATCTATATAAGGGTTTAATGTTGGGAGATGGTTGCTAGTTTTTAATATATTTTTTTTGAGATATCTAGGTTGAAAATATTGGTTTCTCTTGAAAAGTTGAATATAATCTTCTCTTGCATCATATGATGAAATAGAGGATTAAAAAAACTTAATAAAAATACTAGAATTTTTGGGTTATACATTGTGGGTTTGTATTATATATTACTTTGGGAGATTATCAACTTAAATTTGAGTTCACCATTGAGCTTAGAGTGTCCAAAAAATTTACCTTTTTCTTTTAGTTTGTTCAAATTAGCCTTTGGAGGCAAGATCTAGAAGGGTTTGAAGTTGGGAGAGGGTTGAAATGTTTGGAAAATAGCTATATTTTAGAGAATTTAGGTCAAACCTAACACTTCCACTGTGTCTAGAAGGCCTAAGAACCTAATATTCAATTGTTAATTCATCAATATTGGATATGTTTATGCTAGGAATATAAAGGATTTCTTATCCACTCTATTGTATATATTATATAGTTTTCCATACAATTTTATGGTAATAGAATATTTTATGAAGGAAATCATTAACATAGTGTAATATCTTATCTATTATTCTATTGGTTTAATTTTTTGGTAAGAAAATAATTGCTAGTTCGTTCAATTTTTTATTTCTATAATTTTTGCAGGATACTACAAACAAGACCAACATAGCCCCACTAAGTAATTTTTCAATAGCTACAAAGTCTCCAAGGGAGACCTAAGACCATCCTATTATACCATAAAATATCCTTTGTTACTTCCAATTACCTAATTTTTATAACTAGAATATGTTTCCCATAGAAGGAGGGTCTTTGTTTCAACATATTGGATAGGAAAGGACTATTGCAACTAGTTTTTTTCTGAATTTCTAACATTAGTATGATGTTATTGTGACATCAGTCAAATGTATCCCTTGTTTTTTCCCTATTCTATTAGTATTTTTTTATTCTAATATCAAATATCATATGCCTCATTCTTAGTTATACAATCTTCATTTTGTGACTATTTTTTTTTATCGTAGATATAATATTGAGAGATTTATAGTTGCATAGACATTTTTATATTATGGTGTATATATTTTTAATAAATTATAGATTCTCATAGGTGCTTATGAGAAATTATTCTAGTTTGGAAATTTTAGGGCTTCATTCATGTTCATATGGTGATATTTTTTAGTATAATTTCCCTTGATAGTGTATAATTTTTTGTGTACTTTATAGTAATGTAAATAGGTTGATCCAATTTTTTTAATAAATTATACACATAATTCTATGGAAATTTAGGCATCTATAATACACTAAGAAGAAGTATCAAGATCATATATTATTCTAGGGTCACATGATTACATGAATTTGGGAGTTAATGTTGTAATTATTTATTTGTTTAAGTTATTTATGTTGGATTATGTTCTTAGATGCCTCACCGAACTTGTAATAACTATGCAACATTGAAATTTTTTTATGGAATCACTTAATGGGTGAAGGTCATACTAGGTATATATATATATTGGAGTCCAATCCAAAACCAAAATATGCTAAATAAAAGAGGGCATGACTCATTTAATGTGATAAAGCTCTTGGATACATATGTATTTCTTAGCTCATCTCTAATTTCATGTGGGTGTTCCCACAATAGTGTGTGCAACTTTTTTGCCTGATTGAGATTGAAAATTTAATAAATTTAGCATAATTTAATTTTAGTTAGATATAGGGAACACATAATAAAAAATAAGAATTACTTGAACTAATGAGATATGGTGTTTTCTGTGTATTGTCAAGATATAGTTTTTTTACAAATAATTATTTTTATTAATTTTATTATTATTATTTTCATTTTTAAAATATATATGTATATATATTTTATTAAATCAAATTATTCAATAATGTATAGATTTCACTATAAGTATTTTTTTCATTATTTATTTGAATTATATTCCAATGTCTACTGCATTAATAATTTTTGTTATTTTTATTAAATATTTTTGTTTTTTATTAAATTTTGAATTGGTGCTAAAAAACATAGACCTATATTATTTTGTGATATATTCTCTTATTATGTTTTCTAAACTTAAATTTATCTATTTTTATTGAAAAAAGCACATCTATGTGGATTATAGCATTTTTTTAAAGATTTTTCTAACATTGTTTATTTTTTCCTAGTGTCTTGAATACCTCACTATTTTTTTTGTAATGCACCTAAATTTAATATAGAATATAAAAAATAATATAATATAAAATAAAACACATTATTATACAAATACTAAGGGATACATAATTTAAAAATTATATTTTTAAATGACTTCATTTGATCCCGCAAAAGGTGAATCAAAAAGTGTTGTTGGGTGTGGATAATTTGAGGTGTCTACAAGAATATATAAGAAACAAAAAATAAAACAAGAATATAAAAGAAACAAGAAATAAAACAATAATATATAAGAAACAAGAAATAAAGCACTACGAGGTGGATGAGAATAAATATCATCAGACCTTTCCCTAGGCATTTAAAATATCCTAGTTATCAATAAGCAACTTCTAGCACATAATCACACCTTTATATTTTGCATGTTTAGTAGGAGGTTGAGTGTAATATAAGGTGAAATAGACAAATATAGGTGATAAATTATTACACTATCTATCCATCAAGAGCCACTTTTTAACGAGCCTAAAAAAATATCGAAGGTGACCATAAGATTGAAGAACAATCATAATTATGCTAATTCATAGCTCTCGTGAGAGAATAATTAGAGGCATGCGATCGAGAATCGTGTCCTCCACATGTATTATAAATACATCCATGAGGATGATAGTGACTCTATTATAATGTGGATTCAATAAAACATTGACTAGCATACATGGTGTATCACTTTAATGATCTAAAACTAGCTAAAGGTGGCCTACTTAAATTGTAAATTTATTAGCTTACACCCAAATACAAAATAAAATATTATTAAAAATAAAATATTTAGCACATAAAGAAGTGTATATCAACAAAATAATTAAGAAATAAAATTCATTTGTATCATTCTAAATTCTATAAATAATTAACATCCCAAAAACATGTCTAATGGGTGTGAAATTAGTAGGATTTTTCAAAGAATCTCGCCAAAAAATCATTTGTCACAAAAGGGTTTATGCTTGGAAGGTAAATAGAATACTTGAATAAAATTTCATGTAGGTTGAACTTTAGAGTAAAACCAAAAAATATTTTTGAGAGTCTCTCTCTCTATATATATATAATTGAAAATGAGGATTTAAAACGTAAAATTAGGTTAACCTAGTACCAATAAGAACTTGCTAGAGATAACCAAATAAAGTGGGAAAATTTTGACTCAAGAATATTTAACCAGAAAATGTAAAATACATGTTTCCATGTGCCTAGAGAAGACTAAATAAACCATCTTTGAGAACATTCGAAACTGTATTCAAAATCCAAGGGTGTACCTTATGTAGTTTAAAATTATGAAATAACATATTTTGATATAATTTACAGTCATTCCACCAAGATTTGAATATCATCATTATAATTTTTTGAACCATATGAAAAGAAATAAAGTCAATGATTTTCTACAATTCAATTTTGGAGTACATCTATTCTTCAATAGATAATCTATGATATTAGCATACAATTAATATTTTGAAATATCTTCAATAAAATATTGATAATTAGAGAGGGTTGAGTCAACTTTACTCATGACCTTTGTCAAATCTTACACTCTTACCAACTTAATAGGTATAATTAACATATATAATTATTCTAATATTGCAATCCACTTGCCTCCTCTCTATCTTGGCTCATTTTTCAACAACAAGAATTTTGCAGTAGAATCAAGAAGATTTTTTGTGATGCATGGCTTTTGATTGATTATTAAAAAAATAGTTGATGGGGAGAAAAAAATTGATCTGTAAAATCCAGGGGCCCACCCTTTTGCTCCAACGAGAATTTTTTGAAAAACTCCAGTCGTTATGTGTATCCAAGTGCTTCCAACATGACTTATGGGCAACATAGGCATTCGTTTCCTCAATCATGTGTTTCTGTTAGATAGCTTTTTGGGGGAAATCAATTTTATTTATTTATTTGTTGTTTAGATTTAACATCTTCAAGGAATTCTTTAGCTTCTTCTCATCATCGATGGTAGTCTGAGGTTATTTCTATTTTGAGCTCCCTGTCCACTTTTCCTAACCCCATTCTACTTAAAGTTGGAATTCCCTTCAATCCAAACCTTTTTGTTTTGCATCTGACTTCCTTTCCTAATTCTATCACCATTCTACAATTTTTGACCTTTCAAACCTAGGATTTTGGATTCTTTTCAAGTGTCATTTCTAAATTCCATCCCAATTAATAATTTGAGATGTACTTTCTCTCAAAATAGGGTTTTATCGAGTAATAAGGTTCTAGGGCTTCGATCAATCATGCTCAATCATCACGTTTATCCTCGGCTTAAGCATTTGAAGGATCCTACTCATCATGATATGAAATGGGTGCCCAAAATGTGAAGAGGTTTGTCCAAATTAATTAAGGACCACAATGATGTTTCCCTTAATGATGCATTGTTGCACCCTCAAACTCATGATCTTCAAGAGCTTTCTCTTGTCTGTAAGTTCTATAAATTCTCCCCTAATGTTAGGTTCTTGCAAAATTAGGTTTTTCAAACTTGGGCGGCAGCTAATCAAGTTTTTTACCTTCACAAAGGGGGACCTTGGGTATTTTGTTGCTATTTTTTATTCCAAATATAATATAAATGTTATATTTAGGAAGAAATCTTGGATGTGTGAGGGATATGGAATGTTCACTTCTCAATGGACTCTAAACTTTGATCCCTCACAAAATATGATATAGTTTATTCCATTTTGGATTCAGCTTGAAGATTTTCCTCTTGAATATAGGGAAACTCTTCTTATTGAATTGTTACATGCAATCATTTGTGTATTTTTCTTAAACATGACTTAAAGGTTTTTATAAATCCCTCATTACCAGTTAGGTTTTGTATCCTTCTAGATGTTGCTAAAACCTTCCCCCTTTTTTTTAAAATATCAATTATAGGTATGGACTTTGGAAATATTCTCTTATCTTAGAGGATCCACTCATAATTTTCTCTAAATATTACTTTCTTGTTCATACCACTTATGTTTGTGCGATAGGAATGGATGAAGTAGATTTCTCTTCATCTCAACCTTCCTCCCCCCCAAAAAATCATATTCCCATTCTATTGTTCCTATTAAGGATATTTTTGTTTTTCATAAGCTTGGTAATGAGTTGGATATCGTTGATGGATAGGATAATATTTTTAGGGAGGTGAGCTCTAAAGTTGTGTTTAAATAATTCTCAAAAAATGAAATTCATTCAAGGATTCTACTTGCTCTAATTTATGTTAATTGGTTAGTTGTGTTTAATTTTCTTGCACAAAGAAAATCACATGGGTTTCTATCCATAAAGGATGCTTCTAGCACACATGGTCATATCATGTCTTCTTCAAAGGATTTTGAGGTTTTAGTTATTTTCTCATCTCATAAAAACTTTAGACCTTTCAATATTTCATTGGCTCCAAGTTGGAAAAAGTTTTTTGTATCTCCATTTTTCTTGTTTCTAAACACTCTCAACTTATTTGTGCCTAAATTCAAGTTTTCTTCAATTCCTCAACCGAATCAATGTGCTTCTATGTTAAAAATGGGTTCCTCAACTCCATTTGCTAAGAAAAAGAGAGTCGATCAAGTTGATTTCATTGATTTTTAAGCCATGTTAGAAGAAGGAAATTTAGAATCTATAGGAGATCAGATAACTTCAATGGATGGGTCAAAGTTAGTTGATGAAATTATAGAGGTAGTTGACAAGGAGTTTTAGGGGACTGAAATGTCATATTTATTGACTTCAAATTATGAGCTAAAGGATTCCATTGTTGGAAAGAAAAAAATAGTTTCATAGCTTTCGAATGTTGTCAATGTAAGCTTGGAAGGGGAGTAGGGTGATGAGGATTTTGATTTTTCCACTACTTCATCCATTGCTTAGTCACCCTTTTTATCTCCTTTGACTCAAAAATCACCTGGTAAAAGAGGTCGTAAGTCAAACTCTACTAAGCTTTAAGAGGAGATAGCATCAGGTAAACAATCCACTTTCGATGGTAATATTAAAAAATATTGAGAGCCTATTTCTCTCCGACCACAACATAAAAATATTATCCTAGAATGTTAGGGGCTTAAATGCTCCTAGCAAGAGAGCCCAAATCAAGGAGAAAATTGATTCTTCCGGAGTTGATATTATTTTACAGGAAACTAAATTTTCTCAAGAAAAATTCACCTCAATTATTAGTAAATGGTCAATGTGAAAATCTTGTCAATCAAAAATATAAGGAGATTCTAGAAATGTAATAGAATTATGGAATCCAAAATCTTTTATATTTTAGCCCATTTCAAGTGAAACTAATTGGTAGCTGGTAATGGTAACCCATTTTAATTTGCAGTTCATGATTTTCAATGTTTATGCTTCCAATTCTACGTTTGGTAAAAAGTTGCTGTAGGATGAATTGTTACAAGAACTTAATAAATTTAGAGTTGTTAAGGTCATTCTGGATAGTGACTTCAATGCCTTATTAACTTTGGATGAAAAGAAAGGAGGTTTCATTCCACTACTAAAATCAATAGAGGACTTTAGTATCTTTGTTCAAGATAATGCTCTTATTGACATTTTTACTAGAAATGGAAAGTTTACATGGACGAATAAAAGGAAATCTTTCTATAAAATATCTGAGCATCTTGATAGATTCCTCATCATTCCTCCTTAGTTATTAGAAAATTATGGATTGTAGTCTATAATTTTACCATGGATTTCCTCTCATCATTTTCCAATTTCTTTGGACATTCAAAGTAAGTAGCTTGAACCTTGTTGTAAATTCTCTTTCAAATTTGAAAGGATGTGGTTCCTTCATCATCATTTTTTAAGACTCCTAAAAATATTGGTGGTTGTTTTCCCCTATTGTAGAAGGGACTTTCATGTATAGATTTTGCATGAAACTAAGATTCATTAGAGAAAAAATTAATCATTGCAACTTTACTATTTTTAAAAATATTTTCTAATCTAGAGTTGAAGTTTACAAGAAACTTGAGGATGTTAATGCACAAGTTATAGAAAATGGGTTAAATATGATTTTATTTGACCAACAATCACAACTTCAAGCAAAATGAGAAGAATTGGCTACCTGTGAGGAAATTTATTAGAGATAGAATTCTTGGGAGCTTTGGCTAAAAGAGGGTTGTAAGAACACTAAGCTTTCACATTTCAGCTCAAATAAAAAAAACTAAAAGTTCAATTTTCTCAATTCAAGATAGTGTCGCAGGTAATGTTCTAATGAAAGAGGTTGATATTCAAGCAGAGGGTGTCAAATTCTTCACAAATCTACATTCTACACCAACTCATCAGACTTTTCAAGTGGGTAGGGAGAGAGATAAATTGTTGGAAGCAATTACAATGATTGTATCACAAGAGGATAACAATATGTTACTTAATCCATTCATGATTGAGGAACTTTAGGTTGTAGTGTTTTCTATGGCTCTGGATAAAGCCCCAAGTCTGCATGGGTTTTCAACATGCTTCTTCTATAAATTTTTGGAATTCATTGGTCAAGATCTTCTAAAAGCTTTGGAAGAGTCTTGAAATTCAAGAACAATGTTAAACAAAATTAATGTTACCCATATTGCTCTCGTTCCTAAGGTATCCTCTCTAAAATATTTTTCAAAATTTAGGCCAGTTTCATTGTGCAATTTGATCTACAAGATTTTCACAAAAGTTATTTATTTTTTACTTGTTCCTATTATTCCTAACTTAATTTCTAAGGAGCAAGGAGGTTTTGTTCCTAGGAGGGAAATAGTGGAAGGAGCTTTAGTATCTCATGAAGTATTAAATTCTATCACAATGAGTTCCATACCATCATTGATAATCAAATTGGATATGATGAAGGCATATGACAAAGTAGATTGGTCCTTTATTTTGCAAGTTTTATTGAAGTTTGGCTTTCATTCAAAACTGTGTAAGTGGATAATGTCTTGTTTAAAGGGAGCTAAATTATCAGTTCTCTTCAATGGCTCACCAGTGGGGTTTTTTAGTTCAACTGAGGGTGTATGACAAGGAGATCCATTTCTACCTTTTATTTTTTATTATTTTAGCTGAGGCTTTGAGTAGGTTTGTGCACAAGGCTCATTGTCAAGGTAATTGGGAAGGAATATTAATTCCTTCTATAGATGTCACAACCACACATTCTTTGTTTGTAGACAATATCTTATTATTTGGTAGGGCTAAATTTTTGGAAGCTAAACTTGAATCAAGTATGTCCTTAATAAATATACTTCTCCTTTTGGTCAAAAGATCAATCCAGAAAAATAAAAGATATATGTTTTTAACACATCATCAAATTTAAAGGAGTGCATTGTCAATATTTTGGGTTTCCAAGAAGAAAAATTGTCATGTAATTATTTAGGAATTCCTTTTTTTTCTAGTGGAAATAGGGTCTCCTACTAGGACAAATTCATGAAAAGCTTACAAGAAAGAATTGTAGGATGGAGAGGAAGATGGTTATCAATTTCATGAAGGTTTTTAATGATTAAATCAGTTCTATCTACAATTCCAAATTACCACATGGTAGTTTTAAAAGCCCCTAGAATTATTATTTTACAAATTGAAAAGTTGATGAAGAATTTCTCTGGAAGGGTAACATGGATCATAAAAACAAAATTCCTCTAGTTTCACTAGATATCTTATGTAGAAATAAATTGAAAGGAGGAGATGGAATTCACAATTTAACTGCAAGAAATATTTCATTAGGTACAAAGCTAGTTTGGCATTTTTATTCCAAACCTTAGGATAAATTGTGTAAAATCATGCAAAAAAAATATTTCGATTCCACTGCACTTGACCACATATTTTCAATTATTAATCCCCCACAAGGCTTTATTATGTGGAATTTTTGTTAACTTGCAAAAAAGTCATAATTCCTTATATAACTTGGGAGATTAATAATGGAGAAAAGGTATATTTTTGGTTAGAATCATGGAAAGTTCATCATCCTTTGAATACATTGTAGGAATTTCACTAGTTACAACAACATTTAACTCCAGTTTGGGGTTTGAAAGTAACTGATTACTCTCAAGAAATGGATATTCTCATAGTTAGAGTAACTTGGACAAGATTTGTAGTTCCTTTGTTGTATGATTTTCAAAAAAGAAGTATAAATAACTTGTTATGTGGTAGAGTTGTCTTTGTCCATAAAGCTACTGACAAGGTTATCTAGGCTCCTTCTAAATTAGGTCACTATATAGTAACAAAGAGGTAAATTGTGTGCTATGTGGAACAACTTTACAAGATATAAACCATGTTTTTCTAAAATGTTCCTTTGTAAATTATTGTTGGAACTTCATTCAAGAAAATCTAAGCTGGTATGCTCCTCTTCTAGCTACACTTTGGGATCTCATATCATGTTGGCCTCTTATGTATCAATCATCTTTTCTTACAATTCTTTGGAGAATTATCCCTTCTGCAACCTTGTGGTGTATTTGGCGAGAGAAAAATAAAAGGATATTTCGTAAGCAAATTTAAAATATTGATCAAGTGCTTCACAAAATGGAGAACTTAATATGTGAAAAAATAAATTCCTTTGTACATAATGCTAAATGTGTTGGTTCAATTTTCACAGATTGGGACTCAATGCAAATAAATATTTGGAAAATTTTGGTTATCCCTTTTAGAGGCAATCTAAGGGTTCCTATCATTTATAAATTTCATAGAAAGAGAGTAATATGGCAACCACCAGTAGCTAGTTTTGTCAAGTTAAATTTTGATGGGGCCTCTAAAGGTAACCTTGGGAAATCAGGTGCAAGAGTTGTGTTGAGAAATTTATAAGGTCTACTAACTAGTGAAAAATCAATAAATCTACCTTTTGGAACAAATAATATTGTAGAAGTATAGGCACTTTTGTTAGGATTACAAATGGATATAAATATGAATTACTTAAATGCTTTATGTTGAGGGAAACTCTTTAGTAATCATCAACACTTATAGAGACAAAGAGTTTCAATTGGAAAATCAGTTATTTTCTTGTTCAAGTTTGGAGGTTACTTGATGACTTCAAGAAACTTTAGATCACACATACTTATAGAGAAGGAAACCATTGGAAGATAAACTTGAAAATTTGAGGTGTGAACAAGATCAGGAGGAAATAATCTATGAGGTAGGGTTAAACAAAATCTCACAAGAACTGCAATCAATTCTAAATAGGGAAATGCATATAGCAAAGGTGTAATGCATCAATACCATAGAAATGAAAGAGCCATTTCAGTATGTTGGCTTATCATGGTTAAGTCAATTTTTTTTCAAATAGAAAGAATATTAACTTATTTTTGTGCTTGGTTGTCACCATCATAAATTGTATAATTTTAAAATCTAGCGTTTGTTTGTTTCTATAGGACTGCTCTATTATCACAATCATTGCACACATGTCGTTACATTTTCAAATTGTGATTTCTTTTAACAAATTTATGTGTACTTGATCACGTTGAATTTTAGGAGGGGATGTTGGATTTGGTGTGTTGACATCCCCTTCACATGTCACCAAGTAGTAAAATTTGTTGGCTACATCATCAAATAATATTTCACCAATTTATTGGTACAACTAAGTAACAATTGCTGGTGCGAGATGCGTGTTGTATACACATGTAGTATAATGTTTTGTTTGCTTCTATTGAGCGGCAACATTATTGTGGGATGTAGTTATCTGATTATTGTTTCACATGCATTATGGATTAATGATGTTGTAGAATTAACATGAGATGTTATTATGAGATTATGGGAATTATGATGGAAGTGTTAGTTTCGATGAGTGTATTGGTGAAGAGGACGGTTTTGCATCACTCGCTTGCGAGCGCCCTACGAATCTGTAATTCATTATTCACGGTGTGTGTTATATACTGGATATATTGTATGATGTTGTTTACTTGGTTGCAAGATTGCAGGTACATGACACCGACTCCACCTGGCTTCACAGGTTTGAGCGTGTCGATCCAACGGTTAAGTTGAACAGGAGGTAGTAGCTAAGTAACATGTGTCAAGTCTATGCCCTAGCCTTAGTGTGTCGTCAGTTGTGTGTGTCGAGTTATAATTTGTCTTGTTTTAATGTTATTTATTTCTGAAGGATTATTGATTTGGAAATAGATACTTAGAATAATTGCATTTAAATCATGTTGATGATTATTTAATTTAAATAATGCAATGTGGATAAAAGTTTATACTTAAATTAATTAATTATATTTAGTTTATTTAATTAATTAAATTTGATCCAAGGGGTTGAATTTGATTATTAAATAATTTAATTAATTAATTAAACGTGATGCAAGAGAATAAAAGAAATAAAAGAATTAGAATTAATTTTGGAATTTAATTCCAACGTGTGGGAATTAAATTAGAAATTGTAATTAAATGTTTATTTGGGAAATTGGTTGCAACTTTGGAAATTAATTTATTATTTGAAATTGCATTTTAAATTGAAAGTGGGTTTTTGAAAAGTGAAATTGAAATTTGAAATTGAAAGTGAAATTGAAATTAAAAATTGAAATTGAAATTGAAATATCTAATTTGCTTGCAATGTGAATTAGGGTTGTAAAAATTGAAATTGAAATTGAAATTGAAATATCTAATTTGCATGTAATGTGAATTAGGGTTGTATTAGGTATTTTTGATTTATAAAAAAATACATGTTTTAATTTTAGGGGAGCAAAAGTCTTTAGAAAAATACATTTTTACAGCAGGGAAGAAATTTTGGAAAATTTGCACAAGGGTTTGAAGAAAGTTTGATTGTAGAATTGATTGAAGGAAAGATTGTTTGCATTTGTTTGGTTTTGGATTGGATTCATTGGAGGATTGAAGAAAATTCAGGAAATCTTTGGAGGAGGCTTGCATCAAAAATTCATCTCTTCCTGTAGCTTCTTGTACCAGGTTTTCCTTTTTGTGTTTTATTGTTCTTGATTGTTTTTTTTAAATAGTAGTGATTAAAGATTTGTTTGTTAAATCTGTTTTAGAAAACAAACTTGATATTAGAAGAAAAGAATTAAATAAATTTACAGCCTTTGCTTGTGAAAATTCTTGAGTGAAAATTGTGAAAACCTTAATTGAATTTAAATTATTTGGAGAAATAGATTTTGTTGTTATTGAAAATCAAACATAGAGATTGAACAATTCATTTAGAATGTTTGTAGAAAATGAAACCTTCTATTTATTATTAAAAAAATGGATTTTAAAGTCTATAGTATAGTTATGTTTTCATGGTAAAATGGTCTAGTTGCGTCACCTATAACTTCACTTTCACAAACTGGGTTTTCAAGAAATTTAAAGGGGTGTTTGCATTTTGAAATTTTCTTACCCCTGTCCAAAAATCTCAAATACCCAGATCGTAGTTTTTGAGTTATGCTTGAAAACATGAGACTGCTATTAAGTTATTTTTCCCATGGCTGCTTTGAAAATAAAATAATAATAAATTGATATTTATAAATATTAATATTTTATGTATTGTTATTATAATATTAAAATATTATTTAATAATATTTTATATTATAATTTATAATATTAAAGTATTATATTTATTTATATTATTTTAAATAAAATTTGTATATTAGATTAGTGGAATTAAAATTATAAACATATGAGAAATTATTGTTATTTTAAAATGGCTTGTTAAAGTTTAATTGAAAGAGTTAAATATTTGATTTAAAGAATGCAATATATTATTGAATAGAGATTTAAAATTGGATTGATTAGTGTATATGGAAAATGGATAGAGAAACAATATGTTATTATATTAAAGTGATTGAATGTGTTAAATAGAAAATTGAATGAGATGTAAGATTTGGTTAGGAAATGGAAAGAGTTTACTTGCATGGATTTGTGTTGATTTAAAAGTAAATTAAGAAGTTGTTTTATTGATGAAGCAATCAATTATGTTATTTATTAATTTCTATTTAGATTAATTGAATCATTGTGATTGGATTATGAAAGAGATATGGATTTAGTATATCCAAAAGTAGTATCTTCCTCATGATTATCTTAAAGGATTTAATTTTCTGTATTTAGTAAAGGGAAGTAAGTTTAATTGTTTTTAGATTCCTTATAATGAAAAGGGAAATAAGGGTTATGATTATTTTAGATGATCTAGTTATCGTGTCTTTGACTTTGTCAACACTACCTATTGAATGCGTATGGATTTAGAAAATCCAAATATTAGATTTGATTGATGACTTGAATGTTTTTGTTGCTATGTCATCAAGTTGCATTGTTGGTTTTGGGATTTAGTGTTAGTCCTAAATTATAAGTCTTCCAGAAGAACTTAGAGGATAAGGGTTGTAGAATCTTTATGCCATCTAGTTGTTTTCCCTTGGGTAGTGCATGTTTAGTTTTACCCGATTTTCATGAACGGGGATGTTTGCACCTCCTTGGTTTAGGAGCAGATTATGGGATCTGTGTCTCCTTGTTTGGAGTGAGATCTTTTGTACTTCCTGTGAAAGGAGTGGACTATGTGATTGTTGCCTCCAAGATGTTTGGAGTGAGTTCTTTTATTTGTATCCTCCTTGTGTTGGAGTGGATTATGATGCCTAGTTGGTATGCACTTGTGGTTCCCTTGGTGGATTGTTTGGGTGTGTGTTGTCGAATAGAAGAGTGGCTTCTGTTAGGCGCCAGAGCCCAAAGAGGTAAACTGGATAACCTTCAGGAGTGATTTAATCAAGTGATAATTAAAATAATGTATTTAAAAGATTAGGACTAACTTCACATTAATCAAGATAATTTAATCCTCACTTATAGACACAAGGGCTTGTTTAGACTTGGGATGAGTGAGAAGGCCTGGAATGGCAAGATCAACTATCTAGTTCTTGCGAGAGGTAGTTGATTCCGCATGAGTGAGTATGAGTGCCGAGATTCGATTGAAGCCACCATGATTACTTGTGCCGGAGCCTGTGAAGAATGCCCAGAGGAGATCTCATGACAAACTTTGCGATGACACTCTATCTATGACAACTGTTGTTAATTATTTTATGTGTATGGTTATTTGAACACGCTTGATCTACTTTATGTCTCGAAGCAATGTGACCTATGTCAGTGATGTTAGAGTTGTACTTGTATTGTACTCAATTTGTACATGTATTGTATTTGATTTGTACTTGTATTGTACTTGATTTGTACTTATGTTGTACCTGAGTTGTACTTGATTCATACTTTTATGGTGAATGAGTTGTACTTGTTAATTCATTTGGATGGTTATGTCAGTATGAGTCAGTTTGAGTCTGTCTTTGGTTAGAGGTAGTAGAATCTTTATCCATGTTACTTTGTTACTATCTCCTAGCATGGGGGGTGGGCCTTCGGGTACCACATTGGTAGGGTGGAACATGCACCAAAACCATTGGGCCCCCATCTATCTTCAGTACTTGGTGGTGAGACATCCAGGTGGACAACTCGCGGTTCTTGTTGTAATATTTTAACTTATGTATAAGTTATTCATCCCTCTTTTGTTATGAGGTGGAATTATGTAATTGTAATCTTATGTACTATTGTCTCATTCTGGAATGAGTGATGTAACTATTGGTTTAAGATAAATGTTTATGAGATAGTATCTTGGTTGATTATCTTATTATGTTATGTTGTATTCTTATGATGTATGATGTTTATTTCATAAGGTTCATAATGCTATGGTTGTATGTAATATGTATGTGTGGGTTTAGGTAATCCTAACCTTGTAGCCTTAGAGGTTGTTGTTAACTAGTAAGTGAATGTGTATGTTAAATACACTTTATAAAAATAAAAATTGGTTCGCTTATGATGTTAATTGCAACTTCCTTTAAGGTTACTTGGCGGGGCATTACACTTCATGGTCTGCTATAGTTTTGCAAATGGCATCGTAAGCATTTGTTGGTTGAAGGCTTCTTTGTAAAGGGTACATTTTTATTCTCCTATGCTCCTTGGGAATTGTTTTCTAAGTAATCACTTTGCTTTTTCTCTGGTGTTATTTTGGTCCTCAAAATTAAAATTTTGGAGGGTGTGTTTGACTTTTCCTATGGTAACATATTCAAATTCGCATTGTTGTTCTTTCAAGTTCTTTTGTTCTAGGTTGAAACTTTCAAAAACTAAGAGGTCCTTGGTGCACTGTGTATCGGTTTAGGATGGAATATTTTTCCAAAAACTTTAGAATTGAGGTGGAAAATAGAGATGAAACTTCCTTTTTATGAGGAAGTAATGAAGTTTCAACTATCAAAGGTTTTCAAAATGTTTTTCCCAAGTCTTTTGGATAGTATTAATACTATCCCCGACCAAGAATTTTTATGGCCAAGCTCTCCCAAGATATTTTTCTCCACTCAATTTCTTTCCATATTTTTGTTGAATGTAATGGACCTAGTGCAATCCTTTGATTTCCTCTAAATTGTGGTTCAAGAGTCAATTTAACAAAATTACCTCAATGATGATGAGCTCCTTCAGGTTGTTCAAGGCTATAAATTGGAGAAAGGAAAGGCTTTCATTGGAGGTCTCTTTCAAAAGTATTATCTCAAGAAGAAATTAGCATACAAAGAGGTGTATGGGGCTACGAAAAAATGTCTCCATGATGATGAACCTTGGTCATTGTATAGGGTTCTCAACACCCATGCTCAAAAATTCAAACCTCTGGTGGTGGAAAATTGTAAGGAGAAATTCTTCACAATTTCTTTTCTCCTCCCTCACCACATTCGACATGGAACCAAGGCAAGAGAATTAGCTAAAGACATTCTAGACTCTCTAATTGTTGTAGAATTGGATGAAGGACATGGATACATTGATCTAGATCTCAACATCTATAGGGTGGATGCTTTAGTGAACATTGGCCCAATGGAGGTGGGTGAAGGACATGGAGATAATGGTGGTCTCGATCTCAACATCTATAGAATGGACACTTTAGCTAACATTGGTCCAATGGAGGAATGATCCGCAAGTTCAAATTTACCTTCTATATTTTACATATAACAATGTGATGGAACTCCTAAATTTTGTTCCATCTCCAAAATTTTAATGAGTTTAGGGAGCTATCATTTTTATCTTTTGCTATTGTATTAGAGGGGTTTTAGGTTTACTTTGGTCTCATTTGAAAAAACCCTTGGAGTCTATATTTTCTCCTTCATTTGTTTCTTGGTTGACTCCTTGTGTCAGTCGTCTATCCTTTAGGTCATGATTTTTGACATCAAAACCCTATTGAGTGACTATCCCTTTGTTCTTGTTTTACTGATTAGTCCTCTTTGAATTAATTTTGAAGTTTTACTAAGTCGGGCTAAATATTTCTAAAAAGAAAAAACCTTAAGCCTTATGTCGTAGGTATGGGCTTGTCAACTTTGTCAAGTGACTTTTAGGGTTAACCATTTTTTATGTCTGTAGGTATATGGACCCTTGAATGCAGTGCAATCAATGAAGAGAATCTGAGCTATTGCCAAACTGCCTATTCCATTTTGTCTTGAATTCTTTTATTCATTTCAGCTCATGAGCAAAGGACATTTGCCCTGATGATTGGTGGGCCAAAAATTGATGGTAGAGTGTACAACTAGTCATTAAAAAGAATTAATGTAGAGACAAGAATGATGTGGCTACATCTGGACTATTCCCCACATGCCCATTTTCTTTTGCTAATTATTAAAATAATCACATGGGCTAGAGGGTGATTTCCACCTCTCTTCACTGATGATGGACCTGAGGGTTAGTATTTCCAAATTTCAAATAGCTAACAATTGATTGTGGGTGATGTGGATTAATCTCAATCACTCCTTGCTACTCATGTGCTAGTTTACCAATGGGAAAGTGGGTATCTGCCACATGGAATAATCTTGAGAACCTAGGGGGATGGGTATGTGGGCATGGGGGTAACATGTGCATTGCTAATGTGCATATATTACACGTGCTTAAAATATATTATAATCTGAGTCGTAGATGTTATGTGAAAAATAAGGGTGTTGCTCGCTAAGGAGCATGTATGATGAGGCTGTGGGATCTAATCTCAGTCGCTTCACATCTCCCCATTGATGAAATTTGCACATGAGTTATAACTCATGGGGGTAAGGGAAAAATGACATGTAGATTATGGATGAAAATACAAAGAGATAGTGTGGCCCGCACATTACAAACAAGTGTGTCCAGGTGGCCTCATGTCATTTGGTAAGTATTGCGGCTATGTAAAGTTGGATCTTTCATAATAAGCTGATCAAATCTGGATTATGGATAAATTAATTCTCTAAAAGAATCAATGGCTGGTATTCAAAACTTAGTTGAAGAGAAGCAAGTCATTCTAGTTTGCATGAGTGAGATTTAATAACTGAAAGGACATTGAGCTATTGAAGTAAGGAATTGCATTTTATTAAGGCTTTTTTAAAGGAATCATTCAACATTACATGCATACTCAATACACTCAAGGAGCTCATGTTGTGGTTTCTCAACAATTTCTTGCGTTGGAACTAGGGTTGTCAACCTACGAGAAATAGTAAGTCAATTATTGCATTTCTCCTAGCATTATTGATAAGTTGAAAATTGCTAAACCTTAAGCCTGTTAGGGTTTTCTTGGTTTGGATTTTTAATGTTTGGCATTCATAAAAGAAAAGGGGATTTTATTAATTCTACATTTGTATGAATTAAATTGAAACCATATAAAATTCATAGGTCTTGTTCAGTTCAACCAAAAACCCTACCTTGTTGTACATCATATATTATGGCTCCCCAAAGAAAAAGTGTCTTTGTCTAAGGGGGAAGATTTTGTTCCCAAAAAACCTCTAAACAAAGACCTTATTGACCAATTACCACCCTCCACTAGTGACAAACCTAAAGGAAAATTGATTCCCAAAGGTCCTCAAATATCAAAAGGTTTGTTTGATAGAAGAGGTTTTTTCAAAGATGCTAAATTGGATTATACTAGATGGGAATTTTTTTATGGTTAGTTCAAGAATAGAAATATGGGTGTCCCAGTAGG
The DNA here is from genome assembly GCA_007115665.2 of Sequoiadendron giganteum. Classification (NCBI taxonomy): domain Eukaryota; kingdom Viridiplantae; phylum Streptophyta; class Pinopsida; order Cupressales; family Cupressaceae; genus Sequoiadendron; species Sequoiadendron giganteum. The sequence goes on from CM021101.1 coordinate 527,253,548, forward strand.
AAACCCTTGGGTGATCTGGGAAAGTTAATTGTGCCAAATGTCTAAGTGGATGTTGAATTACCAAAGGAAATAGCTACTAACAATGACCCAATCATGAGAACCATTAGAACATATTATGGAAAAGAAATAGTTAAAATTACCAAGGAATTGGGTCTCATTTTCAAGCTTACTAAATGGAATGATGAAATGCATAAAATAAATGAAGATTCTCTTAGGCAAGAGTATAAAAAGACCAAGATTCCATTCAGAGTCCACATCTTACCAAGATTTGTAACAGAAATCGCAGGACAAAATATTATGATAGGATCACATGATAAGGAACCCTTCCCTATTAAATAATTTGTTCCTTATTTTAGAAGGACCTTCTATTCCATTTTACAAATAACTTGTTATGATCCTGTCTCTTGAATGCCAATGGCCTGGATATATATGGCTACCCATATCCAACATTCCTAGTATTGTGTAGTATATGATTATATAGGTTTTCTTTCTGAAAAAATGCATGAAGGACTAGTAAGATTAAAGAAAGGTGAATCTGGGGGTCAGATGCAGCTAGTATTCATTGCTAATGCATATGTTTTTATGCAAAGATGCAATTTACTTTGGACAAAATATTGACTTGGAAAGAAAAGTAGGTGACTTGGATTTTCCCATGGAATGTTGGACAATATTCTTGGATAAAGATGATAGGACATATAATTATGTCACATTAAAGAATTTATTTTCTTTTGAACTAAATAAAACTTTGATTGTGAAGTTATCCATAATTCCTATTTCTCTGCATGACTTTTGAGACCAAAAGAAACAATTTTTGAGATAGGCATTGATCATAATTAGGGAGATGTCATCTCACTCCTTGATTACACTATCTTGAGAGTATATGGTTCTAGAGTAGCACCTCACTTGTTGTTGCGGTTTGTGTCAAAAATAATTGTTTTCCTTGAAGATATATGACAATTAGGAAATATATAAAATGAAAATTTGTTGAATAAGGGAAAGGGAGCTGTCTTTCCTTTATATACATGTTTTTCTAATTTTTTAATGACCAAGGGAGGTTGTAATAATATCCTTGAGATGCTCAAAATATACCATATTCAAAGAACAGTTGAAAGGGTCAGGTATGATCCTGAAGGTTTCATGGATTGCTTGAATGAGAGGAATAAGAGTTACAAATATTTCTACATTTTCCAATACCAAGAGGATATGATAAGAAATATATCAAATACCTTGGAATAGTAAAATAAATTAAAATAGGTGGATTAGATTAAATAAAATGTAGAGGAAAATAAAGCAAGAAGAGCCTAATTTTAGGATTCTTCCGGAGGGAGAGGATATAATACAAAAGGTGGACCATGTAATGAGGAACTTTGATTCAATAGTAGGCCATCTTAAGACTAAAGGGTTAGTTATTAAGGATAAAGGGAAGGCTCCAATTGCAAAAGAACAAAGTGGGGGAAATATCATTGCTATAGGAAGAGAATCCACATCACAAACCCCTAAAGAACCAAAAATAAAGTTTTTTATAAGAAGAAAGAATAAGATAAATAAATCTGATGATGCTTGTGATCCCACTTAGCTAGAGGAATAAAAACCTCCTTATCCTATGTCACAAGTGCCACCCCCATCTCCACCAAGGCCGATAGAGCCTGAAATTGTGGATGTTGATTCTCCACCACCTAGTGAAATTCTATCTAGTGAGCCACCATTGAAAAAACATAATATTGCAGCCACTAGTTTGGTGGATTTTGATGATGATATTTGGGTGTCAAAACAAGAAATACAGGAGGGAGTACCTACTACATCTGTAGTGAGTTCAACAAGTCAATTAGGAAAAATATTGAGTAATGTTGATCTTAGAGCAATCAATGTTAGTGATGATATGCGAGTTGAGGCATGTACTAAATTTTTGGATGATGACTCATTTGTAAAGACTCAAGCTTTTATTGAGTTTTCATTCATGGCTAAATTAGATGAGTATGTAAAATATCTGGCTATAGAGAGGATCCTTCATCCAAAAATGCCTGATGTTGTCATTTAGAAGAAGGTGTTAAATGAGATGAGAGCCAGATTCCAAAACATGACTGCAAAGGAAGGCAGGGAATTGGTAAGGACTAGTGGTATCTTTTTTATGCGAGAGAGGGATTTATCTTGAGCTATAGCCTTTGACACAATCAAGAAGTGTGATAGACCCCTTTATGATACAAAATAGGAAGCTACACTTGCACTATAGAGGTCTATTTTCAGTGAGGAATGGGAAACCTTTCGATATATGGTCCTTAGCTCCAAGCACAAAAAACATGGAAATTATTGAGCCTACACCTATTTATAGTGGAGGCCTAATAATAAAAAGAGTATCAGAAACGTTAGCCTTAGAAGCTGTAAATTTTTCAGCTCATTTTGCATAGTTTAGAAGGGAAACTGTGGAGTCTATGAGTGGTAAAAAGAATAAACTTAGAACCGAATTGAATAATTTTTTGGTTAATTATGAAGATCTTGAGAGAAATAATATGCAATTACATACAAAGATAACAATATTAGAGGATGTTTTTCCAAAGTTAGAATCTAGAAAGCTCAAGCAAGATAATGTTGACTCTCCCACTACTACACAAGAAAGTGTATCTCTTGAGTTTACTACTAATGTAAGTTCATTAGAACTTATGCCATATAATATGGGAAGTGCACCAATTTTAATAGTATAATACAATATATTAGAAGGGTCAATGATGGAAGGGGAGATTAATAGGGAAGAATTGATCAAATAGTTAAATGAATACAAAGAAAAATGTAAGTCATTATGAAGAGACTTTTAAGAGAAATATGAGGATTTTCACTTCAGTACTAGAACATTTAAACAAAATAGTGAACAAAAAATTGAATAGTATTCACTACAGTTATTCATCCATGCTTGATTCTATTAGAATGTTTCATATTAATAGAGAAAGAGCCATTCCACTCATGGAAGTTTGGATCTCTAGGAAGCAGGACCTGATATTAATAGGAATTGGGGTTAAGTAGGACCCCAATCCACCTAAGAAGTTTAAGCCTATTGTGGTTCTTATGAATAAGATTGATGGATACAAAGGAAATTTTGAAACATTAGAGGAAAAAATAAAGGAATTGGTAAAATCCTCCCATGAATCTCATCATGGCCTTCTCCCATCTATTGTAAGGGATGATGGTGGCATCAAGACTTTGTAGGAACGAAGAAATGGATTAAATAATGTTATTTTAGATCAAGCTATGAAAATTTGTCATGAGTTTGATATGGAGACATTAACAATGAATGTGTATATGTTAGTCCATATTGAAACTATCCTGCTAGAGTTTGATAAGGAGGAAAACCAAATAGTCATCAAGTATGCACCCTATAGACAAAGGGTTGTTGAAGTAATGAATTTTGAGTGGACTACACAGGAAGAGTTCCTAGCATGGAAAGGTAAATACTTGGAGGGTGTGGAGGTCTATCACTAAGGGTGGCAGGCCAATGATTTGAAATTTTAAAGTTTGCAACCCTGATGAGTAACTGATAGATGGGAATGCCCTACATAGCCTGGATTTAGTATAGATTAGGATTTTGTTGAAGTATGGAAAATATACGACATCTTATTCAAATTTGAAGTGATGAAAAGGTTGCAGATGTGGTTCACCTTTTGTCTTTTCTATTTTCTTCATGATTTTCCTTATTTTTACTTTGCATGTGTGGGAACATGTTTTGAGGTAGCTATTGGTTGTACCCATTTTGAGAATTGGACCCGATCTCCCACAACAAAAGGACTACATTCATTTCTTCACATGTGTCCCACCTCTTGGGAGTGCATTGTAACTGAATGGGAGAATCTTTGATATAGCAATCCAATAGGGTTTTGACATGTGTAATTTCTAGCCTAAGGCTTGTTTTGCTCCTTCATTTCTATAAGAAGTAATTCTAGGCTGAAAAGTGGGGGTTCGTTGTTTTATGAAATTAACACTATCAATTGTAATAGGAATATTGAAGTATGTTTTAAGGTTTTGGTCTTAATTTTTAGGAGTTCTTTTTTATTTATGTAATTTGGATAACAATGTAGCAAGATATATATAGAGAAATATCAATTTTCATGGCTATTGTCTCTTCTTGTGATCGTTTTGTGAGTTATAAATAAAAGTAATCAAGGATGTATTTTATTTTTCTCCATTTTTCATAAATGGATGTTTGATTTCATTCCTTCTTATTGATTCAAAGAATTAATTTAAATTTTTGGATAAGATTATTAACTCATAGAATCAGGTACTAGGACATTGATAAGTAGTATTAGTTATGAATGTAATAGGGTAATGTTGTAATGTAGTATCTCTTGAGATTGTATGTTGTTATTTTTGAATTATTATCTAGATATATAGGTCGGTTGTGGCTTCATGCTTAGGATAGAGAAACTGGTTCATATAAAGTATTTTTGGTTAAATTTCTACACATGTTGATTCATCAACTGATCACTTTTAATTTACATGTTTACGTGGTTAGTGGTGAATTTTTCAAGTGATGATGTCTCACATTTTCATGTACTAGATATTAATGAATTTCTTGATAAGCTACCAAATTATTTCATGTATTAGGACCATGGTAATTCTATGAGAATTATCTATTATTGATAATTAATTGGATTATAATTGTGTAATGTTCCTTAGTATACATTGTGGGATAATCCTCTCAGGTTTCATAGAGCCCAAAGTGTAGAAGTAGAAGTTTTTTAGCTTCCACTCATTCGTTGGCTAATCCTTTTGGAGTATTTATTATTGGAAATGGTAAAATCAATAGGTATTTCTCAAGATAAGTTTGGTTCTTAAAAAATAACCAACAAATTGGCAACTCTACTAGGGATTTAACATCCAAAGTCTCTAGTTTAGATCTAGTATATATTTAGAGTCAAATGTTCATTATGATATTATTCATCACGTGAAAATTAATTGGTTTACTTTATCTTGCATCTATCACATCATATTCAGTCTTATGCATCAAGTCTTGTCGCATCCGGTCACCTTGTGTTGAGTTATGTTTAAAATTATTTATGAAGTTACTAGTATAAAGTCAAGATCCAATCACTTTTTATTTCTCAGCATCCTAGGTGGTGATTATTAATTCTCTAACACTAGTGAAAAATTAAGTTGTCAAAAGGAACATAAGAGAAAGGATTATGACATATTTGACATGACGAAGAAGACAAGAAGTTATGCAAAGAAACATCCTAAGCAAAAGGAAAATTTTGAACATGCTAAAGAGAAACAACCCACTTGGGTAAAGAAGGGCTTTGAAACAAGTAAGTCCATTGACTCTCCTATTGAGGCTTCTCCAAAATTTAATCTTGAAATGAGTAGTGCCAATACCCATGAGAAGGCACATGAGGTTGAAGGGTAAAACATGGACCAATGAAGTTTCCCAATTGAGAAAGTGTTTGATAGTGAACTTAATATTTCAAGAGAGGAGGATAGGTGGGAGTTTTAGGGAAAGGATAAGGAGTTTTTAGAGCCTTTGAACCCTGGGGTTGGTTCTATTTTTAATAAGAATAATTTTAAGCCAAGAGGTGATCCTCTTGGTATAAAAGTGCATCTTTCTCTTGAGGAAGATCCTACTAACCAGCCCTACTATATTCCTTACCCAAGTGAGCATGGAGATGTCCTAGAAAATGAGGAAGACATAGATAGAGACATAAAATTTATGGAAGAAGAAGAGCGAAGGCTCCAAGAAGAAGAAGATAATATACTGAAAGAGTTAAAGGAGAGGGGAGATATGATTAGAACTAAGCAACTTGAGAGATATACTAGAAAAAAAATCTTGGAGAAAATGAGAGAAGATGTGGCCAAGAGTAAAACTTTGAGGAAAATATTTTAAGGTTTACCTGTAAAATGACCAATTATATTCTTGAAGTGACAATTCCAATGGGAAATTCTTCTACTAATACCTACACCAAATCTTTCTCTACTACTAAAGCCTTAGATCCTCTTGTTACTGCTAAGAAGACGCCATTCATGGATCATGGGAAAAGACCCATTGTTAAACCTAAGAAAGCCACCTTCAATACCATTTTTAGTACAAATAATTCATCTATTGAGATTTTTACACAAAAGGCCAAAATCAACCCAATTCCATCTACTGTACCTCTAAATCCTAAGATATTTAGGCTACAATTGGAAAATGAAAAGCTATAAGAAGATCTTAAAAAAGATGAGATGGAAGCTTCAAATTCAGAAATGGCTAGGAAGATTGCTTTCCTTAAAATATCCACATCTACTCTAGAGTCTTCAAGCTCTAGACATACCAATAGTGAGTCACAAAAGAAGTCTGATGGGAATAATTCTAAAGGATGTGGTGGAGGTGAAGGAAAGGACAAAAATAATAATTCTTATTATGAGGATGATGAAGGAAATAAGAAAAACATTAGCAATGGTGAAAATGGGAAGGGTAAAGGTAGTAGCCACTCTGATAACAAGAAATATGGTGAGCAAAGAGACATTCATAGGGATCAACATACTAGAAGACAACTCCAAGTAGATAGATACCAACAGTTGTGTTTCACATGAATACCTGGCTATCCAAACCCATTCACTATGGATTTCATACTTTCTTTAGTAAAATTATCTTGTAATAATGCCTTGAGTGGTGAAGACCATCTCAAAGAATTTACTAATGTTATGGATGATTTTGAGGTAGAAGAAAAATATTTCATGATGAAGTTGTTCATGCAATCTCTCATTGAAGATGCTCAAGAGTGGTACAAAATATTTCCTGCCAAGAGTATAGGCTCTTGGGAGGAGTTCAAGAATATTTAGAGAGAAATATGGTGACAAAATGGATTCAAGTTTTTTATTGAATCAATTCAATACTATTGCTAAAGGTTCTAATGAATCTGTTGAGTTCACTACAAGGTTCCAAAAGGCTAGGAAAATATTTCCTCCTCATTTACAATTCAATGATCATGTATGTATGGTGAATTATTGCAATGCTTTTGATGTAAAAATGAGTTATTGCTTGCTAGATAAGAACCCTCAGACATTGAAGGAAGCCTTCAATATGGAAGATCATATTGAGAATATTAGCAAAGCAACTAGTAAAGTTGGCAAGAGAGATGACCCAAAACTCCTCAGAGGGTCGAAAAGGGAAGATAAAGGTTCAGGTACTAAAGGAAGAACTATTGAAGACAAGCTTGATAATTTTATGAAAACCATAAATGATAAGATTGTGAAACAAGATAAGGTGTAACCAAAAAATTATCAAAGAAATGAAATATTTTCTCGATTACAGGACCACCCATATAATACCAATTGGTATAATAGAAATATTATTCCTAATAATCAAATAAATACGGAGAATAAAGTCCCTTTGGACCCTCTACAAAATAATTTAGGAAATTTTGTTGAAGATACCCATTGGTGCATGACTTTTCAAATGCCACATTCTTCTTAGGAATGTGAAGTTGCACAAATGGTTGAAGTAGATGAAGACATGCCTCGAGATTTTGATCAAAAAAATGAAGAGGATATGAATTTACTTATGGATATGGGTGACTCTGATGTTTCCAACAGTGAATGCTCTTCTGATGAAGATTTTTGTGAAATAAATGTGGACAATCTAAGGAAAATTGCTAGTATATATCATCAACAAGTCTTTTTTGATGAGGATGCTGATAGAGAAATTCAGGTTTACAATTTGGAAGCAATTGAAGAAGGTGTTTCAATAAGAAAACCCTCAGAGGAGGAGACTACAAGATATATTGTAGCTTTGGCTACTCAAGCTAGAAGTTCCTATCATTTGAGGAACATAATAGTTGGTTGTGAAGAAGGTAATCCTGTTGGTCTTTTCATTAAGGAGAAAAATGTCAAGAACAAAGAACACAAACCTAATGGAAAGAAACATGCAGCCAAAGATAAAAAAGGTAAGGGAGATAAAATTTGGGCTAAGAGAGCAGAAATGACAAAGCCTACTCAGGAATTCAAATTTCCAATTGCAAAGATAAAGACATAGAAGTAAAATCTTGATGTCATAAGGAAAGATGCTAAGCATAAAGTTGATCCTATAGGAAACCAATAGAAGGATAGCAACAATTAACAAGGTGTTCTCCCAATTGAATTACCTAAGTATACTCATGTTGATATGATTTAATTACTTAGCCAAGTGAAAACATCTTTGCATTTTCTTGAAATGATGAGAATAAATGAGCATAAGAAAAATGCAGTGGCCATTATCAATGGTGCTGCTACAACTTGTAATAAATTTGTGGAGCCCACTCCACCCAAACTCAGTGACAAATACAAGAAAGACAAGGAGGTTGAGGGAGTTATTACTGAGATTCCCCATATTTTCTTAGGAAATTATATAAATAATCGTCCTAACAAGATAGATCCGTTCTTCCTCACCTTAGTGGTTAGGGGAAATTTTATAAAAAAATATATTATTGACTTTGGAGCGTCCAACAATATCATGCTAGCTAAAATCATGGATGCACTAGGATTGAAAGTTGATAGTACATATGGAAATTTCTATGCTATGGATGCAAGAGAATTCCCTATCATTTGTGTAATAAATGAACTTCCCTACAAACTAGCATCTTAACCTGACAAAGAATTCAAAATGAGTGTCGTAGTGGTGGATATCCCACCTAATTATGGAATTTTGTTATCTCAAAAATGGAGTGCATCTATGTGAGATAGTATTGAATGTGATATGTCTTATGCCACATTTCCCATTGATGGTAAGGATGTTCAAGTGATGAGAGAACCAACGGGGACATATATGTTAGAGCATGCTCCTGAGGATGATACATTTCTTTTCATAAAAACTTATATCAATGATTTAAAAATACAAGAAACACCAAGAGAGGTTGATAGGTGTCCTGCAGCAATAGAAAATGAAATTTCAAGGTTGTTTGATAAAGATGAGCTTCAGAAAATGTATTTCGATGGTGCAAACTCCAAAGAAGGGTTGGGTGTAGGGATATTATTGGTAGCACCTAGTGGTAGTACTTACAAGTTTTCCTTCAAATTGTCATTTGTCTATATGAATAATGTGGCAGAATATGAAGCTTTGTTACTGGGATTCAAATTAGCTAGAAAGAAAAAATTAAAAAAGTTGATGGTAATTGGTGATATTGAGTTGGTGATTTCCTAGGTAAGATCCAAATATGCATGTAAAATAATAGAATTAGCCAGTACATAAATTTTGTATGGGATTCCATTGAGAAATTTGATGCCTTTTGAATTGGCTGGATGGAAAGAGGATAGAATAAAGTAGCTGAATTACTTCCTAACATTGCATTAAGACGTGATGACATAAATTTCATAGGAATTTACAAGATGGAGGTATAGAAAAGTCCTTCTATTCCCAACAATATGTACAACTAGCAGATATTCAATGATGATGAAGATATTCTAAGATTTTTGAATTGTGCTGATAAATATGAAGATCAGGAGATTGACTTTGGTGGATTTGTATTGATGTAAAGGATATGGTATTTGGAAAAGAAATCATTCAGTTGAAAATAAATAAAATCCCCAAAGTCCTTGTCACTCTTGACAGGGTCACTGATGGTCAGGATAAAAATAAGGTCAAAACAATTGTTGCTCACCTAGAGGACCTAAAGGAAGTGAATTTGGGGACTGAAAATGCTCCCAATAAATTTTATGTAGGAAAGAAGGTGAAGCCAAAGGTAAAGGCAACATTAGTTTCTTTTCTCAAAAAATAAAGGAATGCATTTTCTTTGTCATATGATAACCTAAAAGCTTATAGGGAGGAATTATTTCAACATGAGACTCCTCTGAAAGAAAATGCTAAACATTTTAGGAAAAAGAAAAGACCAATTAATCTAGTGATAGATCCCAAGATTCAAGAGGAGCTAGTAAAGTTAAGAGATGATGGCATAATAAAACCCATCAAACACTCTTCCTAGGTATCTAATCTGGTGCGAGTGAGGAAAAATATTGGTGACATAAGATTGTGTGTTGATTTCAAGAACCTGAATATATCTTCATTACAGGACAATTATCCATTACCGAATATGGGAGCCATTTTACAAAAGGTGACTGGCTATGAATTATTGTCAATGATGGATGGTTTTTTAGCTTATAATCAAGTAAAGGTAAAGGAGTATGAGAAATATAAGACTGGTTTCACTACTCCTTGGGGCACCTCTATTTATGTTAGAATGCCTTTTGGTTTAAAAAATGAAGGCACCACTTTTCAGAGAGCTATGCATGTGCCTTTCTCTTTTTTTTTTTTTATGGTTTTGTACCAAGATGACTTGATTGCTTACTCAAAAAATGAAGATGATCTTTACATATGAATTTAGCAAAAACCTTTCTCAGGTCACTTGAATATGGAATATCTATGAATCCAAAGAAATGTGCTTTCAGGGTAACTGAGGGAAAATTTCTAGGACATATTGTTTCTAAAGATGGAGTAAGGATAGATCTTGAAAGAGTAGCAACTGTAGCTAAAATCCCTCAACCCAAAAATGTCAAAAGCATTCAGTCATTTTTCAGGAAGATAATTTTTTTAAGAAGGTTTGTGGCTAATTTTTTAGAAATCACAAGACCTATTTTCAAGATGCTAAAGAAGGGGGAGAATTTTATTTGGAGTGAGGATCCTAGTCAAGAATTCAAAAGGATTAAATAGGCTATCAAATAAGCTCATGTTTTACAGTCCCCAGACTTCTCTAAACCAATGCACATTTTCTCTTTTGCTTCGTTTCATACTATTGTTGATATGTTGTTATAGTAAAATGAGGAGGGATTTGAATAGCCTATACCATTTTTTAGTAAGTCTTTACAAGTTGTTAAGCTAAATTATGACATGAATGAGAAACAAGTGTATTCTCTAGTTAAGGTTGTAAAGAACTTTAGAACTTACCTACAAGGAGCTACTATCATAGCATTTGTACCAAGTCTTGTTGTGAAGGATATTTTCACCCAACAAGAAACTATAGGAAAAAGGTGTAGATGGATCAACAAGATCCAAAAATTTAACACTGATGTTCAAATTACCAAATTAGTAAGAGGTTAGGGCCTTGCTAAATTAATGACAAAAACTAATTTGGAGGAAAATCATATCAATGGGACATAAGTAATTGATGTTGCACCTATCTATGATATGCAAACATGCAGGTGGTATAGAAGAATTGTCCAATACTTACAGACTCTACAATGTCCTACCGACATGACTGAAAATGACAAGAGGACACTAAAACTACATGCCATTAAGTATGTAATTATTGGCAATGAGATATGGTGGAGGAACTTGGATGGTGTACTTCTTAAATGTGTGGATGGGAAGTAGGCACTTGAACTCTTGCAATAAATGCACAATGGGGTGTGTGGGGGTCATTACATGGCAAAGAACACTACACATAAGGTTTTAAGAGTATGATTCCTATGGCCTATGGTCTTCAAGGATTCTCACAAGTTTGTTAAAGCTTGTGATGCTTGTCAAAGATTTGCTCGAAAATTGATTTTTTTAGGAAATTTACCACTTAGAATTGTGATAGTTTAGGCTACTTTCCAACAATGGGGGATCAATTTAATTGGAGAAATACCAAAAAAATCCAGTGGAGGTCATTCATGGATTATTGTTTCCACTAACTATCTCAAAAAAAGGGTAGAGGAAATACCCACAAAGAGAGCAACAAGAAAGGTGGTGGTGGATTTCCTAATAAATAACATTCTCATCAGGTTTGGAGTTCCTGAGAAAATTATCTCAAATAATGCTATGTGTTTCAAGTCTGATGAATTCAAATAATTTTGTGACAAACATGGGATACAAGCTTCTTATTCTTCGCCTTACCATCCCTAGGGAAATGGTCAACCTGCATCTAGCAATAAGAGCTTGATGAATATTATGAAGAGAGTAATGGAGAAAAAAAAGAAGGCTTGGGACTCCAAATTAAAATTGCCACTCTAAGTAGATAGAGTGACTATGAAAAAGGCTAAAGGTTATTCACCATTTGGCTTAATATATGGCCTAGACGTTAGGTTTCCACATACTAAATTTCTTAAGATGTATAAATTCATATAGGAATATGATGAAGAGATATGTGATGATATGCAACAAAATATAAACAATCTGGTTCAATTGGATGAAATAAGGAGAGAAGATCAAAGTAAAAATATGAAGATACAGTTGCAAGTTAACCATCTACATGATAAGAGAGCTTCTCCTAGAAAGTTTGAAGTGAATAGTATTGTGTTAGCCTATAATGCTAGGGCTCAAGACAAGGGTAAACATGAAAATTTTCAAGCACTATAGATGGGCCCTTATTTGATAGATAGTGTTCATGGGGAGGATTCTTGTTTCCTCTAGAGCTTGAGAGGTGAAATTTTTGAACTTCTAGTACATGGAAAGTTCTTAAAACCATACTTCTCTTAAGTATGTTGTTGTTCTGTGTACACTCTAAATTTTACATTTTGTGTATAGGCCTTTTTATTTTTGTTGGGTCTTGTTTGGTCATACTACCTAGTTCGAGTAGTTCCCTAGTTGTCGGTTCATTGTGTTTTGACTGGTCTACTTCAACCATAGATTCTAGGATCTCGCCATGCCTACAAGAGACATACATCCCTAGTCGGAGCCAATGATGGAGCTCCTAAATTTTTTTCCATCTCCAAAATCTTAATGAGTTTAGAGAGCTATGGGTTTTATCTCCTGCTATTTTATTAGAGGGGTTTTAGGTTTACTTTGGTCTCATTTGAAAAAACCCTTGGAGTCTATATTTTAACCTTTTTTTAATTTCTCGGTTGACTCCTTGTGTTGCTCATATATCCTTTAAGTCATTCTTTTTGACATCAAAACTCGTTGAATGACTGGCGCTCATTTCTTGTTTTACCAATTGGTCCTATTTGACTATTAATTTTGTATTTTTACTAAGTCAGGATGAATATTTCTCAAAATAAAAAACCTTAAGACTTATGTCGTAGGTATGACCTCGTTAACTTTGCTGGGTCCCTTTCAGGGTTAATAGTTTTTGATGTGTCCAAGTATATGGATGCCTGAATGTAGTGCGATCAATGAAGATAATCTAAGTCATTGCCTATCTACCCATTCCAATTTGTCTTGAATTATTTTATTCATTTTGGCTCACGGGCGAAGGACATGTTTCCTTGATGATTGGTTGGGAAGACATTGTTGGTAGTGCGTATAGATTATTGTTAAAAAGGATTAACTATGATAGAAGAATTAGGTGGTTGCATCTAGACTGTTCCCCGTGTACCTATTTTCTTTTGTTGATTATTAAAATAATCACATAGGCTAGCCAGTGATTGCCATATATCCTCATTGATGATGGACCTAAGGGTTAGTATTTCCAAATTTCAACTAGCTTATAGTCGATTATGGGTGACGTGGATTAATATGGATCACTCTTCACAATCTCGTGTGGGTCCCATCCTTCCTACTATTTTCCCAATAGGGAAGTGATTGTCTGCCATGTGGAATAATCCTGAGAACATGAGGGTTGTTAGGAAAAAAAGGGTCATCTTAGAAAGAAATATCTAAGAATAACAATGCCTTCAATGATTTTATTTCGTTCAAATTACCTCAAAGACACATACTACTATACTATAAAGTGGAAATTGGCACAATTGATTTCCCACATTGACCCTTCTAGGAAAAGAAGATGTAGACATTATTAGATTGAACACTATTCATAGATTTAAATTTTAAAATCAACCAACATGAAAGATAAACATAAATGAACACACAAATTTACGTGGGGAAAGCCCTTTTGGGTAAAAAACACCACACTCCAAATGATCGATCCATTATATTATTCAGCAACAAACAAAGTTACAATACAATCTTAGGCTCATAACCTATACAAGAGTTACATCTTGTTTTATCTAGAGAATACAAGAAACACCATTGATCGAAATCCCTACATTATTATAGTACCCTCACACAACACATAATGTAGGTTCATTTAATCTCACTAGTCCACTCACTCAGCCAACCTTTCAGCCAACACATCCTCATGACTTCTTAGGTTCACATTCTTCGTCATTATGTCTCACACTAATATTCTCCTTGTTACAATATTATCTACAACATATAGTTCGAACACTATATTTGCAACTTCCATGTTGAAATCCTTTTCTTTCCCCAAGCCATCGATCTATTTATTTCCTGTATACACGGTTTGTTCAATTTCCCTACATTCCAACCGTCAAAGAATAGTTTCAATATCAAAGAGGAAACTGCTCCATTCACTTGACAAAAATGATGTGAAGCAAGCAAGTCACCATTATTGGACTCAAGGGACCACTGAGAAGGGGGGGTGAATCAGTGTTCAACAAATCTTAACTTTATTAATATGAAACTCAATTATTCTGTCATTACATAAAAAGAAAGATCTAAGATTTCAAAGGAAACATTCATAACACCATGACACAAAGATTTTTGCATGGAAACCCTATTAGGGGAAAAACCATAGTGGAGATTAATCCACAATTTGAGTACTCAAATAAAGTCTTACAAAAGGGAATGCACTTGCTTTCAGGCACACTGCCTAGAGCTCAGTACCCAAAGGGAAGCCTCACTACCTTACCAAAGTTCATATTAAAACCATCTGAAGGATGAAATGAGATAGAAACATCAATTTAGGCTAGGTTACAGTTATGGTGAAGCTTATAGATTTGATTCTAGATCTTGTTTATAACTTTGTACTTCACTTTTCTCTGCTCTACTCTTTTCTACTCTTTGTCTCACACATAGATAAATTCACACTATTAATCTGCTGAATTATGTGCCATATTTGCGTTCACTATCTTCACATACTTCTCCACATATGACACACTCAAAAATGATAAAACCGATCTCATATTTATATCCGCTATCAAGGATTTGATCAACCTTATGTCGACTTCATAAAACATTTAATTCTTCTCAAATGTCGGCCAGATCGACCACTAATTCTTTTTGTGCATCCTCCAAAGTTAGTTAAGATAGAGAGAGGACCTAAACAAATATAATAGAACATGAAGACATTTGATTAATTACTCCTTATACATTTGTGATTGCTTTATTCGCCAAGTTGGCTTTCTAGCGTAGATAGTCAACAAATTAGTGCACCAGATCTCCTAGATCACGTAATAGAGACTATGTATTAGTATACTTCATAAATAAGCATAAAAAAAAATCAAAAAAAATTCCTCAAAGATCCACAACCCAAAATAATAGTCTGGTGGAGTATTCAGATCAACTTTTATGCCTATAACCAGATATCTTGTTCTTCACCCTATTCTACCAAAGTAAACTAAAACTATACTATAGATCATATGCCTAACTTAGGTTGAAAAGGTTTCCATGGTTGCCATAAATGACAACACTTACAAGCCATATGAAAAAAAATCTCCCCCTTTGGCATTGATGGCAACACTTAGTGAAAAATGATTGTGTTAGAATCATTATAAGTATGATGCCAAGCTTTTTTGCACTCTCTCCTCCTAAGATTTATAAAACATTTTTCAATGCATTCTCTCCCCCTTTGACATCAATGACAAGTAATAGAAACTATATGCAAAAAAGACAAAACACATGTTCAAATTTTTCAAAACTTCAAAATATATATGCCGATAATTCTCCCCCTTAGACCAAAACTTCAAAAAATTGAAAACAATTGACTGCTACTTTAGAAAATTATCTTATGATTTTTTTTCATTTCTGGAAGAAATTTCTTCCATGCATCTATTTTTATCCCAATGATAATGATCAAACTGTTGTTCTTGGATGTTTTTTTGACAATTTCAATTAAAGATTCTAGAATTGTAATTGCTTCTTCCAGTTTCTCACCTTTTGTTAATATCTCCACCATTTTCTCCAATCTTCATTCAGTTTGATCTTCACCTTCCAAAAAGTGTCAACAAGTGTGTTCTTGGTAAGTTGAATTTTGGTGTGTTTAGACTATAACTCTTGAGTCCTTCTCTTGATAGTGCCATCTTGATCCTGCAACATGTCAAAGATTTTACTAATGCCATTCAACTCTATTTCAATCTGTTCCAATTTCTCTTTGTAATTACTAACTACATGGGGCCAATAGATGCAATAGTTGTAGATGTTGTTGGCTGAATTTATGCATTGCCTCAATTCATTCATTTTCTTCTTTATTTTGGTGAGTGATATTCTAAACTGTTCTTTTAGGTGAGAAATGACTTCACCTTCTTCTTTGTCTTTAGATTTCATTGATTCTTTACTACATTCAATCATCTCCTTAGGTAGAATGTTTTG
This sequence comes from Sequoiadendron giganteum, assembly GCA_007115665.2. NCBI lineage: Eukaryota > Viridiplantae > Streptophyta > Pinopsida > Cupressales > Cupressaceae > Sequoiadendron > Sequoiadendron giganteum. Next base: position 527,269,782 of record CM021101.1, read on the forward strand.
CAAGCTTTCCAATTTGATCTTACAATGCTCAACATGAGCATTTAATACACTCAAAATCATGCCTTGATCATATTATGGTCTAATAGACCATAACCTAGCAATCTTCTACATTCCACCTTCTTCTTGAATAAGCTCCTACAACATTTGCTTTGTCATATCATCTTCTTCCTCACTGGATTTTTTTGGTTCTGATTCATTTTTTTGTGGGTCCTCTATTTCTTCATTATATTCTTCATCTGGAATATCCACAATCTCCTTTTCTTTACCTTTTCCCTCAATTTCGATAACTTTGCATTCCAGAGGGTTGTATTCAACAAATTATTTTTCTCTTTTCTACCTTTTATCCATGCCACCGAGAGAGGAACCAACTTCCATTGTTCTTACCAGAGGGTAAACATTGATTGAACCACACTTTCCAACCAAATTCTTAAATAAATTTTCAAATTCTATATCCTAATCAGCCAAGCTTCTAGAATATGAGTATATTTTTCTACAAACCGGTTTATTTGTTTTCCACACCACAGTGTCGATCTTTGGCAAAAAATTCAAAAAATACATTACTAAGCATATAATGAGAGTACCGAACCTAAAAGGGTGGCCTGTTTCTTTTGTCAGTTGTGCATTCCCCATCATCTGATTCTTTATCAGCCCACACAGATCAAATTATTGACCTTCGATTATCATCTTATGAGAAATATAAACATCGCTAACTGAGGTTGCTCCTTCTCAGTTTCTGGAAAAGAATTTATATGAAATTCCATGTGGAATGTATTTTGTAATGATATTCTTGATTTTTGCAATTATCAGTGCCCTCTGATCATTGATTGTTATGGTTAGGGTTTCAAATTCCTTGTTCCAGATGGATTTCTTCCTTGGTACATCTCTAACTTTGCATAATCCAGTTGAATTCTCAATTATCTCCTTTGAAATGGTGGAAGGTTTGTCCAAAGCTAAAGTATCACCACGTAATCTTCTCAAGATGAATTTGAAAAATTCCACATCCTCAAAGTACAAAAAATCATTCCAAATATCCAAATTTATGTGTTTGGCTTCACTCAATTGCTTCAATTCGTTGGGTAATAAAAAATTCCTCATGGACCTAATTTTTTCGTTGTTGTATTCATCCAAAATGATTTTCCTCTTGATTTTTTCTAGTTTATTTTGCACTTAGGTTTAGCAAATGCACACCGGATTATATGAAAAATTTGAAGACAGCTGAAATACCTGATAGATTTCAAGTTTCAATGGCGAATCAATTTCTCTACTTCAAAATTCTTCTAGCGAGTTCTCTCCTTCTTCACTTCTTCGATGAAAAGTAAAAAATGATGATTCCAACTTGAATTTTATAGTTCATATAAGCCAAATAAATGTATTTTCCCTAAGTTCTCTAGGTGCTCTATTTTCTTAGACAGCGAGAGAAAAATTCTCTTGTGGACCTATGAATTCTTTGAATTTCCTTGTGAAAGTTCTCCAAAAGCCTCTACACATCATCAATACAACTTTTTGACTATTCTTCGCTTTTTGGTAGTATCCAGAGATAGGTGAAGAAAGATTTTATTTGGAAAACTCCCCGTAGGCTACTAGCTTGAAATCAATTACCAGAAGAATTACGAGAAGCAGGTTCCAGTGTAGAACCATTTTCAGCATCAAAATCATTCTTCCTTACCCATGTCTTTTTTATTTCATCTCTTATCTCATCTGTAGTCACCTTTCCTTTTTCTTTGTCATTTCCTCATATATTTCTGCCTCTGTATACTGGACCTATTCTATCCATAGTTTTGTCTCTGCAAAATCTTGCAATGTGACCATATCTATTACAATTATATTGCATAGTCCTTCCTTGTCCAAGCCCATCATTCCATTGATTTCTTCTTGATCTGCATTGGTTAGCAATATGTCCAAATTTTCCACATGTGTAACATTCAACATTCTTTCTATTGATAGAGTTGACATATTTTTGCATTCATTTGATTTATGACCAAAATTATTGCATTTGAAACACTGACCAAAAAATGACGAATCTCTTGATTTCATATAAATTCTACACTGAGTAGCTATATGGAAAAATTTATTGCAAGAAAAACAATACCCATTAAATTTTTGAGCATTAGGTTGTCTTATCGGATACCTTCCAGCTTTGTTCATCAAGTTTCCTTGTCTGAAATTCTTCTGTCCATGTCTGGAACTTTCTCCTTTTTCATATCCAAGACCTCTTTTATCATTTCCACTCTTCTATCCTTGAGTTAGCTCATCAAGCTTCACTGAACTAATTTTAAACATTTATTTATAAATTCATTTGCATTGATAAGACCATTTTTGAGGATAACAATCTGCTTACCAAGTTCTTCTTCATTGTTTCTTGATTGTTACAATTCATTTTCTATCTGAGTGAATTCTTTATTTATTCTTCTATGTTCATCAAATTTATTCTTTAAGGACTGAGCTAGATTCTCTTTGTTCTTCTTCCTTACTTCAATCTCTTTAGTCAAATCCATCATCATAGATTTCATCTCATTATTTAGGGTAGCATTTTCTTTGGAAATATTTTCACATTCTTTAGTTATTTCCTTCAAGGTCTGATTTAGGTGAGCATCATCCATGTTTTCACTCTCTTGTTTCTTGATCTAATCATAGAGATCCTTCATTTTCTTATTGAATTTGATAATTTGATCCTTTAATGATTTAATGAATTTCTTAACATCTCTAAGATTTTTGTTCAATTCTTGTACTTCTTTAGATTGAACAAGGTCATCAAGTGCCACCAAAAGTTGTTTCTAAAGACTACTAGAGTCCATCACATTCCAAGATCCACCTCAAGATGCTAAAATTCATCCAAGGAACTAGATGCTTTGATACCAATTATTGGACTCAAGGGAACATTGAGAGGTGGGGGGGGTGAAACAGTGTTCATCAAATCTTAACCTTATTAATCTGAAACTCAATTATTCTATCATTACATAAAAAGAAAGATGCAATCATTCAAAGGAAACATTCATAACAAAATGAAACAAATATTTTTGTGTGGAAACCTTGTTAGGGGAAAACCATGGTGGAGGTTAATCCACAATTTGAGTACTCAAATATTTTTTTACAAAAGGGAATGCACTTGCATTCAAGCACACAACCTAGAGCTCACTACTCAAAGGGAAGGCTCACTGCCTTAAAAAAGTTTAGATTAAAACCATCTAAAGGATGAACTAAGATAGTAGAATCTATTCATGCTAGGTTACAATTTCGATGAAGCTGATAGATTTGATTTTGGATATGATTTCTAACTCTATAGTTCGCTCTACTCTGCTTCGCTATTTTTTGCTCTTCGTATCATACATAGAAAAATTCACACTATTACTCTGCTAAATTATGAACCATATTCATATTCGCTATCTTCACATACTTCTCCACATATGAAACACACAAAAATGATAAAACTGGTCTCGTTTTTATATCCATTGTCAAGGACTTGATCATTCTTATGTCAATTCATAAAACATTTAATTCTTCTCAAATGTCAACCAGATTGACGACTAATTCTTTATGCGCATCCTCCAAAGTTTGTTAAGACAAAGAGAGGACCTAAACAAACATAATAGAGCATGAAGAAATTTTATTAATTACTCCTTATACATCCACAATTTCTATATTTTCCAGGTTGGCCTTCTAGCACATCTAGTCAAAAATATAGTGCATTAGATCTCCTAGATCCTATACTAGAGACTGCGTATCAATATACTTCACAAAAAGGCATAAAAAAAAATTAAAAAAAGTCCTCAAAAATCCACAACCCAAAATAATAATTTGATGGAGTATTCAGATCAACTTTTATGCCTATAACCGGATGTCATGTTCTTCAGCCTATTCTGCTAGAGTAAACCAAAACTGTACTATTGATCAGATGACTGACTTAAGTTACCAAGGTTGCCATGGTTTCCATCAATGAAAAAAATTACAAGCCATATTCCAAAAACCGCTCCATCGTTCAACTCAACAGTTCACAATGGTCAACCTTCATTCATTATCATGTTCATCGGAAAGACAAACACTATCAGTGACAAACTAGAAAGTCCAGCCGACAGATCAAGTTTCCCCGATGTCCCAAGAGAACCATCATGACCATGAACTTTGATAAGAGTCACACCAAAGACCAACTGGAATAGACCATCGGAAAGAACAACACTATCATAAAAGAATTAGAATGTTCCACTGAGATCCCAAGTCATCCTGATGACCTTCAGCTCACTGTAGTTTGGAACTTTTCATCAACAAGACTCATACCAATCTCAATCCATCAGTCGAACTTTAACCATGGAACCAGGATCTCAAAGTTGGGTTGAATTCATACTTTGTACCGATGAAGAACCATCACCAAGACTTACACTGCCCATATCCCATCAGTTGAACTTCTACTATCGGTCCAAAATTCCCAGGTCTAACCAAAGACCAAAGTTAGCCCAACCACCTGTTCATCAACAAGACTCATACTAATGAAGTACATTGGCATGAACAATTCCATCAGACCAATCCTAAAACCTCATCTCGATGTACCATATCAAACTGACCAAACACCTTAAGCCAGACTCACATTAAACAAATCATATTGACCAAAGATCCATTATTGGTAAGATGCATTCTAAAGTCTCATGTCAACCTGACCATCTGTTCATTGGTAAGACTTACATCGATCAAACCTATCGAGTAAACTAACATAGTCGGTTCAACATTCGCAGGTCTATCCAAAGATAAATGTCATCCTGACACAGTTCACTTCAGTAGGAGTCTTCCCAATAGAACTCTTCAGCTAGACTACAAGCATCAAAGTGGAATTTACAAGTAATCTCGATGACCAATTTCACCTTGAGGGTATGTGTAGGATCATCAAGGAAAAAACAGGCCCTTAAGTGGCAATAAAAAGATAGAAAATCAGAGTTAGACAACTTGACGTAAAAATTTGAATAAGTTATCTATATTATTTCAAAAAAATGTTAAAATATAATCTGTAGGAAATTGAATGTAGTTTCTAAACTACTAGACCTTTATTTAAAAAAATAAAATCTATTTGGTGAAAATTTGAAATTTCAATGCATTAGTATTTAAATTTCACGGTAAAACTAAGAAGTAGGTGTCTGTCTGACCACCCTAACCACAATAAAATGATAATATTTTTTGATAAGCTTTTAGATATAAGTAGAGGACTCATGTCTCGATGTGATCCATATTTTTTTATAATTTTTTTCCAAGTAAATAATTAATTATGAGTTTCTTATTACAACTTTAAAAAAATATAAAAGCTCATTTGTCTAACCACCTTAACTTGGTCAAATATTCATGAAATTCATTCTTTTTTTAATCCTATAGTATGTGAATCATAGAATATGACGCATGTTTCAGATTCAAAAAATGTGATACCGTTTGAAAGCTATAGATGTTTTTCCATCAGCCTATCAATTAGGACTTTATTCTCAATTCTAATAGAAAATGAATAATAATTATTTATTAAATTCAAAGTAAAGCATAATTTATATTGGTGGAAAGCTAAGAATCTCCTCTAAAAATCCTTTTCGTTTCATCAATTTTGGGTAAAAAAGAAGTCATCAGCCACATGGGCCATCATATGGCTTACATATTGCCACTTTTTGGCCCATCATGATCCTGCACATACCCTTGATCCAAACATCAACCAGAGTCATAATGAAACTCATCCAGGCTACTTCACATAAATTCCTTAGATTGGCAAGAGTCTCACTAACAAACCTCATGGACCAGATAACTATTGTCGATATGAAACAGGGAACTCACATCAATAGTTCAAGTCACTCTGATAGTTCTTTTCAGAAAGACTAATCAAATGTCACACCGATCTAAACACTTCAAGCCTTCATGACTAAATAACTCATCGACAAGATATCTTAGGTGTCTCACAAATTTTCTCTTATAGGAGGTTCAGGCCAACAAGATTGAGGCACATGTTTCCATCAATCTTCCACTTGACAAAGATCTTACTAACCACTCCAAAGTACCAGCAACAAACCATACAAAATTAAAAACAACATCAGCTTCTAAGGCCCAAAGCAGATCACAACTATGAAAACATTCTGTAGAAACAAGATAGAATATGAGCTAGAACAATACCAATAAACATGGCTCCTTTGATCCAACTGATCAACCCATGCAACTAAAAATAGCACCCACAACTTATGCTATTCCATGCAATATCACATACCTTATTAGTAAAATCATGCTAGTAGCACAACCAGCCCATCAACCATAGATATAAGCACCATGTGGGTATGTGAAGGATCATGATGGGCCAAAAAGTGTTGATATGTAAGTGATATGATGGCCCATGTGGCTGACGACTTTTTTTTACCCAAAATTGATGAAATGAAAAGGGTTTTGAAAGGAGATTCTCAGATTTCCACCAATATAAATTATTTTTTACTTTGAATTTAATCAATAATTATTATTTATTTTTTATTTGAATTACAACTAAAGTCTTGATTGATAGCTTGATTGATAGGCTGATTGAAAAACATCTATAACTTTCAAACGGTATCACATTTTTTGAATCCGAAACATGTGTCACATTCTATGCTTTGCATACTATAGGATTAAAAAAAAAATTGAATTTGATGAAGTTTTGATTAAGTTAAGGTGGCCAAATATATGAGTTTTTATATTTTTTTAAAGTTGTAATAAAAAATCATAATTAATTATTTACTTGGAAAAAAATTACAAAAAATATGCATCACATCGGGACATGATTCCTCTACTTATATCTAAAATATTATAATTTTTTTTATCATTTTATTGTGGTTATGGTGGTCAGACATACACCTACTTCTTATTTTTTCCCTAAAAGGGTATATGCAGGATCATCATGGAAAAAACAACACCTTAAGTGGGAAAAAAATCAGAAAAACCAAAGTTAGGCAAATTGACATAAAAAAATTGAATAAGATATCTATATTATTTCAAAAATATGTAAGAATAAAATTTGTAGAAAATTGAATCTAGTTTCTAAATTACTAGGTTTATTTTAAAAAATAGAATCTATTTGGTGAAAATTTGAAATTTCAATATAGTAGTACTTAAATTTCAGGGAAAAAATAAGAAGTAGGTGTCTGTTTGACAACCCTAACCACATTAAAATGATAATATTTTTTTATAATATTTTAGCTATAAGTAGAGGATTCATGTACCAATGTGATGCATATTTTTTTGTAATTTTTTTCCAAGTAAATAATTAATTATAATTTTTTTATGACAACTTTTAAAAAATATAAAGACTCATATGTCTGACCACCTTAACTTGGTCAAAACTTCATGAAATTTATTTTTTTCTTTTTTAATCTTATAGTATGTAAAGCATAGAATGTGATGCATGTTTTGGATTCAAAAAATATGATACGGTTTGAAAGCTATAGATTTTTTTCAATCAACCTATAAATCAAGAATTTAGTCGTAATTCAATAGAAAATGAATAATAATTATTTATTAAATTCAAAGTAAAGCATAATTTATATTGGTGGAAAGCTGACAATATCCTTTAAAACCCCTTTTCATTTCATCAATTTTGGGTAAAAAAAAAATTGTCAACCACATACCCATCATATTGCCACTTTTTGGCCCCTCATGATCCTGTACATACCCAAAATTTAAGTACTACTGCATTGAAATTTCAAATTTTCACCAAAAATATTTAAAAAAAAAAACCTAGTAGTTTAGAAACTACCTTCAATTTTCTATAGATTCTATTCTTACATATTTTTGAAATAATATAGATAACTTATTCAAATTTTCACATCAAGTTGCCTAATTGTAATTTTTTAAAATTTCATCACCACTTAAGTGCCTATTTTTTCCATGATGATCCTACACATATCCATGTACAAACCAATTGAAGAAAACTAAACACATCTAGGTACTCCCACTACATGGGTAATGCCAAATCTAAAAGATGAAAGGCATAAAAATTCTACCAATAACAACACATAGAAAGTGTAACCATGTAGTACTAGGGAAATATCAACAATGATATGCATAACCTACAACCAACCTCTACAAGAATCATTTCTCCCAATAGTCTTCCAAAGCTCTTCCAAATTCTTTGAAACCCAACATAGGAAAGAGATAAAGAACCTCCAAGTTACCACTCAAAAACTTGAGTGAAAAAAAGCTCCGACCAAATCTCAAACCAATGTAAAATGAAATCAAACATCCAGAAAGACAACCAAGACCAAAGAGATAAAAATTTTACAACATATACCTATAGAACATCCTCGTACATACACCTCTAAAATCCAACCGTGTCAAGTATGATCTCCTTCACATCCCAAAGGAAAATCCATAATAACACCCAACCATTCAATCACCAAGATCAAACTTAACATATGTATCAGGTAACCAATCATGGATTTAAGCCTCTCAAAGAAGATCAAACTACTTCATTTCCCATTTCAATAAATCAGCCCATAAAGCATCTCCTACTAGTTCTCATAAAAAATATGATATAACACAAAAGCTCAAGGAGATTAACCATATTTTCCATCTTCCAGTATGAATCCTCCGGAACCATTAAAAAACAATTCAAGATCCATAACATGAAAGAAAACATCAAACACATTTGAAAGATACAATGGGAAAATCCCTCTCAAATAGACTTTATTGCCAAGAAGACCAAGAATGGGAAAATAAAATGCTCCTCCAAGATATAGAAGCCACCATGACTCATCCAAGAGAAATATCCTCATTGGTCTCTATTGAACTCACGCTCAACCAAGGTGTAGGCTACATAGACTTTCTATTGAAATAAACACCTTTCTCATCTCAAGAGAATTACAGGGTCACCTTATTCTCCATGTATCTATGAACACCGACAACCAATCATCTCATGGTAAACTCCAATTTGCATTATTGCACTTAACATGAAATTCTCAAGCACACGACCAATGTACCTAAAACATAGAGAAACTCCAGACCACTATCAAAGCTCCAAACATCTATAAAAGGAACTTATCATGACACCATGATCTACACATCCCCCTTAGGAGATACCACTTTCCAAGTGACTTCACCATGGTCTCAAGAGAAATGACTCATGTCAAAATTCTAATGGACAAGAAAGAGTATAACATGACATCAAGCAAACAAAATCCAAAACAACATCACCTGTCAAGAACCACCACTAGCTCAGCCAAAGAATCCAAACATCCTCCATTGTTCCAATATGTTGCACATCCTCAAATAGTGTCCATGCAAATGTTAAAGAACCCTTCTGCAGCAATATGATCTAAGAGTCCCACCTAGTAACATCTGCAACAATAAAGAAGATCATTCACCACCAAGTGATGACAGTCACTGCTAAATCTCCCACTAAACTGTGACATCCAAGCTTTCCAATCATCATGATCAAACATCCATTGATCTGAAAAACCTCCAGGTACAATTGACAACATGTCCACCTGACAACAATGCCAAGCAATACCAAGATCTCCAAACCACACAGACCACACCATCACTATCAAAATTTTACACTATAATGTGTATCAATCTCTCCATGATATCATGATACACATGCTACAATTCACCATAATCAACTATTCAGGTATTCAATGTCATCCTTCCTCTCATCTAGAAGCAACCATGTTGATGCACAAGTGACTGCAGACAAGGCCAACAATTTGCACCAACACTAAAGAAACCTCGTGGATGTAGAAAATCCACTTCTGAGTTATCTCACTATAGCCAATGGGTAGCTAATCCACAAACCACATAACTTGAAGATCAATCAAAACAAAAGTGCAAACCCATCATCACAATGGAAACTACAAAATTGAGATCTCAAAGAGAATAACAATGTAGACAATTTGACTCAAACACCAAATCACAACCAAATCCAACTTTCCAATCATGTCCACAACTAGAGAACCATAGTCTAGGAAAAAAACAAGCAAAACTTACATGTATAACTTCAACTATCTCATCCAACAATGGCCCAAAAACCTAGGTTCTAGAAAATAGTTTTTAACAATAGAAACCACAAGTTTTTTCTTGACCATGCAAAAAATATGTGTTTATAAAACACCTATGCACATTCATATCCACTGCACATCTGGAAAACTTAAGATTCTACACACAATCATCATGGTTAACTAGATTAATGAACTAACATGAATATGCATCATAAATGTTTTAGGAAAACCTATGAAAAACCTTGAGAACCCAAGAACATGAATATGAGCCATGCAACTACAAGGAACAAGTAAAATAGGAACTCTAGGCCGATTCCAAACCAATTCCATAACCACAAGCATGCACATTCATTCAAGAGAGCCAGACTATTCAAAAAAATTCAGACCACCCAGAGATCAATCTTCATAGCCTTTATGCAATCAGGGTAACAAAGAAGAATGCATTCAATGCCAAGTCAAAGCACCCAATAGAAGAACAATACTCCATGGCTAAATAACAACCCAAGAATCTCCATACCATTAGGGAGCCTCTCACACTAACACCCAATATGAACCACACTCTACTACAACACAACCATAAGCATAAACTCACACCCCTTACATCAGGATCATTTGCTGCCAACCAAAAGCCTCTGGCCACATCATTACAATATGATCAACTCGAATTTCTCCATATTCAATGTCTTTCTTGTTGTGTGTTGTCTCAAAAGAGAAATAAATTTTACTCACTAAAGGATCAATCATTAGTCAATTCCTCCAGAATTCTTCAAGCCTGACAGACTAAGAAATGTTCACAAGAGAAATACCTAGATCCAACAACCAAAAAAGGCTCTGATACCACTTGTTAGAAAAAAATGGATCATCTCGAAAAGAAATAACTAAGAAAAATAGTGTCTTAAGTGATTTTATTTCCTTCAAATTACCTCAAAGACACATACTACTATGCCATAAAGTAGCAACTCACATAGTTGATTTCCCACATTGACCCTTTTGAGAAAAGTACATGCATACATTACCAGATTCAACACTATGAAAAAATTCAAATTACAGAATAACCACCATGAAAGACAGACATAAATGAACACACATATTTACATTGGGATAATCCTTTTAGGTAAAAAACCCACACTCCAAAAGATCGAGCCATTGTATTATTCAGCAACAAACAAAGTTACAATACAATCTTAGGCTTATAGCCTTTACAGGAGTCACATCTTGTTTCATCTGGAGAATACATGCAACACCATTGATTAGAAACCTTGCATTGTTATAATACCCCCACACAACACATAATGAAAATTCATTTTATCTCACCAGTCCACTCACTCAACCAACCTTTCAGACAACATAGCCTCACAGCCTCTTAAGTTCACATTCTTCTTCATTCTATCTCACACCAACATTATCCTTGTTACAATTCTATGTATAACATACAGTTCAAACACTCTATTTGAAAATTCCATGTCGAACACCTTTTCTTTCCCCAAGCAATCAATGTTTTCATTTCCTATACACACGGTTTGTTCAGTTTCCCTGTAGTCTAGTCATCAAACATTAGTTTCCATATCAAAGAGGCATCTGATCCATTCAATTCACAACAATGATGTGAAGTGAGAAATTCATCGATCCATCGTACAACTTAGCAGTCTATGATGGTCAACCTTCATTAATTATCACGTCCATCGACAAGATAGACACTATCAGTGATAGACTAAAAAGTCCAACCGATAGATCAAGTTTCCTCGATGTCCCAAGAGAACCATCACGACCAAAAAATTCACCAAGAGTCACACCGAAGATCAAATGGAACAGACCATTGGAAAGAAAAAAACTATCAAAAAATAATGAGAAAGTTCCCCTGAGATCCCAAGTCATCCCGATGACCTTCAACTCACTATAGTTCAAAACCTTTCATCGACAAGACTCACACTGATCCCAATCCATTGGTCAAACTTTAACCATCGGAAAAGGATCTCAAAGTTGGGCCAAAGTCATGCTTCATACCAATGAAGAACCATCAACAAGACTTACACTGACCATATCCCATCGATCGAACTTCTACTATAGGTCCAAACTTCCTAGGTCTAACCAAATACCAAAGCTATCCTGACCACCTATTCATCGGCAAGACTCATACCGGTGAAGTACATCAGCATGACCAACACCATCAAACCAATCCTTAGAACTCATCCTGATGGATCATGTCACACCGAACAAGAACCTTCATCCAAAATCACATCGAACAAATCATATCGGCTAGAGATCCACTATTGGTAAGATGTATTCTGAAGTCTTATGTCAGCCTGACCATTTTTCATAAGAGAAACATAAACTGATCAGACCTATCAACCATACTAACATAGTCGGTTCAAAATTTGTAGGTCTATCCGAAGACCAATGCCATCCTAACATAGTTCATTTCGATAGGAGTCTTCTCGACAGAACTCTTCAGCTAGACCACAAGCACTGAAGTGACATTCACAAATCATCCGAATGAAAAATATCATCTTGATCCGAACAGTAGCAAGAATCATACTGAGACTCATCCAGGCTACTTCGCATACATTCCTCAGATCATCAAGATTCTCATCGACAAACCTCATCAACTAGATAACTACTGTTGATATGAAACAAGGAACTCATGCCAATAGTTCAAGTCACTCTAATAGTTCTCTTCGGAAAGACTAATAACGTCACACGAATATGAACACTTCAATCCTTCAGGACTAAACAAATCATCGGTAGGATATCTTAGGTGTCTCACTGATTTTCTCTTACAAGAAGTTCAAGTCAACAATATTGAGGCACATGTTTCCAACAATGACATGGGTATGTGAGCGAATTTTTAATTAAAATCTCAATAATGGGCATGGGGGGTAACATGTGTGTTGCCAATGTGCATATATTACACTTACTTAAAAGATATTTTAATCTGAGTCGTAGATGTGTGAAAATAAGGGTGTTTTTCATTAAGGAGTGTGTATGATGAGGTTGTGGGATCCAATCTCAACCACTTCCCTTCTCCTCATTGATAAAAGTTACACATGAGTTATGGCTCACAAGGGTAAGGGAAAAAAACATGTGGATTATACAGTTGAAAAGACAAAGAGATGGTGTGCCCAACACATTACAAAAAAGTGTCTCCATGTGGCCTCCTATAATTTGATAAGTATTGCGGCTATGTACAGTTAGATCTTTCATTTAATAAGCTGATCAAATATGGATTGTGGATGAATTAATTCTCCAAAAGAATCAACAGTTGGTATTCAAAACTTAGTTGAAGAGAAACAAGTCATTCTAGTTCATGCGAGTGAGCTTTAATAACTGAAAGGACATTGAACTACTGAAGTAAGGAATTGCATTTTATTAAGGTTTTTCTGAAAGGAATTATTCAACATTACAATCATACTCAATACAATCAAGGATCTCATGATGTGGTTTCTCAACAATTTCTCGCGTCGATACCAGGGTTGTCAACCTTTGAAAAAATAGTAAGTCAATTATTGCCTTTATTCTAGCATTATTGATAAGTTGAAAATTGCTCAAGCTTAAGTCTATTAGGGTTTTCTTGGTTCAAAATTTTAAGGTTTCATGTTCATAAAGAAAAAGGGACACTATTAATTCTAGATTTTTATAATCTATACCAAAACACCACAGAAGTCATAAGTCTTGTTCAGTTCAACCAAAAACCCTACCTTATTGTATGTCCTATATTATGGATCCCAAAGAGAAAGTGTCTTCATCTAAGGGGCAAGCTTTTGTTCCCAAAAGACCTTTAAACAAAGACCTTATGGATCAATTACCACCATCCACTAGTGACAAACCTAAAAACCAATTGATTCCCAAAGGTCCTCAAATAGAAAAAGGTCTATTTGATAGAAGAGGTTCTATCAAAGATGCTAAATTGCCTTATACTAGATGGGAATTATTTTATGGGTGGTTCAAGAACAAACTTATGAGTGTCCTAGTAGGAAACCCTTGGAATTGTGATCTAGGAAATTTAGTTATGCCAAATGTGTATATGGATGTTGAATTACTAAAGGAAATAGCTACTAACTATGACCTAATCACGAGAAACATCAAAACATATGATGGAAAAGAAATGGTTAAAATTACTAAGGAGAAATTGGGTCTCATTTTCAATCTTACTGAATGGAATGATGAAACACATAAAATAAATGATGATGCTCTAAGGCAAGAGTGTGAAAATACCAAGATTTCATTCAGAGTCCACATCTCACCAAGATTTTGAGAAAAAATTGCAGGACGGAAGATTGTGATAGGATCACATGATAAGGAACCCTTCCATGTTAACTACTTTGTTCTATATTTCAAAAGGACCTTCTATTCGATTTACTAAATAATTAGTTATGATCCTATCTCTGGAATGTGGATGGTTTGGGTGTATATGGCTGCCCATATCCAACATCCCCAGTATTGTGTAGTATATGATTATATAGGTTTTATTTCCGAAAAAATGCTTGAAGAAATAGTAAGATTAAAGAAAGGTGAATCTGGGGTAAGATGCAGGTGGTATTCATTTCTAGTTCATATGTTTTTATACAAAGGTGCGATTTTATTTGGACAAAATATTGACTTGGAAAGAAAAGCGGGTGACTTGGATGTGTCCCTGCAATGCTGGAACACGGTCTTGGATAAAGATGATAGGACATATGATTATGCCACATTCAATAGTTTTTTTTCTTCTGAACTATAGAAAGCTTTGATTGTGAAGTTACCCATAGTTTCTATTGCTCTGCATGACTTTTTGAGACCAAAATAAAGAAGGCTTGAGATAGGCATTGATCATAATTGGGGAGTTGTCATCTCACTCCTTGATTACACTATCTTGAGAGTTTATGGTTCTAAATTAGCACCTCACTTGTTTCCAAGGTTTGGGCCAGAAATAATTGGTTTCCTTGAATTTATGTGGCAATTAGGAAATGTTAAGAATGAGCATTTGTTGAATCAAGGAAAAGGAACTTTCTTTCCCTATTTACATGTGTTTTTGATTTTGTAATGACCAAGGGAGGTTGGAATAACATCCTTGAGGTGCTCAAAATATACCATATGTAGAGGACAATTGAAAAGGTCAGGTATGATCCTAGAGGTTTCATGGCTTGGTTGAATGAGAGGAATAAGAGTTACAAATATGTCCACATTTTCCAATACCCAGAGGAAGTGATAAGAAATATATCAGACACCTTAGAATAGGAAAAGAGATTAACTAGGTGGATTGCATTCAATAAAATCCAGAGGAAAATAAAGAAAGAAGAGCTTGATTCTAGGATTCTCCCAAAGGTAGAGGATATAATACAAAATGTGGAGCATGTAAGGGTATGTGCAAGATCATCATGGAAAAAATACGCCCTTAAGTAGCAATGAAAATTCAAAAAATTAGAGTTAGGCAACTTGGTTTAAAATTTGAATAAGTTATCTATATTATTTCAAAAATATGTAAGAATAGAATTTATCAAAAATTGAATATAGTCTCTAAACTACTAGGTTTATATTTTAAAAATATCTATTTGGTGAAAATTTGAAATTTCAATGCAATAGTACCTAAATTTCAAGTAAAAAATAAGAATTAGGTGTCTGTCTGACCATAGTAACCATAATAAAATGATAATATTTTTTTATAATATTTTAGTTATAAGTATAAGATTCATGTTCCAATGTGATGCATATTTGTTTGTAATTTTTTTCCAAGTAAATAATTAATTATGAATTTTTTATTACAACTTTTAAAAAATATAAAAACTCATATGTCTGACCACCTTAACTTGGTCAAAACTTCATGAAATTCAATTATTTTTTAATCCTATAGTATGCAAAGCATAGAATGTAACACATGTTTCATATTCAAAAAATGTGATACTATTTGAAAGCTATAGATGTTTTTCAATAAGTTTATCAATCAAGACTTTAGTCGTAATTCAAATAGAAAATGATTACTAATTATTTATAAAATTCAATGTAAAGCATAATTTATATTGGTGGAAATTTGAGAATCTCCTTTAAAAACCCTTTTCGTTTCATCAATTTTGGGTAAAAAGAAGATATTAGCCACATGGGCCATCATATCACTTACATATTGCCACTTTTTGGCCCATCATGACCATGCACATACCTATAACAAGGAAATTTGATTCAATAGTAGGCCATCTTGAGACTAAAGGGGTAGTTAGTAAGGATAAAGGGAAATCTCTAATTGTAGAAGAACAAAGTGGGGAAATATCCCTCCTATAGGAAGAGAGTCCACATCACAAACCCTTGAGGAACCAAAAACAAAGTTTTTTATAAGAAGAAAGAATTTAAGACAAACAAATCTGATGACCCCTATGACCCCACTCAGCCAAAGGAATACAAAACTCCTTCTCCTATGTCACAAGCACCACCCCCATCTCTACCAAGGATGACAAAGCCCAAAATTGTGGATGTTAATACTCCACCACATAGTGAAATGCTATCGAGTAAGCCACCATTGAAAAAACATAAGATTGTGGCCACTAGTTTGGTGTATTATGATGATTATATTTGGGTGTCAAAACAAGAAATATAGGAGGTATTTCCTGCTATATTTATAGTAAGAGAAACAAGTCAATTAGGAAAAATATTGAGTAATGTTGATCTTAGAAGAATCAATGGAAGTGATGATATGCAGGTTGAGGCATGTACTAAATTTTTGGATGATGACTCTTTTGTAAAGTCTCAAGCTTTTATGGAGTTTTCCTATAGGGCTAAAAGAGATGAGTGTGTAAAATGTCTGGTTGTAGAGAAGAGCCTTCATCCAAAAATGTTTGATGCTATCATTCAAAAGAAGGTGTTAAATGAGATGAGAGCCAGATTCCAAAGCATGACTACAAAGGAAGGTAGGGAATTTGTAAGGACTAGTGGTATCTTGTTGCTACCAAAGTGGGATTTAGCTTTAGCTATAGCCTTTGACACAATCAAGAAGTGTGAAAAAACCCTTTATGATACATAAGAGGAAGTTGCACTTGCACTATAGGGGTCTACTTTTAGTGAGGAATGGGAAGCCTTAGCTATATGGTCCTTAACTCCAAGCACAAAAAATCTAGACATTGCTGAGCCTTAACCTGATTACAGTGGATTCCTAATAATAAAAAGAGTATCAAAAACATTAGCCTTCAAAGCTGAAAATTTGTCAGTTCATGTTGCGTAGTTCATAGGGGAAACTTTGAAGTCTGTGACTACTAAAAAGAATAAACTTAGAATAGAATTGAATATTTTTTTAGTTAAGTATAGAGATATTGAGAGAAATAATATGAAATTACATACAAAGATAGCATTATTAGAGGATGTGTTACAAAATTTACAACCTGGAAAGCTCAAGAAAGATGATGTTGACTCTCCCACTATTGCACAAGAAAGTGTATCTCCTGAGTTTTCTACTAATGTAAGTTCTTTGGGAAATTGTGCCATATAATATGGGAAGTGCACCCATTTCAATAGTAGAAACCAAAATATTAAAAGGTCCAAGGATGGAAGGGGAGATTAATAGGTTAAGAATTGCTTAGATAGTTAAATGAATACAAAGAAAAATGTAAAAGTCATGATGAAGAGAATTCTAAGAGAACTATGAGGATTGTCACCTCAGTACTAAAATATTTAAATAGAAGAGTGAACAAAAAATTGAATAGTATTGACTACAGTTATTCATCCATGGTTGATGTTATCAAATTTTTTGATATTGACAGAGAAAGAGCCATTCCACTCCTGTAAGTATGGATCCCTAGGAAATAGGACTTGATATTAATATGAATTGGGGTTAAGAAGGACCCGAATCCACCTGAGAATATTAAGCCTATTGTGGTTCTTGTGAATAATAATGAGGGATACATAGTTGAAACATTAGAGAATAGAATAAAGGAATTGGTAAAATCCTTCCAATAATTGCATCATGACCTTCTCCCATCTATTTCAAGGGATGATGGTTGGATCAAGACTTTATAGGAATGGAGAAATGAATTAAATAATGTTATTTCAGATCAAGCTATAAATTTTATTCAAAAGTTTGATATGGGGACATTAACAATGAATATGGATATGTTAGTCCATACTAAAACTATCCTGCTAGAGTTTGATAAGGAGGCAAACCATATAGTCACCAATTATGCACCTTATGGATAGAGGGTTGATGAAGTAATGAATTTTGATTGGCCTGAGAGTTCCTAGCATGGAAAGATGGATACTTGGATGGAGTGGAGGTCTAGCACTAAGGGTGGTGGCCTAGTGATTTGAAATTTTAAAGTTTACAACCCTGATGAGTAACAGATAGATGGGAATGCACTACATAGCCTAGATTTAGTACAAATTAGGTTTTTGTTAAAGTATGGAAAATATAGTGCATCTTATTGAAATTTGAAGTGATTACAAGGTTGCAGATGTGGTTTTATTTTTTTATTTTCTATTTTATTCATTCTTTTCCTTTTTTTCACTTTGTGTGTGTGGGTAGATGTTTTGAGGTAACTGTTCGGTTGTACCCATTTTGAAAATTGGACCTGATCTCCAATAGAAAAAGAGGACTACATTCATTTATTCACATGTCTCCCACCTCTTGGGAGTGCATTGTAACCGAATGGGAGAATATTTGATATAGCAGTCCAATAGGGTTTTGACATGTGTAATTTTTGGATTGTGGCTTGTTTTTCTCCTTCATTTCTATAGGAATAAATTTTGGGCTAGAAAGTGGGTGTTTGTTGTTTTACACAATTAACATTGTGAATTGTAATAGGAATACTAAATTATGTTTTAATTTTTTGGTCTTAAGTTTTAGGAGCTCATTGTTATGTATGTAATTTGGATAGCAATATAGCAAGATATATATAGAGAAATATCAATTTTCATGGCTATTGTCTCTCCTTGTGATCGTTTTGTGAGTTATGAATAAAAGTAATCCAGGATGTGACCTTTTATTTTTCTCCATTGTTCATAAATCAATGTTTGCTTTTGTTCCTTCTTATTGATTCAAATAATTAATTTAAATGCTTGGATGAGATTATTAACTCATAGAATCGGGTACTAGGATATTGATAACTAGTATTAGTTATGAATGTAATAGGGGAATGTTGTAATGCAGTATCTCTTGAGATTGTATGTTTCTATTGTTGAACTTTTATTTGGCTATATAGGTCAATTGTGACTCTATGCTTAGGATAAATGAACTAGTTCATTTAAAGTATTTTTGGTTCAATTTATGTGTTGATTCATCAACCGATAACTTTTAATTTACATGTTTTCATGGTTACTATTGAAGTTGTTAAGTCTCGATGTCTCATCTTCTCATGTACTAGATATTAATGCATTTCTTGATAAGCTACCAACTTATTTCATGTATTAGTCCGATCATGGTAATTCTATGAGAAGTATATGTTATTGAAAATGTATTGGATTATAATTGTGTAAAGTTCCTTAGTATACATTGTGTGATAACCCTCCTAGGTTTCTCAGAGCCCAAAGTGTAGGAGTAGAATTTTTGCAGCTCATAAAGGTATTTGTTTTCTTCCTTCTAGACATATCTTTACATTAGTATGACAACACATATATGGTGAGAAGAAAATTAATATATGTGGAATAGTTTTGAATAATAAGTATTTTTCAAATCTAAAATGACCCTCTTCATCTCTTTGAATTATTTTTTGGATTTTTGAGTCTAGAAAGGTTTAATAGTGCATTCAATAGTCTTACTATTTAAGAAAATATAGTGAAAATTTTCTTCACAAAACTAATATTAATGAGATAGAAATTATATTCCTTCTTACTAGTAGTTGGCTAAAGTTTTAAAATTGTTTACACTTTATCAAGATCAATGGAAATTTATTTTTCTAAGGTCAAATATTATAAAAAGAGTCTTTTTCATTAAAAAAAACTTTGTATGGTTTAATGAAATGTCATGCTCAAGGCACCCATGTAACACATTTCTTAAATATAAAACATGATCTCTACTATATTTGTAAAATACTATGAAATAATCCAAGTAAGTAATAATGTATGTTTTGACTTTTCCTTTGAAAGTTATTTGTATTTCACATCCTTTCTTGGTGGTAAAATCTATCTTGAGTCTATTTTCATCATTTACCATTAATTTATTATATCATGATATCCATTTAAAAGACGAATCATTTGAAATATTATTTCTATTTGTGATAAAATATCTAAAGAAGGTAAAGGTTAATTATACTTTTTCGAGGAATTATTCAAATTCATAAATTTGAAATGTGATCTTATTTCTCCATTATTTTTCCTTCGAGTTAGTAGTTTCAAAACACAAGTGGGATGTGCTATATGGAATATAATTCTTGTAGATAGTAAATTCTTAGCTTTTAGGAATATAAGGGGTTCTATTAGATCATTTAACGGTATTTTTCTTATTTGAATGGATTCACTCCTTATTACAGTGGGATGGTATGAGTGATAATATATGTATTGTAGGTCTTCAAGTCATTTCAATCTATGATATCACCTTTTCATAGTATTTTGGTTCCTATTTGATTCCTTCCTCTTATTATTTTTTATTAAATTGGACAATTTGAACAATTTTTAGATATTTATTATCACAAAAACTAACTCATGTGTATTTTATTCCCTTAGATTTTTAGATATATTTAATTTTCCAATTGTATATAGGTAAAAAATTCTTTCTAATTCCACCATTTCTTCAAGAATCACATTTGACTTTAGATTGAATATTCCATCAACATATGACTCTATCTCTTCTTTGCCAGATTTATTAATAATATATACTTCAAATATACATAAATTTTATATAAATTACAATACATGATGATCAACATAAAATGACAATAATGGCATGGTATGATGGTTAAGTTACTGTGGTGTTGTTCTTGCCATAAAGGTTCAAGCCCCATTGAGGTGTAATTGTTGAATGTTTAAATTGGGGATGAGGTCCACATTTGTGACCTCATTGCTTCATAGGTCCATATCAAAAGAATTTACCACTTAAAATAATGATGATCACCATAAACAAATTAAAAATGTTGCATGCAATTTGACACAAAATGATCATACAATAGTTCAAAAAATATTTAATCCACATAAATATATAAGTGATTCCAAAGAACTTGTTGTGAGACAAGAAATTTCTAACATGATTATGCTTCCTTGATATGCATTATATCTTAAAGACATTAAATCCTTCTATTAAATCCTAGATTCTATTCTTGTAATTTTACAATCTTTTATAATGTCACATGTATTATCTTCTTATATATTTTACCTCTATCTCTAAATCTCCAAATACATGTAACATCTTAAAAAAAAAATTTATGTGCCAATAGTAAACTATGCACTAGAGCCTCATGTTTTAAAATATTGTTCATATAATATAAAAATATGCTTATGTATCTAGGAATGATTGACTAGTTAAATTAATATTCTAGATCCTTTCCATGAATTAGATCTAACAAACCTCACTATGCATAATTTATATCCCTTTTCTATATTGATTTTGAGGTTTCAATTGGGGACAATCGTAATTTTACAACAGTGTTTCTAAAGCCTTTTGAGTAGTATTCTATCATTCTTCATGTTTACATACAATTTTTATGTCTTCTTTTTAGAAAAGTGACAACCATCCACCATAAACATATTATTTGAGTAGTAAGATAATTTGAAAATGAGAATAATTCAAAATGAGGAGAATTATGCACCCTACACTATTTTTGTAGCAATAACTCTAAACTATTAATACCTTTCTTCTCATATATAGTTGAGTCTTAGTGTACAAGTAGTAGTGAAATTTAAAATATTTCTAGGAATTCTTTTTCTCCTAGGAAATATTTTGAATCTGATTCTATCAAAACTTCTATACCAAGAGGAATTTAATAAAATAATTAGGTTTTCTTTGTCACACAAAAATTTCTTGTGCTTAGGTTTTCATAGAACTAGACTATATACCCATGGTTCTACTTCAATTTATAAAAGGTTATTGGTCTGATTATTTTCCATTATCAAGTGCTTCATCCTTGGATCCCTTTCAATCCTAATGTAAGAAGGTATACCTCTCCAAGGAAATCACTGTGATAAATCAATGGCCATATGTCTATATGACTTCTTCAATCAATCGTCTCTTTAATAAATTTTGCAAATTTCTATGGTATCGACCATCTTTAAATATCCATATATAGCTCAACTCATGTACAACATTGAATTTTATTTTTTCCAATTGATTCACCTTTTTAGAATATTCTATATGCATCCACTCTAATTATTTATAGATGGAAAAACTCATTAATATTGGAGGCTCTAGAATAAACTAAAAAGTAATAAAACTTTTTTTCCAAAAATTATCAATATTAAGTGAAAAGGATAAGACTTTATCTTTTCCGTGTACATGGTTATTAGAGAATCAACATTATAAATAGTTAATACCTGTTTGGTCCAAATACGATTATCATTAGATAGAATATCTTTGGGTGTCAAGATTATTTTAAGAGAAGAATCCTTTAATTGGTAAAGGAAGGCTTACTTAACTTGTTATATTCTATATATTTCATTAAGAGGCAGAGTGACCTTCATTTTATCAATATCTTCTTAAATATAATATCTTAGATTATTGATATCATTTTGATCTACATTGTTATCAATCTTATTAGGGGAAATTAGATTTTACAATTTTATTTTTATTTTTTTCGGCAAAAGGCATGAAGTCTATAGATAACTTATTTATATAACATAGTAAATACATAAAGATTACAAATCAAAATCTGATCAACCATTAATCAATGTGATGATCAGATCTTACAATATGCAATTCAGCCCACCCTCAAGCTTAAAATTCTGTGAACTTTAGCAGATGACAATCTCCATGACATGGGCCCAGAATTCTCTCCCCAGACATCCAAAGTCTCTGAAATCTTTATAGTTTCCATTTGTGTAAGTCATACAAACTTATCCCTAATAGTTCACAATCAGTTTCTCTCCAAATTTGGTGAAGCACTGATCAAAACTCTTTTCTTCTCTTGGCTTGTATGTCAGGTACGCTTGTACTCTTCTTCCCAATCTATGTTATAGCATTAACAAAACAAATATTGTTAACATAGATCTAATATTTCTATGCAGGGTATGTGGAGGCCCACTAGAAGACTCTAAATATGGTGAACAAATGTGGTATGCCAATCTGTCTGCCGCTAACTAACTACTCCAGGCCTGCATTTAGTACTTTTTTGAAGACATTGTTTGTTCTTGCTAGTTCAGATAAGCATGACTTGACTTTTTCTCTATCCACTAGTGCAGGAAATGCCTCTGCACAATGCACCTCAAATTCATGTCTGAGCTTCAGACCATACTCACTACTAACAACTAGATTATATAAAGTAGCTGCAAATCCAGTGTCTATTTTGGATACCCCTGCACCCCCTAAAAAAAATAAAAATTGATTTGCTACCCAAATCTGATTCTCATGTCTTTCTTTGTAAAGCCTCTGTACATTCATTGGTCAACAAATTAATAACACCATTCAGACCTACAAATACAGACACAAAACTAGAAGTAGACATAGCCCTTTTGCAACAACTCTGCAGGCTGTAAAAAACATCATCCATCATTGGATAAATTCAACAAATTTGATATCCTTCCTCACATTCCATGCCACTGTAGACACTTAATCTCAGCCTTGAAGTTACCATAATTACCTCATACGCCAATTTATTTGCCAGAATAAATACTTTGCAATGTCACCATACTTACCACAACGTTCGACAGGACAACAACCTTAGGAAATGAATCATAGTAATAAATAGTAATACACTAAGTTTCTATGCCTCCTTCCTTTATCAGAATATCTACCAGTTTTCCTTGTAGTTTTCCAAGGGTAACATCATGTATAAGTTCTTCTTCCTTTTTCTCACAACCTAAATTCGCTAGACAATCAACGAGGTTGTTCCCTTCTCTATATGTGTATAGAATTTGAAAGTCACCCACCTTCTCCAGCAAAGACCAAATCTGATGTAATATATAGTCAAGCTTCCAATTTTGTATTTTTCTCTCCTTACAAGCATTTATTACCAGTAGTGAATCACCTTCAATTTGCAACTTTGAAAGCTTCAAATGAATTGCTACCTTTAACCCCTGTAACAATTCTTGGGCCTCTGCACTATTGTTCATCCCTGGAGGGAGCTTAAATAACATAGCACTTACCAACATTCCCCTACAATCTCTAATAGCTACTCTTGCTCCAGAGATTCCAAGATTTCCCCTAGTTGCACCATCAAAATTTAATTTGAAATAATCCAGGGGAGGAGGACACCATACAATCTTTGATCTATCCACTTTGTGATGTGATGGCTGATGCAAGCCACCTTTAAAAGGTAGTGATACATGAGGCCAATTCCTTAAAATATTTGCATCCCAATCAATGAATACAGATCCTACATGCTTTACTTTTAGTACATAGCCATTCACTACTTCTGAAATTGATTTCTCCAATGTACTTAATACCTGTTCTCTATTTAGCATCTCATTTCTAAATATGCACTTATTCCTTGCCCACCATATTGCCCAAACTACCATGGCCGGGATAACTCTCCAGATGCTTGCAAAAAATGCATTTTTAATGAACATTGGCCAACTTGAGAATAGTTTCCACAAACTATTTGGTAGCGGTGCTTGCCAATTCAATTTGTTTGATACAAAATACCAACATGACTGAGCTATTGGACATGATAAGAAAAGGTGATTCACATCCTCAGGATCTGCTTCACAAAGAACACACCTAAATGGGTCCACAACTCCCAGTTTTGATAATCTATCGCTTGTTAAAACCTTGTTCTTAATTTCCAGCCATGCAAAGCATCCTACCTTTGGAAAAATCGATGCATTCCAATAGAAAGAGTAAGCTCGTTGAGATTCCACTTGTAAATCAGCTTGAGAGATTTCTTTATACCCAAAATGAATTGAATAATTCCCTGATTTTGAAGGAGCCCACCTTAACCTATCATTTTATTCTGACTGATAAACAAACCTTCCTTCCAAGATTTTTGTAAGCAGAATTTTGTGATCAATAGTGATTAAGTAGTCTAAAAAATATTTCCATTTTACCCGTCCTGTCAAGGGGTCTGTACTTTGTACATAGTCTTTTACTTTTGAGCCCCACCTTTCTGATAATATGCCCTTAGTGTTGCCAAAATCATGAAGAGAATTTAGGGGTGGATTTCCATTCCACGAGTCCTTCCAAAAGAGTGCCTCATTACCATTATGAACCTCCCAATTTAGTTATGGAACAATAAGTTTCCTATAGGATATTAAGAAGTTCCACATGGTAGATCCTGATGGGGGATTTAAGATGGTGAGAATTCTGGCCGGATTTGCATTGTCCAGATACTTGCCTTGGATGGTCTTACACCATATCAGATTTGTCTTAGTGTACATATGCCATACCATTTTGGCCCCTAAAGATATATTTCTTGTAGACAAATTATGAATCCCTGCACCTCCTTTAAATTTATCCATGCACATATTTTCTAGCGAAATCAGAGGAATTTTCATTTTATTATCCATGTTTCCAGACCATAAGAATTTCCTAATTACTTTCTCAATTTGCACTATGAAATTTTTTGGAGCTTTTACTACTGACATATAGTAATTGGGTATTGTGGATAACATAGATTTAATCATTAGAATCTTGCTTGATAATGACAACCACCTACCCTTCCAAGACAAAATTTTTGCTTGGATGCTTTGAATAACCTTTTGCTAGTATGAAACCTTATTTTTCCCTACAAAGAAAGGAATTCCTAGGTACTTACAAGGGAGATCTGCTTCTTGGAAGCCCAAAATCTTCACTACATGTCTCTTAATAGCTGAATTTACATTAAATAAGTAAATTTTTTATTTTCCTTCATTTATTTTTTGGCCAGATGCTGAAGTATACTTATCCAATACCTCTTTTATCTATTTTTCTTTTGGAATGGTTGCTTTACCAAATAGTAGTGTATCATCAGCAAATAAAGAATGGGTTGCTATGATATTAGTATTTGGGATGGAAATCCCTTGTAAAGAACCCTGACTATGCACCTTATGAATAGTCCTACTCAAAGCCTCTGCTAAAATGATGAAAAGA